>CM065708.1:21984693-21987193 GCA_017654935.2 Phymorhynchus buccinoides | reverse complement strand
TCCTGGAGGACTTGGCAGACAACCAACCACCCGGTGGACCCTGGGCCTGACAAACCGGCTTGGGCAGCCAATAGGCCGGGGTCCTGGTGTACTCCGTGGGCGTCCTGCAAAGCCTCCTGGCCAGGTTCCCTCCGAGTCCAAATGGTGGCCCAAAGCAAGGAAAACCAAATGCCCCAAAGCAGTGACAAACCAAATGGCACAAAGCAAGGAAAACCAAATGCCCCAAAGCAAGACAAACCAAATGGCACAAAGCAAGGAAAACCAAATGGCACAAAGCAAGGCAAACCAAATGGTCCCAAAGCAAGAGAAAACCAAATGGCACAAAGCAAGGAAAAAACCAAATGGCACAAAGCAAGGAAAACCAAATGCCCCAAAGCAAGACAAACCAAATGGCACAAAGCAAGAAAAACCAAATGGCGCGCAAAGCAAGGAAAACCAAATGACGCCCCAAAGCAAGAAACACCTAGCAGGACAATAGCGTGTCCTGGTTCTTGCAGAAATCAATGGAACAACTCCCACTGCCTCTGTTTGATTCCAATGGGCTGATGATGATGATGATGATGATGATGATGACAGCTCCGATGATGATGCTGCAGGATGGCCACTGGTGGCTTCCCTGTGCATGCAGCTCTTGACGACGATGATGACTACGACGATGACAGCTCGACGACGACGACGACAGCTCCCAAGCTGAACATGCTATTGTTACAGCTCCCATAGCTGGCTAAGAAGACAGCTCCCATGCTGGCTACATGATGACGACGACGACGATTGCTGACTACGACGACGACGACTGGCTACATACGATGATACATAATAGATGACGACGATGATGCTGCTGCTGGCTGATGATGACAGACCCATGACTGGTGATTGATGATGATGATGATACATAGATTGATGATGATGATGGCTACGACGACGACGACGACATATAATGCTGCTGCTGCTGCTGCTGATGATGATGTCGATACTATTGCTACAGCTGCTAGCTGCTGCTGCTGATGATAGATGATGATGACAGATGATGGCTAATGATGATAATCATGATGATGATGACGATGATGATGGCTAAGATGTTGATGCTGATGATGATGCTGATATAGCTGATGATAATCATGACGATGATACGATGTCACAGGATGGACGATCCTGGAGGACGTGGCAGACAACAACAACACCACCCGGTGGACAGGGGCTGGGCCTGGGTGGTTCTGGCGGCTTCCCTGGGCAGCCACTACCTGGCCGGGGTCCTGGTGTACTCCGTGGGCGTCCTGCACTCGGGCCTCCTGGCCAGGTTCCACTCCGAGTCCCTCACCCTGGTGGCCCTCACCGGGGCCGTCAACACGGGCCTCGTGTGCCTCTCGGGTCAGTGACAGCTACCATAGCTGGCTACATACTATTGTTACAGCCCCCCCTGGCTACCCACCCCCCCATACTATTGTTACAGCTATAGTGGTGTAGAGTGGCACAGTGGTATCGCGTTCGCTTCGTGTCAAGTAAACCCTATTTCGAACCTGGGTACAGGGGACATACTTTTTACAGCTCTCATAGCTGCACTAGTTGCAGCCTTAGCGGGCTCTGAACGTGGAGTCTTTCGGATGAAACAGCTAAACCTGAGGTCCCGTGTGCCCATGCACTTAGCCCCATGCTGGCTGTTGTGGCAGCGATAAACAGCCCAGTGGCAACATACTAATGTTACCTATCTGGCTGTTGTGACATCATAGTGACAAACATACTATTGTTATGCAAAAAAAAGAAAGAAAAAAAAAAATGAAAGAAGAAAATAGCTGGCTGGCGCGCCTATGGCTGCGACGTGCTCTCCAGGTGGGAGCAACCCGAATTTTACAGAGACGCCTCTGTGACTATAAAGTACCTAATGCCTAATAATAGCTGGCTATTGTGACAGCTCCCATAGCTGGCTACAGACTAATGTTACAGCTCCCATAGCTGGCTATTCTTACAGCTCCCATAGCTGGCTATTGTTACAGCATAGCTGGCTACATACTATTGTTACAGCTCCCATAGCTGGCTACAGCTACTGGCTATTGTTACAGCTCCCATAGCTGGCTACATACTATTGTTACAGCTCCCATAGCTGGCAGCTCCCATACTACAGCTACCCATAGCTGGCTATTGTGACAGCTCCCATAGCTGGCTATTGCGTTACAGCTCCCATAGCTGGCTATATACTATTGTTACAGCTCCCATAGCTGGCTACATACTATTGTTACAGCTCCCATAGCTGGCTACATACTATTGTTACAGCTCCCATAGCTGGCTACATACTATTGTTACAGCTCCCATAGCTGGCTACATACTATTGTTACAGCTCCCATAGCTGGCTACATACTATTGTTACAGCTCCCATAGCTGGCTACATACTATTGTTACAGCTCCCATAGCTGGCTACAGCTCCCACTATTGTTACAGCTCCCATAGCTGGCTACATACTATTGTTACAGCCCCATAGCTGGCTACATACTATTGTTACAGCTCC
>CM065708.1:21947193-21972193 GCA_017654935.2 Phymorhynchus buccinoides | reverse complement strand
CTAATCACGAGAAGGATTTGAATATCGGCACGTGATAAGGATGTAATCGGCGCGTGATTGTTCTGTACATTTTGAACATCATCTTGTGACGTGTCGACTGCTATAAACCAATGACAGGCTTTCATTGTTTGAAAGTGAAGGCTATAATTGGAGTGGTGAGAAAAAGTTGTCACACAAGACGCTGAAACTGACTAGAGCAACACCTCTCCCAGCCAGAATAGCCCACCTAGTAAGTCTTATTGATGGCAGGTGATTGAGATCTGGTTTGTTTGACCCTAGTTTTGATCTAGATCCTATGTTCAATGATGAATAAGGAGTAGATAGATATGTTATAGAAAAGAAGTGGTAAACATTCTATTCTATTTATGCACACTGATTATTTGTGTGTGTGTGTGTTTCTGACTTGAACACTTTTGGTACCAGAACCGGAGTTTATGCCTACTAACCCATTTGTCTATTTTTAGTAGGAAACCTATGGGCCGCAATCTTGCACTTTATGATACCATTCCTTTCCAGGTGTTGGATGGAGAGTGATGTTGGATTGATCACCTTTTATGTTTTACTGATCTCAGTTTGTTAACTGAAATTCAGTTTATTGATTAACTAGTGCTATTGTACAAGGGAAGCCTTCTAGCCGGTTGGGATTCACTAATGCCCTGCCGACTGAAGCCCCTTGTCTCTAAGCCATAGAGATCTACATCCACCTTCTCCTGTGATTATCAGCAGGGCATCGTGGGCCGGACGATCATCCCGGACTCCACCAAGCACCAAGACGGGTCCGTCGCCAAGACGACCCGCACCCAGAATCCGCGAGGAGACCACGCCTGAACCGTGCCATCCCGCGAAGCCGTAACCGGAACGACTGGGAGCTACTCTCATCTGACGAGCAAGCCCAGCCAACCCAGCACTCGCCGATCCCTACGGAGGAACTTGAAACAGCTAAGTCCACCGGACTGCGCCAATCATTTGAACTTTCCTACGGACACTGAAGATAATTAGTAACCCTTCCGGCATGGGGCGAACCTTATAGAAAGACAAAAGTCTTGTAAATCCTTTCGGATTCCATTGTTTTTTATCCATATTTTGTTTTGGCGCCATTGAGCTGCTTTATTATTATTGTTGCATAATCTTATGCAGATTTTGGGAGTAAATAAAATACAAGTGTCAAATAATCCTGAACCCTTTGGTCAGACTGATGAGAGTGGGAGTCTTGTCATTTCATGTAAAACCCTACTTCTCTCTGTCTGCCATTTAGAGCAATTCAACCACTTGTATTTCTTACAACCATACGAGCCAGAACCCGGGCACAAATATAAATTTATTAGATGAAAAGGGGCCGGGAAAGTTGCTCATCTCCCATACCCTAGAGAAGTGGGCTAAAGGCAAATTTTCTAAAGTCTTCCCTAGGGACTTAGCCTTTTTAACCCATTAACTCGTCACAGGAGGGAGGGAGAGAGAGAGAGAGAGAGAGAGAGAGAGAGAGAGAGAGAGAGAGAGAGAGAGAGAGGGAGAGAGAGGGAGAGTGAGAGAGAGAGAGAGAGAGAGAGAGAGAGAGAGAGGGAGAGACACAGAGAGAGAGAGAGAGAGAGAGAGAGAGAGAGAGCGCATTGTAATAATTATGGCAGAAGATGATGTGATTACGTTTGTGTGATTATTCCTTTCATTTGTTTGCTTTTCATTCATTTTATTAACTCATTTCTTTCTTTTCTTCTCTTCCTCTTTCAACCTTCTGCCCCACCCCTTCTTGTCTCTTCCTCTTTCAACCTTCTGCCCCACCCCTTCTTGTCTCTTCCTCTTTCAACCTTCTGCCCCACCCCTTCTTGTCTCTTCCTCTTTCAACCTTCTGCCCCACCCCTTCTTGTCTCTTCCTCTTTCAACCTTCTGCCCCACCCCTTCTTGTCTCTTCCTCTTTCAACCTTCTGCCCCACCCCTTCTTGTCTCTTCCTCTTTCAACCTTCTGCCCCACCCCTTCTTGTCTCTTCCTCTTTCAACCTTCTGCCCCACCCCTTCTTGTCTCTTCCTCTTTCAACCTTCTGCCCCACCCCTTCTTGTCTCTTCCTCTTTCAACCTTCTGCCCCACCCCTTCTTGTCTCTTCCTCTTTCAACCTTCTGCCCCACCCCTTCTTGTCTCTTCCTCTTTCAACCTTCTGCCCCACCCCTTCTTGTCTCTTCCTCTTTCAACCTTCTGCCCCACCCCTTCTTGTCTCTTCCTCTTTCAACCTTCTGCCCCACCCCTTCTTGTCTCTTCCTCTTTCAACCTTCTGCCCCACCCCTTCTTGTCTCTTCCTCTTTCAACCTTCTGCCCCACCCCTTCTTGTCTCTTCCTCTTTCAACCTTCTGCCCCACCCCTTCTTGTCTCTTCCTCTTTCAACCTTCTGCCCCACCCCTTCTTGTCTCTTCCTCTTTCAACCTTCTGCCCCACCCCTTCTTGTCTCTTCCTCTTTCAACCTTCTGCCCCACCCCTTCTTGTCTCTTCCTCTTTCAACCTTCTGCCCCACCCCTTCTTGTCTCTTCCTCTTTCAACCTTCTGCCCCACCCCTTCTTGTCTCTTCCTCTTTCAACCTTCTGCCCCACCCCTTCTTGTCTCTTCCTCTTTCAACCTTCTGCCCCACCCCTTCTTGTCTTTTTAATCTTCTTTATCTGCACATTTTCGTCTTTTTCTCTGGCAAGAACAAGAAAAAGAAAGAGAGGAGAGAGAAATGGGAAGGGGGGGGGGGGGGGGGTAAAAAGAGAGAGAGAAAATACAGACAGACACAAAGACAGAAAACACTTACAATGTGAAATCACGCCTGCCTGTGAGTCTGCAGGGCACATGCGCACGTGTGTGTGTGTGTGATGTGTGCGCGCGCGTGCATACGTGCGTGCATGCGTCTGCGTGTGTGTGTGAAAGAGAGAAGGTAGAATAAAGCAATTGACATAAGTGGGTAATGAATTAGAAAGGAGATGAGGTGGCTTGTTGCTCGTTGTATGTGGAACTTGCAGCAATGACTTTCGTAGGGGAAGACGGGGCAAAAAGCGCATGGGCGGGTAAGAAGCCCACCCCAATTATCTCATGAAATAAAGAAAATGTCAGTCAAATTTGCCCATGAGACGAATGCTAGACATTAACGCTCGTCTCATGGGCAAAATGAGACTGAAATTTGCTTCATTTCATGAGATAATTGGGGTGGGCTTCTTACCCGCCCATGCGCTTTTTACCCCGTCTTCCCCTCGTATTTATTACTGTTGGAGACGATAAGAAAAGAACAGGGATTAGGATGATGAGAATAAAGCGAATCAAGAAGGGGTGGGGTAGGGGAGGGGGGCTGGCTAAGAAGGCAGACTTTTGACAATCACTGCAATGTGGGTACTAGGCCTAGAAGGGAAGTGTACTGGAAAACCATGTAGAGAGCCTATAGAATTGGAATGATAAGAATGGACAAGTCTTTGTAAAGCTGTGTGAAGGAAGCCCAACAATCACAAGAATATGGGAAGAAAATAACACGAGATTTTACACACATATACACACACACTCATTACATGACACACATTTTCAGGTAGACAGACAGACAGACACAGAAAGATAGAACAATATATACCAACACTTATAATATGAAAGCACGCCTGTGTGGGAAGGTGGGGAAAAGGTGTGTGTGGATTATGCAGACATACAGATGACGGATAAGAAACCAAGACTGAGACATACTGATATGTTAGCCACTTGAAAGAGACACTCATATACAGTGATGCACATACGCATTAACATATACAAGCACACGCGCACGCACACACACACGCACACATGCACACACGCACGCACCCACACGCACACGCGCGCGCACGCCGCACACACACACACACACACATACAAATGCATACATTATCTTCATAGCAGACAGCATACGCACTTACGCACTCATTGTATGCGCACGCAATGCTTACATGTGTGCATATGCACATAATTGTATAGTCGACGTAGTTTTTGCAAGCTATTCTTTGTTGAATTAGGCTACCTATGTGCCAGGAATTATACATTCCTGTCCTTCGCTTTCTGTCTGTCTGAGCTATGTCTCCGGGCCAACTTTCACGTGTGTGTGATTGTGTGTGTGCTTGTTTGTGTTTGTGCATGTGTGTGAATGTGTGTGTGTGTTCTGTGCGCGTGTGTCTGTGTGCGTCTGTCTTTTTTTCTTTCTGTTTGCGAGTGTGTACATGTATGTGTGTGATTGTGAGTTTTTAGTGTGTGTGTGTGTGTGTGTGTGTGTGTGTGTGTGTGTGTGTGTGTATGCATGCGTGCGTGCGTGCGTGCGTGCGTGCGTGCGTGCGCGCGCGTGTGTGTGTATGTGTGTGCGCGCGCGCGCGCGTGTGTGTAGTTTGATAATGCATGTTTTGGGGCAGACTATAGTTGGCTGCATACTTGACCAGACGAACAAGGCTACTGTTGTCATGATGTGTTTATGATAAGAAACCGGACTAGGTATTGCTGCTATGCTTAGAACAGGCACGAGCCTGCAAGGCTTATTGGTCCTTGTTTTGTTTGGTTCTATCTTTCTTTCTTCTTTTTAACCTTCCTTCTTCTTTTATTCTTTCTTTCCTTGTTTCATCTACTTCCTTCTTTACATCTTTTACGATCTTTCCTGTGACAGGAATAAGAGAACAAAATGAAAGAAGAAAGGTATTTGATATTTGGTATATTCTAGTCACAGAGACGTATCTCTGTGAAATTCAGGCTGCTGTTCCCCGGAGAGAGCGTCGCCGCAAGTGCAGCACCTACCCATGTTTGGTTGTTTGTTGTTTGTTGTTTTTTTTTTTTTGGGGGGGGCACAGGGTGAGAAGGGGGTGTGGGCACACATAGAAAACCTAGCAATCAATCTGGCCATACCAGGCAGCGGGATTTTCTTCCTGCTCTTATCGACTTTCAACTGCAGTGGGCTTTTTACGTGCATAAAAGAGAGTAAAGACATGGGAGAGAGAGAGAGAGAGAGAGAGAGAGAGAGAGAGAGAGAGAGAGAGAGAGAGAGAGAGAGAGAGAGAGAGAGAGAGAGAGAGAGAGAGAGAGAGAGAGAGAGAGAGATAGTGACAGAGAGAGAGAGAGAACGGCTCAGACGTTTACTGACGAAAGCTAAATAGGAGGGAGACAGAGAGAAAAAGTGAAAGACAGACTGTCAGACAAACATGATAATCACTGTTATACGGGAAGAAAATAACAAATGATTTTACATACACAAATGCACACACACACACGCGCGCGCGCGTGCGCATACACACACACACACACCCGCACGCACACACAAACATAGTGATACTACAACACACACACACTCTCTCTCTCTTTCTCTCCCCCCACTCGCTCTCCTTCACTCTCTCCCTCTCTTTCTGTTTCTCTCTCTTCAAGGAGACTCCTGTCAGTAGTGGTAAACAGGTTAGCATGTTACCGTTCTAGTCTGTTTCCAGTGAGTGACCTGACACTGCTGATGGGGTTACTGGCGTGAGTCTGTGCCTCTGGATTGGTCCGCCTACTGTTACTTGACTGACAGCGCGAATTTCAAATTCAAAATGGGTCATTGCAGAAACATTTCCTGATTCTCGTGTTTTCAGCGTGTTTTATTGTATTTTTATGATTCAGTCAGCATAAACATTCTAAAATATGCATGCATAGTGAAATATGAAAACATTTGGGATTTGTAACTACTTTAATATTAGTCATACAAGTTTCATGTGGAGCTGTCAATTTCCCCCAAAGAGCCCAAAGAGACAGGTCCTTGGCCACACCTCTTTTTATATAGTCATTTTCACAGGCCTTTAAGTCCCCGTCCTCCTTGTGTCCTTTGGGTGATGCACCTACTCACCCTTGGCTGGGTGTAAATCGTTTTTGCGGGATACACACCCTTAATTGGTGGGGTGCACACCCTTGACACTGAGACATGTTTGCCGCTCGGCGACATTTAAGCCCCACGTAGCACATTTTGTGCTACGATGTCTTTTACTTTTAGTATTAGACCCCCTCCCTTACTGGGATGTACACCCTTAATTAGTGGGGTGTACACCCTTAATAGGGTGTCAAGGTCAAGGTCACGACGGCGAAAATGTATGCGCGGACGCCTTCTTCTCATGGCGGCACACCACCACACAAAATTTGAAGCGATTATGTCAAGCGGTTCGGGAGATATCCTTGGGACAGACAGAAAAAAAGCTACCCAAAACCCAAAGAAACATACACGAGCAAAGGACAAAAAAAGGTCGATCTAGGTTAGAGACACCGGCTTGCGGCTTGTGGCAGTAGCCTATAGACAGAAGACATTGAAATTATTACGAGCAGCGTCGTTTAGCTTACTGAAAACTAACGACTGCGTTAACGTGCAAATCATCATTTTAACGCGTCATCTCACCCCCCTACTTGAGATTTTAAAAGGGTAAATATCACGCGTGGTTTGGGATTCTACGGGTGGGTGGGTGGGTGGGTGGGGGGGGGGGGGGGGGGGGGGCTTTTGAGAGCTCTAGTGCGTAAGTAGGCCTACGCACAATCTCTAGCTCTACGTTTTCAGAAACCTTGCGGGGCTTTATATAAGTTCTCTTTGTTGTATTGCCCTATCTAATGAGTATTGATTTTTGTTTGTGACTTTCAAAAATATAAAATGCTATTTTAAAGTGTTAGTTGATGAAAGTTGATGGTGGTGGTGTGGTGTGTGTGTTGGGTTGGGTGGGATGGTGGGGGGTGGGGGGTGGTGGTGGAGGGGCAGAGGGTGATGGTGGTGGTGGTAGGATATGGTGTGTCCAAACTACAACTTGGATGACATTTGCTCTGTCTTGAAACAACCGACAGGTTTCTGTGGTGTGGGCCTCTAGGTCTGACCTACTCGTGGATGGACTTCAACAATGTATTTACAGTATTAATAATAATTAGTACCCGGGCAAATACTGGTATTGCAGTATCTCCAGGATGTGCTCAGAGCATTGATTGATGGTTCGTCCCATATGTAGCTGGTTTTTGCAGCCGAGTGGACGTTGTTGTTGTTGAACGAACGAAATTTAGGGCTCTACATCCTCTCGACCTGGGAAGGCACACATGGGACATTTGTATTGGGTTAGTTTGGAAAAATAAAAATAAAACAAACACAAGACTTAAAAAGACGATACAAGGACGTGGACGATACATATACTAAGTAGAGGGAAATCTTTAAAGACCCACCACGTCACGTGTCAAAATCACGGTTTTCATGTGTTTTCCCTCTTATAGCTGGTAAGAAATCTTAAGAAATCCTCCTAGCGTAAGAGGGAATGTGACACGTGACGTGGGGGGTCTTTAAGAGGGAATGTGACACGTGACGTGGGGGGTCTTTAACACTGCAAGTTTGTGTTTTTTCATTAAGAGGATTTAAAATTTATAAAAGATAGTTGCTTGTGTCGAGTGACACTTGATAAGATAACTATAGTGATGTAAAATGGTTCAATCAAATTATTGTTGTTGTCTGGCACCCGAACGAAACCCTAACGATTCAAATTCAAGGGCTACAGAGTTAAAAAATTCAAATTTTAATTTTATTATTAAAAACCAAATTTGGCCCGTATTTATGTTAAAAACAATGTTTGTACAAATATTTATTTTTTATTTACAAAGGTATAGGTTAATTATAATTATTTACAGGAGAGGGGGGGCTGGTATTGCAGGATCTGCTCAGAGCATTGATGGATGGTTGGTTGATGGTTCTTCCCATATGTGCTGTTTTTGCAGCCGAGTGGACGTAAAATCTAAGTATAATTCAAAGCTGGGGGGGACTCATGATTTCTGTATTTGTCCGTGCGTGCGTACCTCCGGTGTCACATGATTTCTGTATTTGTCCGTGCGTGCGTACCTCCGGTGTCACATGATTTCTGTATTTGTCCGTGCGTGCGTACCTCCGGTGTCACATGATTTCTGTATTTGTCCGTGCGTGCGTACCTCCGGTGTCACATGATTTCTGTATTTGTCCGTGCGTGCGTACCTCAGGTGTCACATGATTTCTGTATTTGTCCGTGCGTGCGTACCTCCGGTGTCACATGCTGCTGCCACCCCTATTACATATATTCCAGGGGTGAATGCCAGAACTGCCCATCTGTGCTCTTCATTCCTTTTGAGATAGACCGTTCTGGTAGGCACCCCTCGTAATGCTATCAGCCAAAGGAATGTTTATCACCAGGGGTGGGGTGAGGGTTGGAGGCTGAACCCGCGAAGGAGACTTTGCTGCCGCTCGGTGACACTGGTTTTGAAGTTTGTTTTTGTAAAAAAAATAATTCCGGTAAAGGTAAAGATGTGCCCCCCCCCCCTGCATTTCTCGGTTAATTGTATTTTTCCGTTTTTGCCTTTCTTACCATACATAAAGCTGTATTTTAGGAACATTTTCAGCTAATTCTCTTTTTTGGAATACTAACCCTAACCCTAACCCTACCCCCCACTATGTACTGCAGTACACCGCGATTTGTCACAGTTGTGGTTCGTTGCGTTTTTCCGTCTTATAGAGTGGGGGGTAGGGTTAGGGTTAGGGCTAGGGTTAGGGCTAGGGTTAGTATTCCAAAAAGGTTATTAGCTAAAAAGGTTCATAAAATACAGCTTTATGTATGGTAAGAAAGGCAAAAACGGAAAAATACAATTAACCGAGAAATGTAGGGTGGGTGGGGAGGGGGGGGGGGGGGGTGGCACATCTGCCACTAACACCACTAAGTTTGTTTTTGTAATCGTTTTTTTGGGTATAATCATGATAGTTGTTCGGTTGTGTGTGTGTGTGTGTGTGTGTGTGTGTGTGTGTGTGTGGTGTGTGTGTGTGTGTGTGAGTGTGTGTGTGTGTGTGTGTGTGTGTGTGTGTGTGTGTGTGTGTGTGTGTGTTGCGTCCGTGGTCTAATCTCCAAACTTTAACGTTGGTATTTTCTCGGGAAATAGAAGGCATACATTGTTCAAACTTTGCACACATATAGATGTCTGTCTATGTAAGCTTTCAAACAATAACGATTTTAAATAATTAAATGCTTAAAACAACACTGTAAACAGAAAACAAACAAATCACATTTTAGATTAGTGGGTTAGAGAGTATTCAACAGGCAACATGAGTTAAGAAACTCATCAACACTGAAAGCCTCGATAGCTCGTTGGTAGAGTGTCTGTCTATCATGTCAATGGTTCCGGGTTCGATTCTCGGCACAGGCACTTTTTAAAAATGTTTTTTTAATACTTGTATCCATTAACGATAGTTTCATTTGTACTTTGAAATGTTACTGGCAATCTTGTACTTTAGACCCCCCCCCCCCTCAATCTTTGTTTGTTGTTGTCCCACATGTTCCTGTTCGAGTGAGCCTTGAAGGCTTTGCCTCTTGTTTTTTTTCCTTTTTCTTCTGTAGGTGTGGGAGTGGGTCTGGTCTATTCCGCCACTAACGTCACCATCGGGTTTTATTTCGACGCCAAGCGGGGGCTGGCCTCTGGCATCTCCAACAGCTTCCAGGCCGTGGGCATCCTCAGCGGATCCGTCATCCTGCAGGTGAGGCCGGTGTCACGATAAATAAGTAGCTGCCATGAAATATTTACCTGTCGCATGCGAACTACGACCATCCTAACCCTAATAACCCTAACCCTAACCACGGAAAGAACCAAGAAATAGAGCAGGAGGGTGTAAATCTACATAGTTGCCGAGAAATCGAGGTCCAAAGCCGCCATGCACTTAGCTTCGTAAAATTCACAATGGCGGACAAACAAACAATTCTGATTGGCTAGGCGCCGGCTAGGTCTACTTATTTCATGAGGTAGGATATTCTCTTCACACCGGGGTTCACATTAGACGCGAAAGTTCCGTACGGAAAACCCTAAATAAGTGGAAGAAAGAAGGATACACGCCGGGTTCACATTAGACGCGAAAGTTCCGTACGGAAAACCCTAAATAAGTGGAAGAAAGAAGGATAAGGCCGGGTTCACATTAGACGCGTAAGTTCCGTACGGAAAACCCTAAATAAGTGGAAGAAAGAAGGATACACGCCGGGTTCACATTAGACGCGTAAGTTCCGTACGGAAAACCCTAAATAAGTGGAAGACAGAAGGATACACGCCGGGTTCACATTAGACGCGTAAGTTCCGTACGGAAAACCCTAAATAAGTGGAAGAAAGAAGGATACACGCCGGGTTCACATTAGACGCGTAAGTTCCGTACGGAAAACCCTAAATAAGTGGAAGACAGAAGGATACACGCCGGGTTCACATTAGACGCGTAAGTTCCGTACGGAAAACCCTAAATAAGTGGAAGACAGAAGGATACACGCCGGGTTCACATTAGACGCGTAAGTTCCGTACGGAAAACCCTAAATAAGTGGAAGACAGAAGGATACACGCCGGGTTCACATTAGACGCGTAAGTTCCGTACGGAAAACCCTAAATAAGTGGAAGAAAGAAGGATACACGCCGGGTTCACATTAGACGCGTAAGTTCCGTACGGAAAACCCTAAATAAGTGGAAGACAGAAGGATAAAAAGGGAAATCCGGACACGTGCGCAAATCTTTTCCCTTCTTTGTTTCACTTATTTATGGATTGCGCACGGGTTTCCGCATGGAATATCCGCTTATGTGTGTACACGGCCTAAAAGCTTACGCATATAGGGGAAATTCTGACACGTGCGCAAATCATTTCCCTTCTTTGTTTCACTTAGTTATGGTTTGCGCACGGGTTTCCGCACCGAATATCCGCTTATGTGTGTACGCGGTCTTAGTCTTCCTCTTCTTCTTCTTCTTCTTCTTCTTCTTCTTCTTCGATCGCTCAGACAGTTTTCCTGTCAATTATGAGCGCAAATGCGTCATGCTGCCATTATGCACCTAACTAAGAAATAGTTAAGTTAGGCCCAGCAAGTCCGACTTCGGCTGAGGGAAGAAAAGAGAGGCAGACATATGCTTACAGACAGACAGACGGAGAGAGAGATACATTAATATCACTTTACAATGGTAACCCTGATTGGTTTTTTTGGCTCACTCGTGTCAACGACACGAAGTGAGTCTACGTTCTCATGTTTCTTCGGTTTTCCGGGTGTCTGGATGTGTGTCTGTCTGTGTGTCTGTCTGTCTGTGGTAACTTTAACGTTGACCTTTTCTCGGGAACTTCAAGGCGTACATTGTTCAAACTTTGCATACACATAGATGTTTATGAAAGCTTTCAATAAAGATGATTTGCAAATTGAAATTAACCAATGAACTTGACCTTTGACCGCTAATGTTTAATTTTTGTCTTTTACCTTGCACGGTTTTGAAGTTAAACACCCCAAATTTGGCATGGTGGTGCATTAGCCTAAGGTGATATGGTGTCTACGGTGATTTTCTACTCTCTTGACCTTCACTTTGACCTTAACTTTAACCTTTGACCTTGAACATCGTCCATTATTTGTTATCATTTATATCCTAGCAGATACGGTCACAACATTTGGCAAGCAGGTAGACTAGCATAAGATCAAACGGAAATGCGAAGTCTTGTCGACATCGGTGACCATGATCACCTTGAACCTTTGACCTTGAATTTTGTCTATCGCAATATTACATGAACCGCTGCACGGATTCGCTTAATCTTTTGTAGGGTGATATATCACATCAAGCTGATAAGTACAGCAACAATTTGGTATCGAGGTGGGTTTTTTTAAAGGTAAACGATTTGGCATTTAGATCTATTTTTGACATTTAGGTCTATCTCCAAAAACACCCACAGCGAGTGAGCCTTGAAGGCTTTGCCGCTTGTATTTTGTGTGTGGTCTATTGCGCAGGCTATGGTGGACTCGTACAGCATTAGTGGCACGTTCCTCCTCCTAGGAGCCGCCAGTCTTCACTTCTGCTTCTTCGGCATGTTTTACCGACCTACCATCTACGAGGGCAAAGCCCAGACCCTTGAATTGGACATTGCTGCTGTCGGAGAACACAAAACGGAAACTATCGAAATGCAGGTCGACTTTGTTGTTGACCATAGTATGGAGAAAAAGGATCGTAAATTACTAGCGAACAAGCTTACAGCATCAGAAGGATCCAGAATCAACGGGACTCCAACGGAAAGTGAACGGTCGTTGAAAGAGAAGGACATAGAAGGATGTAAAGAAGAGGTATGCGAAGAACTATTAAAGTCCTGCTTTAGCACGAATAGAGACAGCGCAGCTGGTGGTGAGAAGATCACTCGCTCTTCCGAAAGATATTTAATAACGGTGCTGAATACAGACTTGCACGAAAAGGCCCAGCTGCTTGATGGAGTTGATGTGCTTGATGATGGTGATGATGATGATGATGATGACGACGACCACAAATCTACCCTTGGCACGCCTCCATCTTCAAGACATTGCACGGTAGACAAAGATCTTGCATTTCAGCCCGATCCCGAGAGTGGAGCAGACTATACTAATCCTGATGGTGATAATCCTGATGTTGAAAAAGATCCCTTGAGTCCTGAGTGTGAATCAGATTGCGTGAATCCCGAGGCTGAGTGTGAAACGGATCCATGGCCTCCCGGGGATGGAGAAGATTCGTTGAATACTGAATTCGAAGCAGAGCCATTGAATCCTGAATGTGAAACGCTTCCCTTTAACCCCGTGTGTAAATCAGATTCTTTGAATCCCGGTGGCAGACCGGATCCTTTAAATCATCGCAAACCCGAACAAGCGGACAATGGTAGTAGCTTCACATTAGTACAAGCGACAGACGAGAAACACCCTACAGACACACAAACTACCATAGAGAATAGAAGGAAGAAGAAGAAGCATACGGTACGTGGGAGCTACGTAGCCCTGTTGACAGACACGGCCTTCATGCTGCACTGTGCCAGTCTCTTCGTGTCCAGCGTGCACATCGCGGGCGTGTTCCTCCACCTGCCTGAGTACGTGCAGCAGCACGGCACGCCCACTGCCAAGGCCGCAGAGCTGTTCCTGGCCGTGGGCTGCATGAGGTGAGTGGAGTGGTGGAGGAGTCCCGTGAGCTTTGTTGGTGTGTTAACAGCTTGGCACCTTTATTTCTTCTTCTTTTTCTTGTTTTTCTTGTTCTTCTTGTTCTTCTTGTTCTTCTTGTTCTTGCTCTTCTTGTTGTTCTTGTTGTTCTTGTTGTTCTTCTTGTTGTTCTTGTTGTTCTTCTTCATCTTCTTCTTCTTCTTCTTCTTCTTCTTCTTCTTCTTCTTCTTCTTCTTCTTGTTCGCCAGGCCTACACGACCAAACCGCCTCTTGACACAAATGGTACCGTTTTCTCCAGCTCTTGGAGACTGCCGTAGAGCTTAGTCGTGACAGAGGAGTTTCTGTTGGCTACACTTCTTTCCTGGCATCTTTGAAGCTCACGCTCCTATGTCTGTTCTTCCCTGTCCGCAAGGACAGGTTGGAGAAGGCACCACCTTCAGTTTGCGGCACAGATGACTGTTTAGTCTGTTTTGCCCAGTGCGGAAGAGCCTCACCAGTACACTTTTGCCGCTCTCTTGGCGACAAGTGGTAATCTTCTTCTACTCCTTAGGCAGCCAACTTCATCACGTTGAAGATTCTGCAGGCTGCTCATGATCATCCTTGGACGTATTTGGCGTTGTGAGGGTTCTGAAGATGCTCCTGCGCCTCGCCCTTTACTCAAATGACTTTTATCACTGGTTGACATTAGTCGGCAGTAGGGCCCGGGGCCAATAGTAACATGAGAGCTGTACAATAAACGATTTTCCACGGCATTGGACTATCACGGTAACAGCATAGCTTTTGTGTGTGTGTGTGGAAGAATATGACTCTCCAAATAGAAGACATGGACTCAGTGTTGTTTTCATTTCCTTTCTTCATTGTTTTAAAATCTGGCGTGTTGCGTGGCAAAGATGAATTAATGGCTTTGTTGAGGAGAAACGAGATGTTGATGGTATAAACCATGATAAATAAAAAAAGATGTCGAAATGTAGCTCGATCGTAGAAAAGGAAGGAATGCGCCACGAAGGAAGACAATGTGCCTCGAAGAAATGTGAACTGTGTGTGCTTATTGTTTCATAATCCATACAAATACAAACTCACCACCAGCTCCCCATTATAGGTTGCTGAAGAAGTGGGACCCTGATGAAAACGGAGACCAACCAGTGAGAAAAGTGACCTCCCTGTTTGTTTGTTTTTTTGGGGGAGGGGGTGGACAAGGACACTCCCCCCACCCCCGCCCCCACCCCAAGGGACCTAACTAGCTAATCCTCGCTGAATGACTCTCTGTTTCAGTTTCACAGATGCATACATAGCCAACCAGCCAGCCAGCCCAGTCCTGTCTCCCAGCCAGCCTGACCCGACAGTGAAGGAAACGCCCGGACATAAGTGTTTCAGGGTTTCTGAAAACGTACAGATTATGCGTACTTACGCACTAGAGTTCTCAAATACACCCCCTTAGAGTCTGAAACCGTGCTTGAGATTTACCCTTGAAAATATCATTTAGGGGGTGAGATGACGCATTAAAATGATGACGCGTGCGTGAACACAACCGTTACTTATCAGTAAGTTAATGACGTTCTTCAATCAACTGCTAGGGCTTTCTGCCACAAGCTGTCTAGGCTAGATCTAAAATTCTACTGGATCGCACAGGAAGCCCTAATCGTTCAAAGCTCATTGCGCATGGGAGTGGGGGTTGGGGGGGGGGGGGGGGGGGGGGGGGGGGGGGGGGGGGGGGGGGGGGGGGGATGCAGCTTCTCCCACGTTTTCGCCTTTACCCCTTAAGATTTGCAACTGGGGGTGAAAATACCCGTTCAAATTCTAAGCAGGGGGTGTTATGCTAGGAAGATTTCTTAAGATTTCTTCCCAGCTGTAAGAGGGAAAACATGTGAAAACCGTGATTTTGACACGTAACGTGGTGGGTCTTTAAGAGGGGAACAGATCAGAAGCCCCGTGTTCAAACCTTCCCCTCTGTACTAGCAAGCTAGCAAAGGTTTCAATTCAACAAGCGCTCCACCGCCAGACGAAGCAGCCAGGACCAGTGTGTCAATCCTAAATGCAACAACTAGAGTATGAAACGCTAGATCAACCAATCGCGCGGCAGCATATTATTTTTCGTCCAATGACGCCTTTTCAAGTTCAAGTTCAAGTAGACTTTAATATCTCCAAAAGAGAAATTCAGGTTAGGTGCAACAACATGATAGAGATACAACATAACTGAAAGAACATTAATCAAACGTGTAAAACGAAATTATACCAACCAAATCATTATCATTAAAATTCATTACATCAGCTTAGACATGTGCACATTTAAATAGAGAGAGAGAGAGAGAGAGAGAGAGAGAGAGAGAGAGAGAGAGAGAGAGAGAGAGAGGATCAATAACCATTATTAAATTATAGCAGTCAATCAAATAACAACATTTTGAATACATCTCGTCATCAACAATCAATACACATGATAATAGTATCTCCACACATTACAATTAGGCCTACTGCAGGTCATTTTACCAATGACCTACGTGTTCGAACTTGGCCCAGATATCCTAACTACCCCTCCCCGCATGCGTAATGCCAGCCTCCTACTGTGCCTCTGGTTCAAACGCTAGCGTGGTAACTCCGGTAGATAGATAAATAGATAGATAGTCAGCCAGCCACGAACAGACAAACACCCCTGAAACTAAACCCGCATTTTACAGTACACCTGCGCCTACGAGGATCCCAACTTTTAGCTCACGCTATAATATTGACGACCAAAGAGAAACATAAGTACAAATAGGTAATGTGTCAGATGTGTCCTACTGGACCGGGGAGACGTTGTGCATCATAACTTTTCATTCAGGAAAAAAGGCGCGTGGCAGCATCTTCGGCTGCGGTGATCTTGACCTTTGACCAATGACCTTCATTTTTGAACTTGGCCTAGATGTACTAAGCGCCTACCCGCACGCATAAGTTGAGCCTCTTAGGTCCCTCCGTTCAAACATGATCGTGATAAAGTAGATAGATATAGACAGATAGATAGATTGGTGAGTCAGTCAGCCAGGAAGAAACAGACCGCCCCATGAAAACATTCACCAGTTTTCGCTTCTCAGGCTGGTTACGGAAACGAGACAAAGAAAGCGAAGCTCCGTGTGAGCCAGCTGCTGCTAAAACTGACCCTGTTCTCCCTCCCCCCCCCCACTCCCTCCCTCCCTCTCTCCCCTCCCCCCCCCCCCCTGCCGTTTCAGCCTGGTGTCCAAGCTGGCCTGCGGGTTCGCCACGACTGACCCCGGCATTGACCCCCTGATCCTCAGCGTGGGCATGATGGGGCTGAACGGAGTGGCCACCTGCCTCTTCCCTCTCTTCGCTGGTGGGTTGAGAGAGAGAGAGAGAGAGAGAGAGAGAGAGAGAGAGAGAGAGAGAGAGAGAGAGAGAGAGAGAGAGAGAGAGAGAGAGAGAGAGAATGGAGTTTTACGTCCTCTTGGTCTGAATCAGACACATATGGGACATTTGTAAATACAAAATATGGTGGGAACAATACTGGAGGCAATGCCCGGAGGCAGTACGAAACCAGTAAAGTCCCGATTTTTTTAATTATTAATACAGATAGCTGTAGCGGTGACCACGCCTCGGTTAAACCTCATCGGCTATGCATATGGCACTGCCACAAGTACTATGTAAGTCTAAGGGTTGCTACTTTCGATGTTGTCCTTTGCCGATCTACGATCGCAAAGGAGTATGTTTTCGTTCGTGTATGATTCTTTTTTTGTTTTTTTGTTTTTTTGTTTTTGTATTATGCTCTAGACTCTGACCTTGACCTTAGACGTGTCCAAATTGTTGTCTTAAGGCCGTGTACACGTACACACATAAGCGGATATTCCGTGCGGAAACCCGTGCGCAATCCATAAATAAGTACAAACAAAGAAGGGAAAAGATTTGCGCACGTGTCCGAATGTCCCCTATATGCGTAAACTTTAAGGCCGGGTTCACATTAGACGCGTAAGTTCTGTAAGGAAAACCCTAAGTAAGTGGAAGAAAGAAGGATACAATGTGTCTGTTGCTTATATTATGCTAGGCGGTGTTGTCGTAAATAACCTCGGTGGATGGAGTTAATTAAGAGAGAGTTCATTCCCCTTATTCATTTCACTATCATGATCATCATCATCGTAGCCAAATCCAAGGTTTTCATTCTATCGTCATTTAAAACTACGCATGTACATGTAGTACGTAAAGGCCACTCTTAGCTGCCCGAATCCAATTCGGCCGAACAGGGTGTTCGCCGAACGAGCGAAGTCAATTAAGGGTCTTTTCATTTTCGCCCGAATCCATCGTTCGGCCGAACAGTGGTTTTGTCCCTTAATCTAACCCGAAACGAACTGTGCGGAAGTGACCATTTGACCCCAACGTCATAGTGAGGCTCAAAGGCCTTCTTCGGTAGTAAATATGTAGGCCTAGGCTAAGCCTAGAAAATCCCCCACGCCCTTAAATTTGTGCATCTCGTCTATAGAAAGAAAATAACCTAGAAGTAACTTTTTTTTTTAAGGGGAAGCAATAGCATTGAATTATCTTCATATAATAAAATGATGTGACGATGACAGATCGATGAACAGGCTTTTGGTAAACTACAGTGGGGTGAAGCCTAGGGCTTGACATTATTTTTTATAGTCACTACATCAGTGTGTGCGTGTTTGTGTGTGTGTGTTTGTGTGCGCATGTTTGTGTTGTGTGTGCGCGTGTGATGCGTTCATGTAGGCCCCTATACGTGTATGTATGCATGGTGTGTGTGTGTGTAGGGGTGTGTGTGTAGGGGTGTGTGTGTGCTTGTGCTCGGTGTGTGAGTGTATGTTGTGAATATTATGTTGTTATTTCATGCTTGTGAACTGTGTGACAATGCATACGTGTATTAGGCCTAGCAGTCGTAGTAGCAGTCACAGTAGTTGTTGTTGATTAATATGTGTATTGTTTTGTCTGCTGATGTTATTGAATTTTTGTTTCATGTTTTTATTCCATTTCAATTTTGTGTAAAGCGCCCTGTAGCCTACATAGTAGGATGGGCGCTATATACATTTTCCTAATTATTATTATTTGTGTGAATGATTTAATTGAAAGAGTGGAGTGAGGGAAAGAGAATATAGTATTTTTTGTTTCAGACTTAGGGGATGTGCACATTACATGCAGAAATCTCATGCGCATATCTGAACATAAGTAAAAGAATGTAAGAAATACATTAAGCTTAAGCGGATGAGATAAGCACATGGGGAAACATATGCACTTATTTCATCTGCTTATTTCTTACTTTCTTTTACTTTTGCTGATGAGCGCATGAAGTTTAGGCATGCAATGTGCACATCCCCTAAAAGCATCAAACACAGTGACTTGTACACATAATATTATTTGCTCAGCTTCTTTTTCTGGATACTGAATGACTGAAACACATACCACACACTATCAACTATCAGCAAGACAGCCATTATGTGTTCTCAGTCATCAGTCTCTTGTGTGTGTAGTGGGGGGGGGGGGGGGGGGGGTCTTATAATGGGAGGTTTTATAAGGAGGGCTTCACTGTATCTACTCTGAGTGATTGACTCTTGAGTTTATCTGCTTTGTTGAACTATCAGCAATCTTTCTGGATTGCTTTTCAAAATGCAGTAAGGGATTTGTCATTAGAAGTGATTAGTAATAATAATAATAATAATAATAATAATAATAATAATAATAATAATGAAAATACATATAGCATAGTATCCTACAGTAGGCTCATCACTAATTACTAATGCGGGCGCATACAAATTATACTTAAAAGTAAAGTCTCATATAAAAAACACAGATTAAAAACATGAAATAAAACATGAACCTGTATACAAATTAAATAGCATATCACCCCAAAGAATGAGTTAAAAAAAATCACACACACACACACACACAGAAAGAGGGAAAAAAATAAGCGGACGCGTAAATGTAGGACCATGTGTATTTGATTACATATAAACATTTGGAGAACAATATAATTTTGTAGGTGATTTGTGATGCCAACATGATCTTCATTTCATTGGTGTTTTTGAAAAGTGGACTGGCATCAAGGTATTATATATATGGCATTGACACAATTCACCACTTCCTACCATCCATACCCTGGATAAAGTAGATACTGTATCATGAAATCACAAACACATTGACACACTCACTGACTGCATGCACACTCACACAATCAGTCATGTAATTAACATGGAATTGTTTTGGAGAATGGTTTGTCACTGTGTGCAATAATGCTTTGTTTTCATTACCTCTGCTACTTTTTAGTAATTAGTGAACAATGAGTGATCAAGACAGAAAAAACAGAATGAAAACAAATTTATTGACATATATTTATGTACAATGTGTTAATAAATGACATGTAACACACCTATAACATTGCAAAAAAAATGAAATTAAGCAAGAAGCTGCAAGTAAAAATGCCAATATGAGCTAAGTGACAGTTGGACATAATTATGTGGTGTTTTTTTTAACATGTATTGATAAAAGTCTTTGTTTTGTAATGGTGGTGTGAATAACAACAAAGTTTGATTTGAGAGGCGTGGCACAATGTTACTTGTTAGACGCTACCTGTTGTTTGACGCTGCGCGTTGTATGGCCTGGCACAATGTTTGACGATGCCCGTTGTTTGACACTGTGCATTGAATGGCGTACCGCAATGTTTGAGGCTGCCTGTTGTTTGACGCTGCGCATTGTATGGTGTGGCGCAATGTTTGAGGCTGCCTGTTGTTTGACGCTGCGCGTTGTATGGTGTGGCGCATTGTTTGACGCTGCCTGTTGTTTGACGCTGCACGTTGTATGGCGTGGCGCAATGTTTGAAGCTGCCTGTTGTTTGACGCTGCGCGTTGTATGGTGTGGCGCAATGTTTGACAATACCTGTTGTTTGACGCTGCGCGTTGTTAATGGCGTGGCGCAATATTTGACGCTGCCTGTTGTTTGACGCTGAACATTGTATGGCGTGGCGCAATGTTTGACGCTGCCTGTTGTTTGACGCTGAACATTGTATGGCGTGGCGCAATGTTTGACGCTGCCTGTTGTTTGACGCTGCATGTTGTATGGCGTGGCGCAATGTTTGACGCTGCCTGTTGTTTGACGCTGCATGTTGTATGGCGTGGCGCAATGTTTGACGCTGCCTGTTGTTTGACGCTGCATGTTGTATGGCGTAGCGCAATGTTTGACGCTGCCTGTTGTTTGACGCTGCGCGTTGTATGGCGTAGCGCAATGTTTGATGCTGCCTGTTGTATGGCGTGGCGCAATGTTTGACGCTGCCTGTTGTTTGATGCTGCGCGTTGTATGGCGTGGCGCAATGTTTGACGCTGCCTGTTGTTTGACGCTGCGCGTTGTATGGCGTAGCGCAATGTTTGACGCTGCCTGTTGTTTGATGCTGCGCGTTGTATGGCGTGGCGCAATGTTTGACGCTGCCTGTTGTTTGACGCTGCGCGTTGTATGGCGTAGCGCAATGTTTGACGCTGCCTGTTGTTTGATGATGCGCGTTGTATGGCACTGCATTGTATTAGTCTTTGTAGTAGGTTTGTCATATGTCTGTTCAAATGTTATCCAAGTACCATAGGCTGTCATATAGACAGATAGTCACACACACACACACACACACACACACACACACACAGCCAGGAAGGAACAGACTATGCTGAAAACATTAACCAGCTTTCGCCACGCGGCTGGTTAAAAAAAAGGAAAATATAAACTAATAAAGGAAATCTTCTTTCTTCTTTTTCTCTTTAGGGCCCACGACCAATTAATAAATCAGTACATACTGATACAGACACACACAGAGACACAGACACACATACAGTTAAACACAGTACACACTTAAATGCACACTAGGCCTAATCAAGATTTATGGTCAGGTCAGGTCAGGTCAGGTCAGGTATTTGGACGACCAGGCCTTGCAGCCTCTCAATGCGTCCTTCCTTTCGGTTAGAGTTTGGCAATTGCTGTGGTGGTTTTTAGCATCCATATTGATGCACTAATCATGGATGTACTTTAACACTTTATGTGGTAGTCATTAGTCAGTCTAGGCCCACATACTTCTACAACCTACTGCAACAAAGACATAGAATATAATTTTGTTTCTGCATCGCTTAGATCAGATTAAAGTATAGATCTACATGTATATGAGGCAATGTCAAAAGGTGCTTTCCAAGCAAGTGAAAAATAAAATGTCATTGTCAGACATTCTTTTGACCTTTTCTGTTTCTTTTCAACTCCCATAAAATGACTTTGTGTGAATTTATGGATAAATTAGCTTAGATTATGATTTATCACAATTTTAAATTGGCTTCAGGAGGCATGTTACTTGTGACACGTGACAACATAAAGTACTATGCTGTGTGAAGAGTAAAGCAAAGATCATCTTCATAATGCAGAAATAAATAAAGTCACATTGCTAGAATAATCTGGTATAATTGTTTTTGACACTTTAGTAATAACACATGTGTTATGCTTAATTTTGTATCATCACCTACACATATGTCGTTGCCTCACTCGCACACAATTGCCTACCATAAAAGAAAATCTCAGAAACAGCAAACAAATGTTTATTTCTTCAAAGAAACATTCCATGTGTATATTGTAAAGTAATGATAAAAAAATTCAAGCCAAATGAATAAGAGAGTAGAACTTTATTTATGTTACTTGCTACACAAATCCATGTGACGACAAATTGAAGTGTTGTCACAGGTAGCAAGTAACATGTGATTGAAGTCATTAAGTCTCATAAACCAACAGAAAAGAAAGTACTTTTTCAAGAAATATTGCTTCAGTATTACTGAAACAGCCAAAGTGTTGTGAAGTAAACTTGTAATGTGCCTAATTTCAACTTAAGATCGTAACTCATGAGTTACTTGTGACATGTGACACCACAAGATCTCCCGTCACAGGGGGTCTCTTACCCTACAACATAATTTTGGCACCCACTAGCAGAAGAGTAGATCAAAATAAAGAAGTTTTGTGCCAAGCTGTCAATATTTCCATCCAAATTATTGCTTCAATCGAATTGATATAAAAATGAACTATGGTTTGTGTGTCACTTGCTACAAGATTATGTTACTTGTGACATAAATTCCTCCGTGACAACAAACATTTATGAGCCTTCTCTTCGCTCTTTCGATGTTGAAAAGAGTGGAAAAGCTATTGAGCATTGTACACTGAGTCGAAGGTTTACAGAAACTGGGGTTTCCGTTCTTGTTGACTGAATTTTTTAATTGTAATAAGCATTGAAAGCTCATAAGTGTTACTTGTGACGTCGTGACGACAATCCATAAATGATGTAATTTTGCTAACTATTACCACAAAAAAACTATTGTACTAATAGGTGTTAAAAAGAGCAACTTCCAATGGATCTATAACCTTCGTTTTAGACTTGTTCCATATTTTTGTTAGTCAAGGTAAACAGTTATCTGCTAGCTCTCAATGTGACGACAATTGTAGCAAGTAACATACCGACTTTGAGGTCATATTATCGTAAAGATACACATGAACATTTTATTTTGAACATTATTATAGTTGCAAAGATTACAGAAGAACATAATACAACTGAAAATGGGTTTGCTATTTGCATCTATTTGGAACCACAAGCCCTCCAAGTGGTGCACTGTTCACCACAGTCAAAATGCACGCCAATTTCGGCCATCTAGTGCCGGTATTTTCGCTAATAGTTTTTTTAAATTTGATGTCTTCAATAGCTTTTACTGTTTAATAAACATTTTTAATGTTTCTACAACACAGACAGACTAATCACTGAGATCATAAGCATCATGAAATTAAGTTATGGACAATTTTGTGAGGTAGGGGTGGGGCATGGCACCTTTTGACATTGCCTCATATGCTTAACACTTATGTTTAAGTCTGCGGGATTCGTCAGTCACGATGACAAGAAATCTACACAACTTGAGTCCAAACATGAAATGTGTCGATTGTTTTGTAGGCCTACTTTCACTTCTGACTGACTGGGCTTAGGCCTCTACTCTTTCTCTTTGCTTTACTTTCACCACTTAGCCAGGCACACGGCTTTTCAGAAAAAGTTGACCACGTATACTATTGTTCAGCTTCATCAAATTTCCAACAAGGCTACTTTGAATTGGAAGCAATAGCATTTATCTTCAATATAATAAATGATGTGACGATGACAGATCGATAAACACTGAAACAGGCCTTTGCCTTGGTCTGTTCAGTGTTCCGTGTTCGTGCTGATCGAGTAATACAACTCTCTTGTTCACAAAACTGAAAGAAGCAGACTTTGAGGTTCGTAAACATGACGAGGGTGACAAAACTACATCTTTGCATTATGATCTAGACTAACATCTGACAGCAAGAAAGAAAAAGGTAATCGGAAGAAAAAACAATGGCGTGTTTTGGATAGATCACTGATCTAAAAATAAAGATCAGCGACAATTTTTTGTTCCTTCAAGTATGAAGAGTTCCCGAGTTCGGCGGAACGAGAAACTTGTTCGCAGGACACGACTTGTGAACAAGATTCGACCCGAATGGCTGTTCGGCGAACAAGAAAAGTCGGTTCGGGCTGCAGGTTCGGGAGCAATTAAGGGAAAACTCAGTTCGGCCGAACATTTCTGTTCGGCGAACACAGATTCGGGCTGTCCGTTCGGGCAGCTAAGGGTGGCTTTTAGGCCTCTACTCTTTCTCTTTGCTTTACTTTCACCACTTAGCCAGGCACACGGCTTTTCAGAAAAAGTTGACCACGTATACTATTGTTCAGCTTCATCAAATTTCCAACAAGGCTACTTTGAATTGGAAGCAATAGCATTTATCTTCAATATAATAAATGATGTGACGATGACAGATCGATAAACACTGAAACAGGCCTTTGCCTTGGTCTGTTCAGTGTTCCATGTTCGTGCTGATCGAGTAATACAACTCTCTTGTTCACAAAACTGAAAGAAGCAAACTTTGAGGTTCGTAAACATGACGAGGGTGACAAAACTACATCTTTGCATTATGATCTAGACTAACATCTGACAGCAAGAAAGAAAAAGGTAATCGGAAGAAAAAACAATGGCGTGTTTTGGATAGATCACTGATCTAAAAATAAAGATCAGCGACAAATTTTTGTTCCTTCAAGTATGAAGAGTTCCCGAGTTCGGCCGAACGAGAAACTTGTTCGCAGGACACGACTTGTGAACAAGATTCGGCCCGAATGGCTGTTCGGCGAACAAGAAAAGTCGGTTCGGGCTGCAGGTTCGGGGGCAATTAAGGGAAAACTCAGTTCGGCCGAACATTTCTGTTCGGCGAACACAGATTCGGGCTGTCCGTTCGGGCAGCTAAGGGTGGCTTTAATGATCTGGCAACAAGAATCATTCCCAAATCAAGTTCTTGTGAAAGTACACAAAATCTTGAGTCTTTTCACGAACATTTGTCATCTCGGGGATACCATGGTCTACAATAGGCCTAGGGTCTCCTCCCATAGCCATATATATTCTTGATGAGCATGTCACAACCTATTCATATCCTGAATTTTGAACAACCAGTGCAAACCTCCGCCGAGGAAGACTCACAAAACCGAAATTTCCTTCCTTCATGTTCGAGCTGTATCTCGTGAACCAGTGGGTAGAATGGCTTCAAATTTTGTGTGGTAATGTAACATGGCAAGCAATGAAATAAATGCTTGCACACAGCTGTTCCACCCCACACAAAATCAAGCTTTTTAGCTAAAAGACTGAATCTAGAAATCTTAGATCAAAACTGTACGTAAAAATAGTTTGACTTTGTGTTCTACATTGTATTTCTAATATATTTCTTCCTTCAGATATATGGTTCAAAACTTATTTTCGTTGAGCAGTATCCTGCAACATATTTTTTAGTAGAAAATGTTCTAGAATAATACACTTAGAATCGCAAAAATAAAAAATATTGCCCATGAGTGAAAATCTAGCAATATCCTCTGAATGCAACTAATTTAGTCACATACTCCTACAACATATTCTTAACTGTTATTTATGAAAAGTTACTTATGGTGAACTAAAATTGGCTTGAAAAAACTCTGCAAATATAGATGAACATCCTTCCAAAACAGCTTAAATACAAAAAGCAGAAACAGGGTCATTTGGACTGATGTGCACATGAGGACAAAAATCCGCGAGAGGAC
>CM065708.1:21919693-21934693 GCA_017654935.2 Phymorhynchus buccinoides | reverse complement strand
TATTATGGGAGACCGCCATCTTAGTCAGTAACTTTGTTTGAAAAATGCCAGATCGATGCTGTTTACACACAAATCTGACTAAGATGGCGACACTTCTGTTGGAAGGGTCGAGATGCGCACGCAGGTGGGGGGGGGGGGGGGGGGGAGCCATACAAATTGGAACTTACTTATTAAATGCTAGTAAAATAAAACGTATTCATATTCGCATACAAATCCGTACCCGTATGTCTCTTTTACACGATGGAAATGATGGTCGCCATGGAAGCCATGGTCGCTTCAATTTTCACATGTTTTTCATTTGGGCCAAAAGTCAGTAAAATAATGTATTCATACTCAAATTAGTACACCGTGTGTAATTTCCGTTTTTCTCAGGATGAAATTGCTGACAGTGCGACCACGTGTCATTTCAACGTCATATCAAGGCGCGTGCACAGTCATAGACCTATATATGCGGAAGCCAGTCAGCATAACTTGAACACGCCTCGTGTCAAGTAAACCCGAGTTCGAACCTGGGTACAGGGGATTTTTCCTCTCACTTTGCACTAGGCCTTACGGTCTAGTCTGAACGTGGAGTCTTTCGGATGAGACGATAAACCGAGATCCCGTGTGCCCATGCACTTAGCACACGTTAAACCCAGTGGCAACGAAAAAGTTGTAATTTGGTCAAAATTTACCCTCCCCCCCCCCCCCCTTTCCTTCCTCATCACTCACACAAAAAATCGCATGCAGAAAAATAATAAAAAAATTGGGTGGCGCGCTTCTGGCTGCGACGCGCTCTCCAGGTGGGAGCAGCCCGAATTTCACAGAGACGCCTCTGTGACTATAAAGTACCTAATACCTAATAATAATAATAATAATAATCCCATTTGCAACCTGCATAATATAAAATCTTGACGGAGGAAATGTGAAGACACGTGCATATAATGTATGCAAAAACCCATCCCATAATTTCTTGCTTCCAGTATTTTTGTGGACTGATTGGAAAATGCAGATGGATTTCCGCATATAATATAAGCACACGCCCTAAAATCATTCATGCCCATGATCTTAATACCCATCTGTATTGCTACGAATTCGGGACTTTCCTGGTGTTGCACTGCCTCCGGGCATTGCCTCCAGGATCGTTCCCACCATCTTTATATCTACTAATGTCCCATATGTGTCTGTTCCAGACCGGAGGACGTTAAGCAGAATTCCATCATTATTCATGCCCAAACTAAGAAAAAAACAACTCCAGATTGTATCTATACGCGAATTCGTGCACGAATTCGCATCCGTGTGAATGTCCGTATGTTATACGGTGGTGATGACAGTAGTACCACTCGTGGTCACTTCCACGACGTCACAGCGGTCGTCGAGGGGCAGGGAGTGATGGTGATCGTGGTAGAGGTCAGTGCCTGGCGCTTCTGGTGGAGTGGTGGTCAGCTGTCCCTTACAGAAGCGGTAGGTGACGGCGGCACAGAACGTGTGGCTGACCACGTTGCACGAAGTTCGGATGCGATCCCTGCGGTACCGCACAGGTGTCACACGTGTTAGTTAAGAGTCACAAGCGTCACAACTGTCATAAATAATGATGTGTCACACTGAAATGGGGGTGGCGCTGCGCTTAGCTTGCGGCGACGCCCTTTCCAGGTGAGAGCATCCCGAATTTCACAGATATAATGTCTCTGTGAGTAGAGTAAACCCGTGCGCAAGCCATAAATATAATAAGTGAAACAAAGAAGGGAAAAGATTTGCGCACGTGTCAGACACCACACGTGTGGGTACGTTACAACATGTCACAAGTGTCAGTACACACAAGTGTCAGTACCTCGCAAGTGTCGGCTCATCGTAAGTACTCAGTAGGAACGTCATATGTATCATAAACATATCATATGGTCTTTGGCCGAGAGGACGTAAAACATTAATCTTCGTATCATAAATGTGACCAGCACCGCGAAAGGGACATTAAGTCGCTGGGCTAGATTCTCACAACAGCCTTGAAAAGTCACAAATCTCTTTTTTTTTTTTGGGGGGGGTCAATTTTGAGTTATGGGTATTTTCGTGTTCTCTAACATCTTATATTTCGTATTTATAAAGGACCATCTTTAAAATGGTCTCTAAATGGTATTATAAGTGCTTTAAAACGAGTAGGTCAATGCATTTTCTTCAGCTAGGCTAGACTTTGGACTGTGTTCTCTCTAAATGGACGACGCTCACCCTATTAACAATAAATGCTCGTAACTCTGGAGGGCAGGAGAATGGAACCCGGTAAGACAGAAATATAGTTAGATGACAGTAAGCAAAAAGGAAAAGGCAGAGTCAAAGAGAGTGACAGATTAGAGGAAGTTACAAGCACATAACTTCCAAAGAGAGAGAGAGAGAGAGAGAGAGAGAAATAGAGGTTTAACGCCCTCTGGGCCAAAGGGCCATATGAGGCATTTAGAATGATACAGATCTTGATAAAACAGAACTTCCAGTGAAAATAGGGTTTTACGCCCTCTTCGGCCTTTCGGCCATGTGGGGCATTTGTAAATACAAAGATGGTGGGAACAATACTGGAGGCAATGCCCGGAGGCAGTGCTAAACCAGTAAAGTCCCGATTTTTAAAAATAGTAATACAGATATGTGTAGCAGTAACCACGCTTCGGTTAAACCTCATTGGCTTATGGTACCACCACAAGATTGTAATAATACAGAACTTCCAGAAGGTGTGGGGAACTATTTATACAAAAGAGGATACTCACAGGTACCACTCGACAGCGAAGAGCAAGGCGATGTCATTGGCTGGAATGTTGAGTGACGTCAGAATGATCACCAAGGTAACGATGCTGGCGCTAGGCACGCTGGGAATGGCCATGGTGGCGATAGCCGTCAGCAGTCTGCAGGGAACACAAAACAAAACGATGGGTAGGATTAGGATTAGGATTACTCCCCGTGGGGTTACCGGGGGGTCTTTCATAAAAAATAGTTCCTCCACCTTCTGGAAGTTCTGCGCTTGTAACTTCCTCTAATCTGCCACTCTCTTTGACTCTGCCTTTTCCCTTTGCTTCCCATCATCTACTATCTTTCTGACTTATTGGCCCCATTCTCCTGCCTTTAAAAAACACAACAATCTTCCAAATAATTTTTCTCTTGAGCTCCTCCGAAATCTGAATGTGTCGGCTGTACGCAGCGGGGAGACCGGTGAAAACTGAAAACCGGACACATATGTACCTTACCCATTATGGCCATATGGCCTGGGAACGCAGAAGAAGAAGAAGAGGATTAGGATTAGGATCAGGACAGGGACACATTAGACGCGTAAGCTACGCACGAAAACCCCATAAGTAAATAAAAGAAAGAAGGGGAAAAAACAGACGGATGAGCGGATGTACGGACACGTGCGCTTATTTTTTTTTTCGAGATCAGAGTTTTGACTGCTTTTCTACTTCCCGTGAAAGTGCGCTTATTTTTTTTCCTTCTTTCTTTCACTTATTTACGGATTGCGCTTGGGATCTCCGCGTCTACTGTGTACGCGGTCTTAGGATTAGGATTAGAGGCGGATCAAGTAGTTACAGAATTGGGGTGGGGTGGGCATGGTGTTGTGTTTGTGTGTGTGTGTGATCGTGAGCATACATGCGTGTGTGTGTGTGTGTGTGTGTGTGTGTGTGTGTGTGTGTGTGTGTGTGTGTGTGTGTGTGTGTGTGTGTGTGTGTGTGTTGTGTGTGTGTGTGTGGAGGGGGAGGGTGTGTGCGTCTAGAGACGCCTGGCTATTCTCAATATGAACGCAATCTGCTCATTAAGAAGCCACACTCTGCCTTGCTCGGGATAGAGTTAGGATTAGGTTATGGTTATTTTCACGAAACGGAAAGAACGATACGTTGACATTGGAAGGCGAGAACATGAGGTGGATGGCTGAAAAATGGTCTAAAACAGCTGAGAGTCACAGTCAAATTCAAGGGAAGTAAATCAACTAATGTTGTAAACCATAATGCCCAGTTCAGTTCGACAGAATAAAGACAGTCACACTGCCAAAACGTATGCAAAAACAAAAAGAGGATCAATCCTGAGTTTAAGACCCACGGGTGTAGCCTACACACAGCGAATCACGTTCATGTGGACGGTCTGCGAGTAGCCAGGCGTTTCTAGAGTACAAGTTTGCTGCATCATCATCACCATCATCATCATCACCATCATCATCATCATCATCATCATCATCATCCATCATCATATCATCATCATCATCATCATCATCATCATCACCATCGTCATCATCATCACCATCATCATCATCATCATCATCATCATCATCATCATCATCATCATCATCATCACCATCATCATCATCATCACCATCGTCATCATCATCACCATCATCACCATCATCATCATCATCATCATCACCACCATCAAGTCAGTGTTACCCAATGACGAAGATCTCGCGAGCCCCGAGATCCACGCCCGTCAGCTGCGCGATAAACATGGCCGATGCCGTGATGTAGAGGGCGCTGCCGTCCCCGTTGAGCGTGACGCAGAAGGGGATGACGAAGCGGGCCACCCGGCTGTCGATCTGGTTCCTCTCGCACGACTCCAGCATCTCAGGAATGGCCACAGCCCTGCAGTGATGTTGATGATGATGATGATGTTGATGATGATGGTGATGATGATGATGATGATGATGATGATGATGATGGTGATGATGATGATGATGATGATGATGATGATGATGATGATGATGATGATGATGATGATGATGGTGATGATGATGATGATGATGATATGATGACATGATGATGGTGATGGTGATGATGATGATGATGATGGTGATGATGATGATGATGATGATGATGATGATGATGGTGATGATGATGATGATGATGATGATGATGATGATGATGATGATAACAACAACAACAATAACATTGTTAGGTTTGATTTAGGCCTAAAATGAAACAACAACAACAACAACAACATTGTCAGGTTTGACTTAAAAAGGACAACAAGAACAACAACAAAAACTGCATGCATTTGCTTTGCCTTTGTTCCATGTAAATTGATACAATTTGCTACTTAAAGAAAATTCGTTTGATCGTTTGTCCCCCCCCCCCTCTCTCTCTCTCTCTCTCTCTCTTAAACAAACACAATTATCTCAAGTATCTCATGTAGGGGAAGACGGGGTAAAAAGCGCATGGGCGGGTAAGAAGCCCACCCCAATTATCTCATGAAATAAAGAAAATGTCAGTCAAATTTGCCCATGAGACGAATGCTAGACATTAACGCTCGTCTCATGGGCAAAATGAGACTGAAATTTGCTTCATTTCATGAGATAATGGGGGTGGGCTTCTTACCCGCCCATGCGCTTTTTACCCCGTCTTCCCCTACTAGTGGTAGCAAACCCGATAGCAGCAGGCCTGGCCACAGTCAGCAGGTACGTGAAGGGGTTGCGGCCAGCCAGGGTCACCAAGATGACGGGCAGGACATCTCTCTCTCTCTCTCTCTCTCTCTCTCTCTCTCTCTCTCTCTCTCTCTCTCTCTCTCTCTCTCTTGATGGTACTCTTTTTACTACTAAGCTGGTTAATTATGCATTGATATTGTGCATGCGTGCGTGCGTTGATGTGTGCGAACGTGTGTGTGTGTGTGCGTGTGCGTGTGCGTGTGCGTGTGCGTGTAAGTGTGTGCGTGTAAGTGTATGTGTGCGTGTGCGCGTGCGAGACACATAGAGGAATGACATGTGTATAATTATGAAATTATTTCCTCCCATTCCTCACTTAATTATTGCACGTGGTAATTTTTGTTAATGTAAGATACAACAGCTGACAATAGTTTATGTCGCTGCTCGTAATACTTCACACCATTTATGTATGTTCCTTCCACTTCCCTTTCTTATGCCTTGCTATGCTATGTGTTCCCTTGGTTGGTTTACTTTGGATTGGGATCGATCATTATTGTTTACTTTTTATGTTTATTTTTCTTTTCCCTTATCTATGAATGATCAATGTATCTACACCAACACCCCTTCCCCTCACCTCCCCTTCTTGATACGGGCAGATGGCCTAATCATTAAAAATGTTCTGAGTTCTGAGTTCTGAGTTCTGAGAGTTCTCTCTCTCTCTCTCTCTCTCTCTCTCTCTCTCTCTCTCTCTCTCTCTCTCCTCTCTCTCTCTCTCTCTCTCTGCCTAAAATCTCAATCCTTGCGTAATAAAGTTGTTTAAGTCTCAAGTTTCTCTCTCTCTCTCTCTCTCTCTCTCTCTCTCTCTCTCTCTCTCTCTCTCTCTCTCTCTCTGCCTAAAATCTCAATCCTTGCGTAATAAAGTTGTCCAAGTCTCAAATCTCTCTCTCTCTCTCTCTCTCTCTCTCTCTCTCTCTCTCTCTCTCTCTCTCTCTCTCTCTCTCGGCCTAAAATCTCAATCCTTGCGTAATAAAGTTGTTCAAGTCTCAAGTTTCTCTCTCTCTCTCTCTCTCTCTCTCTCTCTCTCTCTCTCTCTCTCTCTCTCTCTCTCTCTCTCTCTCTCTCTCTCTCTCTCTCTCTCTCTCTCTCTTGGCCTAAAATCTCCATCCTTCCGTAATAAAGTTTTTCAAGTTTGAAGTTTATCTCTCTCTCTCTCTTAAACAAAACACACAATTATCTCAAGTATCTCACGTGCTAGTGGTGGCAAACCCGATGACAACAGGCCTGGCCACACTCAGCAGGTACGCGAAGGGGTTGCGGCCAGCCAGGGTCACCAAGATGGCGGGCAGGACCAGGAAGGTGTGCAGCGCCATGCCCACGGACACCACCAGCACGAATCGCCCCAACTGGGAGAAGGCGGAGCCTAGGTGGGCCACGCCCGCCACCGACACGCCAATCAAACTGGCCACGCCCACTGGTGTGAACCTGCCGTGTCACGTGAGATGTCAGGCCAATCCTGAGTAGGGGACACTAACTTGAATGTTGATATGGTACCTCCTCTCCCCGTGGGGATACTGGGGGCTCTTTCGTAAAAATAGTTCCCCCACCTTCTGGAATTTCTGTGCTCATAACTTCCTCTAATCTGCCACTCTCTTTGACTCTGCCTTTTTCCTTTCCTTTCCATCATCTACTATATTTCTGACTCATTGGCCCCGTTCTCCTGCCTTTAAACAAAAAATCTTCCAAATAATTGTTCTCCTTTGAGCTCCTCGGAAATCGGAATGTGTTGGCTGTACGCAGCGGGGAGACCAGTGAAAACTGAAAACCGGACACATATGTACCTTACCCATTATGGCCAGGGAAAGCAGAAGAAGAAGTACCTCCTAATGCCACAGAGTGGTGATTTCAACTATACGACCAGGACCAAGAAGAGATCTCTATCTCAAGGGCAGATAGGCCAAACACTATAAAACTTTAAAGGTCAAGATGTGCCCCCCCCCCCCCCCCCCCCCCCCCCCCCCCCCCCCCCCCCCCCCTACCTATCTCGGTTAATTCTATTTTTCCGTTATTGCCTTTCTTACCATACATAAAGCTGTATTTTAGGAACATTTTTAGCTAATAACCTTTTTGGAATACTAACCCTATCCCTATCCCTAACCCTAGCCCTAAACCTAACCCTAACGGAAAAACGCAACGAACCACAACTGTGACAAATCGCGGTGTACTGCAGTACATAGTGGGGGGTAGGGTTAGGTTTATTCCAAAAAGGTTATTAGCTAGGGTTCCTACCTGTATGGTAAAAAGGCAAAAAACGGAAAAATTTAACAATATGGAGGGGGGGGGGCACTCTTTACCTTTACCTGCTCAATATGTAGAGGGCTATAATACATTATAATCATAAAGATAAGGTTTATACTTTTGGCTTCATAGTAAACATACATTTTTTTCTTTTAAAGGTACGAATTACAAGACCCGTTACGGAATTCGTGCCACCAAGTTACTGATATCGTACCAGGGGGTTTATATCATTAATTCAACGGTAACATGCACGTGATTTGGCTTTAACGAAAGGTCATTCTTTCTTCTAAATGTTCCAGTTAGTCTCTGTGACGTCAAAATAAATCTTGTCATTTTGTCATCAAAAGTTTGATGTCACATAAAACAGGCCCTTGAATGCATTTTTTGACGCTGCGCCATTGAAAAGACGTAGGAGGTACGAATTACGTGATAGTGGTACGAATTGCATAATTATGGCCCCATTATTTTTGCTTTGAATATTTTCATTTACAAAATGGACAAAATTGAACCAAATAGTTAACAGATTTTCTTAAGTGGCATGTCCAGTTTTAATTTTTGTATTGGTGCATTGGATAGCAAATAAAACAACTACCCGAAATAACATCAAATGCTGCCAAAATGAAATTTCGTTTGCCTCGCAAAGGGTTTTCCGCTTTAGTGCTGCATTTTGGTTGTGATAAAATACTTCCCTTCCCCTGTCCAAACTTCACACACAAAAATATATTGAGCCTTAATCTTCTACCGTTTGGTAGGAAACCAGGTGGTACGAATTGCACGACAGGTACCATATCAACACGTCTCCCCTATTTGGTACTGCATGGTGTTTGGTATCTTCTAGTCACAGAAACTCGTCACGTCTCTGTGAAATTCGGGCTGCTCCCACCTGGAGAGCGCGTCACCGCCAGTGCTGCCCCTGGAACTGGAAAGAAAGGACGAGGCCGGGATTCGAACGCGGGTCACTCATTCGCGTATTGAATGTAAAAATGTGAAAATCAGCTCCCAGACCATCAGGGAGTTGGTCTACAAATCATTCGTCCGTCCTGTCCTAGAGTACGCGTAATCAATCTGGGCCATGGGACCCTCACCAACAACAGGACATCGACAGACTGGAGGCAGTCCAGCGGTGTAGAGCCCGCTTCGTCCTCAGACGTTTTCGAAACACGTCCAGCGTCAGTAAACTCCCATGCTCGAACAGCTTGGATGGCCCTCACTGCAGCAGCGTCGACTTTCCGCCAGGCTTGCTATGCTCTTCGGGCTGCAAGAAGGAGAGGTGTAGGCCTACATGGGCGCTCTGAAACCAAAACTCACTCCATCACCAGCTCGCCAGCGACGCACTCACCCACGGCAGCTCTCTCAACTTTACTGCCGAACTCAATACCGACAAGCTAGTTTCCTCCCGCGCAACCATCCGGGACTGGAACGAGCTGCCCAAGGAAGCTGCGCAGGCCAAGACTGTTGGCACCTTCGTGTCGATGGTCTCCAAATAAATTTCCAGCAACCCTAATTTCGTACATGTTTGCGATAATAGTTAGTATGGATTCATTGTCCTTGGCCTGAATAGAACGAGGAATATGGTTTTTTTTTGCGTGTGTCTTTGACGACGATGATGGAGTTTTGTGAAGCAAAGAGTTGTACGTACCAGAAGAAGCCTCGAATGATGACGAGGACGATGTCCGTGGCGCCGTGGAAGAAGCTGAGGAAAACGGAGGCCTTGTCTTTGACTGAGTTGATGGCGATGCCAATCACAGTGCAGATCACCACCAGACCTGAACAGAAGAGTATTGTTGATTTGTATTATATTGTATTGTGCAAACAGAGGCCTTGTCTTTCATTGAGTTGATGACAATGCCAATGATAGTGTTGATCGCCACCAGACCTGAACACAATATTGTAATTGTATTGTAATGCCTTGTATTTTATTGCAGTGCATGATATTGTGTTGTATATGCTATTATATTGCATTTTTGTGTTGTGTTGTATTGAATTGAATGGTATTGCACTGTACTGTATATATTGCCCTCTCTCTCTCTCTCTCTCTCTCTCTCTCTCTCTCTCTCTCTCTCTCTCTCTCTCTCTCTCTCTCTCTCTCTCTCTCTCTCTCTCTCTCTCACTCTCTCTCTCATCCTACTTAGCACGTTGACCCTTCCAGTATTACTGATTGTAGTGAGTCTCGTCCTCTTCCTCTCTCTCTGTCTGTCTGTCTGTCTCTGTTTCCGTCTCTATATTCTCTCTATTTCTGTCTCTGTCTGCCTTTCTGTTTGTCTCCCCCTCTCTCTCTCTCTGTCCAAGGACAAATTGTAAGAATAGGCATCGCCTAAAATCTTTATCCTTGTCAAGTAAAGTTTTCCAGTGTCTACTCTCTCTCTCTCTCTCTCTCTCTCTCTCTCTCTCTCTCTCTCTCTCTCTCTCTCTCTCTCTCTCTCTCTCTCTCTCATCCAAATCCAAATAATCGTTATTATCTCATAACAGAGAAATTGCAACCAGGTACAAATAAGAAACAACCAACAGTGAAAGCATTTATCAACAACAAAGAATATGAGCTAATAACTAATAACACTGCAATTAACAATCCCAGCACGTTAACCCCATGTTGTACTGTGGTGTCTGGTCATATTAAGTCTCTCTCTCTCTCTCTCTCTCTCTCTCTAAGTCTCTCTCTCTCTCTCTCTCTCTCTCTCTCTCTCTCTCCTCTCCCCCCCCCCCCCTCCCCCCCCTCTCTCTCTCTCTCTCTCTCTCTCTCTCTACTCTCTCTCTCTCTCTCATCCAAATCCAAATAATCGTTATTATCTCATAACAGAGAAATTGCAACCAGGTACAAATCAACCAACAGTGAAAGCATTTATCAACAACAAAGAATATGAGCTAATAACTAATAACACTGCAATTAACAATCCCAGCTTAACCCCATGTTGTACTGTGGTGTCTGGTCAATATTAAGTCTCTCTCTCTCTCTCTCTCTCTCTCTCTCCCCCCTCTCTCTCTCTCTCTCTCTCTCTCTCTCTCTCTCTCTCTCTCTCTCTCTCTCACACCAACATAAACAATAACTTAATTACTGGTGTCCTTTTCATAGACTTTGATAAAGCTTTTGACGTGATTGATCATGTGTTGCTCTTAAAAAAGCTAACATTTTACGGTCTCTCTAGTAATACCAGAGAATTAATATCGTCATTCTTAGATGAAAGATACCAACTTGTTTTCACTAATGGTAAAAAATTCTCTCTCCTCCCCCTAAAATATGGAATTCCTCAAGGGTCAATCCTTGGCCTGATCCTCTTTTCAATTTATATTAATGATTTGCCTCTCAATTGTCAAGCTCTCTGTGACATGTTCGCGGATGATACTACTCTCCATACAAGCAACTCCAAAGTAGAAAACATAGTTCATGCATTGCAAGAAAGTATCAATCAGTTAACAGAATGGTCTGAACTAAATCACATGAGTCTAAATCCTAACAAACTAAATTTATGCTTGTCACTACTAGGCAAAAACGGCAACGTTTTTCCTGTTCTCTCCCCTTGCATATAAATGGTAACGATATTGAAGAAGTTAACTCATATAAAGTACTAGGGGTCTTAATTGATAATAATTTATCTTGGTCTAACCATGTACAAATTCTTTGTAAAACAATTTCCAAGAAAATATATCTTCTATGCAAAATAAAACACTTTCTAAACACAGATTCACGCAAAATTTTATTCCATGCATACATTGAATCTCACATAAACTATTCGTCTACACTCTGGGATTCAGCAAGTGAGCAAACCCTAAAGCCACTGCATAGTCTCTATAGACGAGCACTGAAATTAGTCTTACTAAAATCGTCGAGTCTTACTCAATCCGATTATGTATCATTAGACATTCTCCCTCTTCATTTTAAATTAAGATATAATAAGGCAATATTTATGTTCAAAATTATGTCAGGCTATGCTCCTCCTTCTCTACAAGAAAAAATTCAATTCAACATGAAACATCTTCCTCATAGACTGATGTTACCTCTTCCCAAATTAGATTTATTCAAATCTAGCTTACAATATGCAGGGGGTCTCCTCTGGAACGGCAGTTCTTCCCAAATTAACGTTCACGTTTGTTTAAACACATTAAAAAACACATTAAAAAAAAGATATCATCAAATACTCATGAACGAATACTCTAGCTCATAATATCCAAAAATGTCTACTTTGTATCCTTTTCTAAATATCTCATTTGTTATAATACATGCTTATACGTGAAGTCTTCTTATATGTACATTGTATTTACTATGCATTATTTTCCCTGCATATATTACTTCATTTCTTCCATTTTATTCTGTTCTTTTATTTTGACCTCCCTCTCTCTGTCGGTCTCTGTCTGTCTGTCTGTCTGTCTGTCCTTGTCCCAGTCTCGTTAATTGGTGTAATTTATCTTATTTATATGCCTTGCACGGTGCGTCCGTTTGCGACCTTGATTGAAGGTTCAGTTTTTTCCTTGTATTTTGCGATGTCTTTTTTTTTCTATTTGTATTTTTTTAATTTCTTTTCTTTTGGTTCTGAGGGCCGGATGAAAAAAAGCCGGTTATTGTGCTTACTCCGCTTTTCCTCAATAAAAAACATTCGTTCGTTCGTTCGTTCTCTCTCTCTCTCTCTCTCTCTCTCTCTCTCTCTCTCTCTCTCTCTCTCTAATCTGCCACTCTCTTTGACTCTGCCTTTTCCCTTCGCTTTCTATCATCTACTATCTTTCTGACTTATTGGCCCCATTCTCCTGCCTTTTTTCAAAACTAATCTTCCAAACAATCTTTCTCATTTGAGCTGCTCGGAAATCGGAATGTGTCGGCTGCTTGCAGCGGGGAGACCAGTGAAAACTGTAAAACCGGACACATATACGCATATTACCCATTATGGCCATATGGCCCGGGAATGCAGAAGAAGAAGAAGAAGAAGAAGAAGAAGAAGAAGAAGAAGAAGAAGAAGAAGAAGACGACTACTCCTGTCTTACCCAGCACGTTGACGCCGTCTGTCTTACTGTGGTATCTGGTCATGGTGACCACAGTCTCCCAAACAGTAGCATTGTTGATGTTGATGTTGTTGTTGTGGTGGTGATGTTGCTGTATGTACCGTTCACTGCTAACTCCACCTCCACCTCCTCCCGTCTGTAGCGAGTGCGGGCCTGAAGAAATGCATGCACATTGAACACACACGCACGCACACGCACACACACGCACACGCACGCACACGCGCGCGCACACGCACACGAACACACACACACACACACACACACACACACACACATGAAATATACAAAGACGAAGGTACAATAAAACTATTCTCCTCAAATATTATATAGACCTACAGCACACGTTCTCACGCATGGTGCGTAACACATCAACCTGCATCACGTAGTTACACTAATCTATAAACATGCACCACCATTAATGAAACTCAACTCAGAACATGCAAACCAGATTAAAAGACACATGTGAAATTATCAAACACATCTATGAACAACTTATACTTTCTTTTTTCTTTGCGCAAAACAAAAACTTTACAAATAGACATAGACAACTTGAGAGAGAGACACTGGACACTGGACAACTTTATTTGACAAGGATAAAGATTTTAGGCGATGCCTATTCTTACAATCTGAGAGAGAGAGAGAGAGAGAGAGAGAGAGAGAGAGAGAGAGAGAGAGAGAGAGAGAGAGAGAGAGAGAGAGAGAGAGAGAGAGCGAGAGCTGTAGTTTCTACAATTCACTGCTTACTTCTGTACCTGGAGCAAGGGAAGCAATCACTAAATGAGTAATCGTCGTAAAACAAATATGAAATTATTGCCCTTTGATTTGTGTGGGTAAATCATACGGATCATCATTTCGTTTGAGGAAGACAACAAAAAAACGACGAAGAAATTATGGTGTGTGTGTGTGTGTGTGTGTGTGTGTGTGTGTGTGTGTGTGTGTGTGTGTGTGTGTGTGTGTGTGTGTGTGTGAGCATGCGTGCGTGCGTGCGTGCGTGCTTGCGTGCGCGCTTGCGTACAAACAAGCTTCAGCCCATCCTCCATAATGCTGTCACTTTCTCTGCTATCTGGAAGCTACGATCGGGCACGAATGACGACCGACACACACGCTTACCAAATTAAATAGGTATTATTAGGTATTAGGTATTAGGTACTTTATAGTCACAGAGGCGTCTCTGTAAAATCCGGGTTGCTCCCACCCGGAGAGCGCGTCGCAGCCAGAGGCTTTTGCATGCGAGTTTTATATGACTGATGAGGAAGGGAAAGGGGTGTGTGTGTAAAATTTGACCAAATAACAACTTTTTCGTTGCCACTGGGTTTAACGTGTGCTAAGTGCATGGGCACACGGGACCTCGGTTTATCGTCTCATCCGAAATACTCCACGTTCAGACCGTAAGGCCTAGTGCAAAGTGAGAAGAAAAATCGCCTGTACCCAGGTTCGAACTCGGGTTTACTTGACACGAGGCGAACGCGTTACCACTGTGCCACTCTACACTGAAAGAAGGAATGACTGTGATAAGTATTGCTTCACATACCTTTCGAAACGCTGCCTCGATAATGTTGTCAGGAAACACGTTCCTAGAAAGAAAGTAAAAAGACACCAAGTTCCTTAAAACAGGCCTTCAGTTATCTCAAGATCGGACTTCTCAAAGCAAACAAACAAACAAACAAACAACAACAACAACAACGACCAGATACACATATACACACATAATAATAATAATAATAATAATAACAATAATAATAATAATAGTAATAATAACAATAATAATAATAATAATAATAATAATAATAATAATAATAATAATAATAATAATAATAATAATAATAAAGTCATTCACGCACATACTTGAGTGCAAACAAGCATGCACACACATACGGACTTACGGACGAAAATGAAACCACACACACAGACACAAACACACATACACGCGCGCGCGTGCGCGCACACACACACACACACACACACACACACAATCTCTCTCTCTCTCTCTCTCTCTCTCTCTCTCTCTCACACACACACACAAAACACACACAGAGTGACACACACACATAGTGACACACACACACACAGTGACACACACACGCACGCACGCACACACACACACACACACACACAGAGTGACACACACACACACACACACAGTGACACACACACAGTGACACACACACAGTGACACACACACAGTGACACACACACACACACACACACACACCTCAACAAATCAGCAAAAATGTCCTGGGTTTCCATGGGCTCCTGATTGACCAAGCCAGCACTAGACGACAACTGACCCTCCCCTGAAAACACAGAAAAATGATGATGATGATGATGATGATGATGATGATGATGACGATGGTGATGATGGT
>CM065708.1:21899693-21914693 GCA_017654935.2 Phymorhynchus buccinoides | reverse complement strand
ACACACATAGAAACACACACACACACACACACACACACACACACACACACACACACACACACACACACACACACACACACACACACACACAGACACACACACACACACACACACACACACACACACACACACACACACACACACGTGTTACCCATATTTATTGACTGTGGTTCGATTTTTCTCCACTTTTCGTTTTTCATTTTATTTTCCTTATTGTTGTTTGTGGCACAAGCCACAAACCTATAACTCACTTTGTCGGTCCGTCTGTCGGTCGGTCTGTCGGTCGGTCCAAAATTGTCGCACTTCAAAGTGAGGCTGCACTTCAAATTGAGGCTGCTCTTTAAAATGATGTTTCGTTTTCAATTGTCGCACGCCACAAACGATTGCGAATCCGCGCTTGTTTTTCTTATTAATGTATGACGACAGGATCTATAATAAAAAAAAGCTTCGTCAAGCTTATTCTTTTATCGTCAATAAAGATCATTTTGATTTGACTTGACAAACATAGGCCTTCACATGCATACCCCCCCCCCCCCCCCCCAACATCACCCCCGTCCCCAACCCTACGTAGCGACACCACCAAATACATGCAAACAAACAACCAAAAATGGGCGGCGCGCCTCTGGCTGCGACGCGCTCTCCAGGTGTGAGCAACCCGAATTTCACAGAGACAATAACCTCGGTGACTATGTGTATAAAGAACCAAAAACAAAAACCCCCAAAAAACAAACACAATACAAATCTATTTTCACCAAAATAAAACGAAGTCAGTCTTGATGACAACAACCTATGGCTTATTATTTTTTGCGTGGTCCTGGGCCTGTATTCACATTGAGATAGCATGAGACTTAGCATGATGCTAACTTAGAAGCTCTTCCAATGTCCAATGGACTCTTCTTTAGCATCATGCTAAGTCTCATGCTATCTCAACGTGAATACAGGCCCTGCTTCTTACTACGCGCGTATACGGGCCTAACTGTAGGCCTATACTATGTCACGTGCTGCGAAATCTTTTTTTTATCAGATGGGCCCGAAATAAACAGGCCCGAATAACCACCAACAGCAGTGTCAGCTTTCACGTCCGTTCCAAAAACGAGCTCTAGGCTTATTAATGGGGACGTACATGTGATGACTGTTTGTTGTGGAGCGAGTGACAATATCATAGGCTCATTACTTCTCACATTCCGAACCCCCCCCCCCCCACCCACCCCCCTTCCCCCCCCCCCCACCCCTCTGACAATAAGAGAACACTGAACACTGAATGGTTTTAATACAGTATAGGCACTAGTACATTGGCCTTGGGCCGCAATACTACATGCAAGAGGAGTAGTGAGAAGGGAAGGTGAGAGAGAGAGAGAGAGAGAGAGAGAGAGAGAGAGAGAGAGAGAGAGAGAGAGAGAGAGAGAGAGAGAGAGAGAGAGAGAGAGATAGAGAGAGAGAGAGAGAGAGAGAGAGAGAATGAGAGAGAGAGAGAGAGAGAGAGAGAGAGAGAGAGAGAGAGAGAACTCGATTTTTTTTTATTGAGAGGTAAACAGAGAAGCATAGTGGACACCGAGAGAGATATGGAGATACAATAGATAGATAGATAGAAAATCAGAGAGAGAGAGAGCAAGAGAGAGAGAGAGAGAGAGAGAGAGAGAGAGAGAGAGAGAGAGAGAGAGAGAGAGAGAGAGAGAGAGAGAGAGAGAGAGAGAGAGAGAGAGAGAGAGAGAGAGAGAGAGAGAGAGAGAGAGAGAGAGAGAGAGAGAGAGAGAGAGAGAGAGAGAGAGAGAGAGAGAGAGAGAGAGAGAGAGAGAGAGAGAGAGAGTCTGAGCCTAATATGACATTTTTTACCTATAGTAACCCTTCCCCCCACCCACCCCCTCTCCAATATTTAGCAAAGGGCAAACAATCATCACGTGGTAATGGTGCACATTTACACCAATTGATGGACATTCGCGGCTTAAATGGCTGCTTCGCCTGATGGGCCACTTACATTTTTGAAGCTGCGACCGTTTGGTTGGACACCTCACAATTTTTTTTTTCCCTTTTCACCTTCATTGTGCCCCCGTCTCCATGTGTCATCATCATTGTGCCCCCGTTTCCATGTGTCACCTTCATTGTGCCCCCGTCTCTATGTGTCACCCTCATTGTGCCCCCGTCTCTATGTGTCACCCTCATTGTGCCCCCGTCTCTATGTGTCACCTTCATTGTGCCCCCGTCTCCATGTGTCACCATCATTGTGCCCCCGTCTCCATGTGTCACCCTTCATTGTGCCCCCGTCTCTCATGTGTCACCTTCATTGTGCCCCCGTCTCTATGTGTCACCTTCATTGTGCCCCCGTCTCCATGTGTCACCATCATTGTGCCCCCGTCTCTATGTGTCACCTTCATTGTGCCCCCGTCTCCATGTGTCACCTTCATTGTGCCCCCGTCTCCATGTGTCACCCTCATTATGCCCCCGTCTCCATGTGTCACCTTCGATGTGCCCCCGTCTCCATGTGTCACCTTCATTGTGCCCCCGTCTCTATGTGTCACCATCATTGTGCCCCCGTCTCCATGTGTCACCATCATTGCGCCCCCGTCTCCATGTGTCACCTTCATTGTGCCCCCGTCTCCATGTGTCACCCTCATTGTGCCCCCCGTCTCTATGTGTCACCCTCGATGTGCCCCCGTCTCCATGTGTCACCCTCATTGTGCCCCCGTCTCCATGTGTCACCATCATTGTGCCCCCGTCTCTATGTGTCACCTTCATTGTGCCCCCGTCTCCATGTGTCACCTTCATTGTGCCCCCGTCTCTATGTGTCACCCTCATTGTGCCCCCGTCTCCATGTGTCACCATCATTGTGCCCCCGTCTCCATGTGTCACCTTCATTGTGCCCCCGTCTCCATGTGTCACCCTCATTATGCCCCCGTCTCCATGTGTCACCTTCGATGTGCCCCCGTCTCCATGTGTCACCCTCATTGTGCCCCCGTCTCCATGTGTCACCATCATTGCGCCCCCGTCTCCATGTGTCACCTTCATTGTGCCCCCGTCTCCATGTGTCACCCTCATTATGCCCCCGTCTCCATGTGTCACCTTCGATGTGCCCCCGTCTCCATGTGTCACCCTCATTGTGCCCCCGTCTCCATGTGTCACCCTCACTGTGCCCCCGTCTCTATGTGTCCCAGTCTCTATGTGTCACCCCCATTGTGCCCCCGTCTCTATGTGTCACCCTCATTGTGCCCCCGTCTCCATGTGTCACCCTCATTGTGCCCCCGTCTCCATGTGTCACCCTCATTGTGACCCCGTCTCCATGTGTCCCCGTCTCCATGTGTCCCCGTCTCTATGTGTCACCCTCATTGTGTCCCCGTCTCTCTGTGTCACCCTCATTGTGCCCCCGTCTCTATGTGTCACCCTCATTGTGCCCCCGTCTCTATGTGTCACCCTCATTGTGTCCCCGTCTCTATGTGTCACCCTCATTGTGCCCCCGTCTCTATGTGTCACCCTCATTGTGCCCCCGTCTCTATGTGTCACCCTCATTGTGTCCCCGTCTCTCTGTGTCACCCTCATTGTGCCCCCGTTTCTCTGTGTCACCCTCATTGTGCCCCCGTCTCTATGTGTCACCCTCATTGTGTCCCCGTCTCTCTGTGTCACCCTCATTGTGCCCCCGTCTCTCTGTGTCACCCTCATTGTGCCCCCGTCTCTATGTGTCGCCCTCATTGTGCCCCCGTCTCTATGTGTCACCCTCATTGTGTCCCCGTCTCTCTGTGTCACCCTCATTGTGCCCCCGTCTCTATGTGTCACCCTCATTGTGCCCCCGTCTCTATGTGTCACCCTCATTGTGTCCCCGTCTCTCTGTGTCACCCTCATTGTGCCCCCGTCTCTCTGTGTCACCCTCATTGTGCCCCCGTCTCTATGTGTCACCCTCATTGTGTCCCCGTCTCTATGTGTCACCCTCATTGTGCCCCCGTCTCTCTGTGTCACCCTCATTGTGCCCCCGTCTCTATGTGTCACCCTCATTGTGCCCCCGTCTCTATGTGTCACCCTCATTGTGCCCCCGTCTCTCTGTGTCACCCTCATTGTGCCCCCGTCTCTATGTGTCACCCTCATTGTGCCCCCCCGTCTCTATGTGTCACCCTCATTGTGTCCCCGTCTCTATGTGTCACCCTCATTGTGCCCCCGTCTCTATGTGTCACCCTCATTGTGCCCCCGTCTCTATGTGTCACCCTCATTGTGTCCCCGTCTCTATGTGTCACCCTCATTGTGTCCCCGTCTCTCTGTGTCACCCTCATTGTGTCCCCGTCTCTATGTGTCACCCTCATTGTGCCCCCGTCTCTATGTGTCCCCGTGCTCTCTATGTGTCACCCTCATTGTGCCCCCGTCTCTATGTGTCACCCTCATTGTGCCCCCGTCTCTATGTGTCACCCTCATTGTGCCCCCGTCTCCATGTGTCCCCGTCTGTATGTGTCACCCTCATTGTGCCCCCGTCTCTATGTGTCACCCTCATTGTGCCCCCGTCTCTATGTGTCACCCTCATTGTGCCCCCGTCTCTAAATGTCACCCTCATTGTGCCCCCGTCTCCATGTGTCACCCTCATTGTGCCCCCGTCTCTATGTGTCACCCTCATTGTGCCCCCGTCTCTATGTGTCACCCTCATTGTGCCCCCGTCTCTATGTGTCACCCTCATTGTGCCCCCGTCTCTATGTGTCACCCTCATTGTGCCCCCGTCTCTATGTGTCACCCTCATTGTGCCCCCGTCTCCATGTGCCCCCGTCTCTATGTGTCACCCTCATTGTGTCCCCCTCTATTGTGCCCCCGTCTCTATGTGTCACCCTCATTGTGTCCCCCGTCTCTATGTGTCACCCTCTTTGTGCCCCCGTCTCTATGTGTCACCCTCATTGTGCCCCCGTCTCTATGTGTCACCCTCATTGTGCCCCCGTCTCCATGTGTCCCCCTCTCTATGTGCCACCCTAATTGTGCCCCCGTCTCCATGTGCCCCCGTCCCTATGTGTCACCCTCATTGTGTCCCCGTCTCCATGTGCCACCGTCTCTATGTGTCACCCTCATTGTGCCCCCGTCTCTATGTGTCCCCAATATCTATGCGTCACCCTCATTGTGCCCCCGTCTCCATGTGTCCCCGTCTCATATGTGTCCCCCTCTCCATGTGTCCCCGTCTCCATGTGTCCCCGTCTCTATGTGTCACCCTCAATGTGTCCCCGTCTCCATGTGTCCCCATATCTATGTGTCACCCTCATTGTGCCCCCGTCTCCATGTGTCCCCGTCTCTATGTGTCACCCTCAATGTGTGTCCCTGTCTCTATGTGTCCCCGTCTGTATGTGTCACCCTCAATGTGTCCCCCGTCTCCATGTGTCCCCGTCTGTATGTGTCACCCTCAATGTGTGTCCCGTCTCCATGTGTCCCCGTCTCTATGTGTCCCCGTCTCTATGTGTCCCCGTCTCCATGTGTCCCCGTCTCCATGTGTCCCCGTCTGTATGTGTCACCCTCAATGTGTCCCCGTCTCCATGTGCCACCGTCTCTATGTGTCACCCTCATTGTGCCCCGTCTCCATGTGTCCCCGTCTCTATGCGTCACCCTCATTGTGTCCCCGTCTCCATGTGTCCCCGTCTCTATGTGTCACCCTCAATGTGTCCCCGTCTCCATGTGTCCCCGTCTGTATGTGTCACCCTCAATGTGTCCCCGTCTCCATGTGTCCCCCTCTCTATGTGTCACCCTCAATGTGTCCCCGTCTCCATGTGTCCCCGTCTGTATGTGTCACCCTCATTGTGTCCCCGTCTCCATGTGTCCCCGTCTCTATGTGTCACCCTCAATGTGTCCCCGTCTCCATGTGTCCCCGTCTCTGTGTCACCCTCATATGTGTCCCCGTCTCCATGTGTCCCCGTCTGTATGTGTCACCCTCATTGTGTCCCCGTCTCCATGTGTCCCCGTTTGTATGTGTCACCCTCAATGTGTCCCCGTCTCCATGTGTCCCCGTCTGTATGTGTCACCCTCAATGTGTCCCCGTCTCCATGTGTCCCCGTCTCTATGTGTCCCCGTCTCAATGTGTCCCCGTCTCCATGTGTCCCCGTCTCTATGTGTCACCCTCAATGTGTCCCCGTCTCCATGTGTCCCCGTCTCTATGTGTCCCCGTCTCAATGTGTCCCCGTCTCCATGTGTCCCCGTCTGTATGTGTCACCCTCAATGTGTCCCCGTCTCCATGTGTCCCCGTCTGTATGTGTCCCCGTCTCAATGTGTCCCCGTCTGTATGTGTCCCCGTCTCCATGTGTCCCCGTCTGTATGTGTCCCCCCCTCAATGTGTCCCCGTCTCCATGTGTCCCCGTCCGTCTGTATGTGTCACCCTCAATGTGTCCCCGTCTCCATGTGTCCCCGTCTGTATGTGTCACCCTCAATGTGTCCCCGTCTCTATGTGTCCCCGTCTCCATGTGTCCCCGTCTCCATGTGTCACCGTCTCCATGTGTCCCCGTCTCTATGTGTCACCCTCAATGTGTCCCCGTCTCTATGTGTCACCCTCAATGTGTCCCCGTCTCCATGTGTCACCCTCATTGTGTCCCCGTCTCTATGTGTCCCCGTCTCCATGTGTCCCCGTCTCCATGTGTCCCCGTCTGTATGTGTCACCCTCAATGTGTCCCCGTCTCCATGTGTCCCCGTCTCAATGTGTCACCCTCAATGTGTCCCCGTCTCTATGAGTCACCCTAAATGTGTCCCCGTCTGTATGTGTCACCCTCAATGTGTCCCCGTCTCCCATGTGTCCCCGTCTCTATGTGTCACCCTCAATGTGTCCCCGTCTCCATGTGTCCCAGTCTCTATGTGTCACCCTCATTGTGTCCCCGTCAATGTGTCCCCGTCTCTATGTGTCCCCGTCTCTATGTGTCACCGTCTCAATGTGTCCCCGTCTCTATGTGTCACCCTCAATGTGTCCCCGTCTCTATGTGTCACCCTCATTGTGCCCCCGTCTCCATGTGTCCCCGTCTCTATGTGTCACCCTCAATGTGTCCCCGTCTCCATGTGTCCCCGTCTCTATGTGTCACCGTCTCAATGTGTCCCCGTCTCTATGTGTCCCCGTCTCTATGTGTCCCCCTCAATGTGTCCCCGTCTCTATGTGTCACCCTCAATGTGTCCCCGTCTCTATGTGTCACCCTCATCTGTGTGCCCCCGTCTGTATGTGTCCCCGTCTCCATGTGTCCCCGTCTCTATGTGTCCCCCTCAATGTGTCCCCGTCTCCATGTGTCCCCGTCTGTATGTGTCCCCCTCTCTGTGTCCCCGTCTCCATGTGTCCCCGTCTGTATGTGTCACCCTCAATGTGTCCCCGTGTCCAGGGTGGATAACATGGATAAGTGGACCTAAAAACGTTTTTATTAAAAGAAAAGTTGTCATAACGGGGTCTGAATACCCCCCCCCCCCCCCCCCCCCCTGCTGTTTTTGATCGAGGAAAAAGAATTCACAAATAAATCCTAGAGCACGAAAACTCTAGATCACCAGCCGCGCGGCAGTAGTTTCGGTTCCAGTGACCTTGACCTTGGAATCGACCGACCAACGACCTTCATTTTCGAACGTGGCCTAGATATCCTAACTAAACATCCGCATGGAAATTTTGAGAGTCGATCCAAGGTCTCTCCGGTCAAACGATTTCATGGTAAGGCCGGGTTCACATTAGATGCGTAAGTTCCGTACGGAAAACCCTAAGTAAGTGGAAGAAAGAAGGATAAAAGTTGACGCATAACTACAGGGGAAATGAAGCTAGTCTGACCCGTGCGCTTTACGCGCGTAAAAAAAAATCCCACGGACAGTTAAATGTCGGTAAAGAGCAGGGAGAAAGGGAGATGAGGGGGGAGGGGGAGGGGGGGGGGATGGGGTGTAGTCGCTGCCTGGTATGATCAAATTGATAAGCTAGGTTTCCCAAGTTTGCCCCACCCAAATATCACATTTATACCCGTCAAGAACGATAATTAGTAGCAGAAAAGAACATAGCGATTGCTTTTTCAGTCAACAGATTATCGTTCCTGACGGGCATAAATGTGAACATAGCCGTATTGGTGAAGTAAGGGAAAGTAACTCTCTAAAATTAACTCCCTTCACCGAAGTTATTTTCATCGCCAATTCGCCTAGCAAAGCATAAGCAACAGCGACATTGAGACAGACCCAGGTTCATCCTCAAAAAAGGATGACCCAGGCCTGCCTAGATGACCATCACCCACACAGTACACAACAAACACAACAACAACAACAACAACAACAGTGGTGGAGAGAATTTGTGCCACAAACAAATCAACATTCATTCAAGAATGGCATAGCCTTCTAGTCTTGAATGATGTTACACTTAAACAACACACAACACAGAACAAACTGGCATGCCTCGATAGAAGTTGGGGTAAAGGTCAAGATGTGCCACCCCCCTACCTATCTCGAAGTTCGCTTTAAAGAATTTCGGTCGTGACATTCGGTTACTTGGAGAGAAAAGAAGTGTGTGGCAATTCAATTAATTATTAAATACTTGTAGCGGTGCCATAGCCGATGAGGTTTAACCGAGGCGTGGTTACCGCTACACCTATCTGTATTAATAAAAAAATCGGGACTTTACTGGTTTTGTACTGCCTCCGGGCATTGCCTCCAGTATTGTTCCCACCATAATTTTTAATTTGTATTTACAAATGTCCCATATGCGTCTGATTCAGACCAAGAGGACGTAAAACACCATTTTCGTCGAAAAGAATTCTGATTCTGATCGCTTCTCGGCCTTTTGGCTAAGACAGTGATTCAGGAACATAAATTTTTGTTTATGCCTTGGTTGGTTTGTTCAGCCCGTCGTACATGGCGAAAGCCGATACGCGACGTTAAACTGAACTTCCATCCAAAAAAAACCCGGACTATCTTTAGATTGACGTATTATCGGATTTATTACAATGAAAATCCGTTTAACGTCATCCAGTCTGAAACAGACACATATGGGACATTAGTAGATATAAAGATGGTGGGAACGATCCTGGAGGCAATGCCCGGAGGCAGTGCTACTCCAGGAAAGACCCGATTTTTTAGCGATAGATGTATGTATGAACGTAATTTTATTACAAAAACTAATAACTTGTATCAAACAATGACTGCAGAAATATGAAAAAGGGTGTTTCGCTTTTTATATTTCAGCAATCTTTTTTAAAAATATTTATACAAGTTATTAGTTTTCGTAATAAGTTGAATAATATGTCGATTGACTATCTAAAGATAGTCCGTTTTGACTCCAAGCCATCGTATTATTCTCTCTCTTTGCCTCACTATTTCTATCTGTGTTTATCAAAGTATTGGGGGAATCCGGAATAAGGTCGAAAGTACGGTTGCGCCTAAGGTCGAATGTACAGGTGTGCTTAGGGTCGAAAATAAGTAAATGCACACTTCAGCCTAATGTCGAATTGCAGAGCTGTGCCTAACGTCGAATATACGGTTGAGCCTAAGGTCGAATGCAAAGTTGAGCCTAACGTCGAATTGCAAAGTTGCGCCCAAGGTCGAATGTACGGTTCAGCCTAAGGTCGAACGAATGCAAAGTTGAGCCTAAGGTCGAATTGCAAAGATGTTAGGCTCAACTAAACATTCGACCTTAGGCACAACTTTGAAATTCGACGTTGGGCTCAACTGTGCATTCGACCTTAGGCTCAACGATGCATTCGACCTTAGGCTCAACCGTACATTCGACCTTAGGCACAACTTTGAAATTCGACGTTGGGCTCAACTGTGCATTCGACCTTAGGCTCAAACGTAAAACTTACATGACATTTTCGACATTAGGCACACTTGTCAGTCATGCCATTTTGTTTCGACCTTAGGCGCAACCGTACATTCGACGTTATTCCGGTCACCCAGTATTGGTTGAAGCACATGCGTGGACTAAAGGCGTACCACAGTTCTCTCCTCTCTCGCCTTGCAGTGTGCTTGCTAACTGTCATTCTCAAGGCGAAACTTGATCGTTGAACGTATTAGGTTCTTTGCCTGATACAGTGATAAGCAACAGTCATGTAGCTGTGGTCATTGGTGTGTGTGTGTGTGTGTGTGTGTGTGTGTGTGTGTGTGTGTGTGTGTGTGTGTGTGTGTGTGTGTGTGTGTGTGTGTGTGTGTGTGTGTGTGTCTGTGTGTAAGTGTGTGTGTGTGTGTGTGTGTGTGTGTGTGTGTGTGTGTGTGTGTGTGTGTGTGTGTGTGTGTGTGTGTGTGTGTGTGTGTGTGTGTGTGTGTGTGTGTGTGTGTGTGTGTGTGTGTGTGTGTGTGTGTGTGTGTGTGTGTGTGTGTGTGTGTGTGTGTGTGAATGCGCGGTGTGGTGGGCGTGAAGTAGGCTACAATATAACCTCAGCAGATCAGTAAAAGCTGAATTTATGCAGCTTATGTTACAGTATACTTAGCAGAGGCTTTGGCATGTTGTCCTTTAGACTCACACACACACACACACACACACACACACACACACACACACGCACGCACGCACGCACGCACGCACGCACGCACGCACGCACGCACACACACACACACGCGCGCGCGCGCACACACACACACACACGCACGCACGCACGCACGCACGCACGCACACACACACACACACACACACACACACACACACACACACACACACACACACACACACGTATCATATAACCAGAAGTGGGTAGACGTTAAATGAAAAACACACACACACACACACACACACACACACACACACACACACACACCTCCCCGTCAACATTTAGCATGGACAATTTTCACCAAGAAGCAGAATTCAGCCATTTTCAGGAAAGGGATAAATAAAGTTAGGATTAGTTTTTTCTTCATAAAACCGAAAGAAGCAGAATCGGAGACTGAGGGTTGTGAACATGAGGTGGATGTCTAAAGTAAAACAACAAAATTGCGAATCCCAAGGTTTTCCAAACAAACACATACAGTTACTGGGGACATTTAACGGTCGGGCATGACCTTTAACTCGTCTTTCCCTCTATCACCCCCCCCCCCCCCAACCCCCTCCAGCCCCCCCTCCCAAATCAAATCTTCAAATGTCTAACTAACTTTTTTCGGTTTTGAATCTCATTAATATCTTTCTACATAGTAAACTGTGTACCTGTAAATACTTCAGTTATTTCCTGACTATCTTGCAATCATTTCTTTCTTTCTATTTCCCCATAATGTTATCATTTCGCTTTGTAGGGGAAGACGGGGTAAAAAACCGCATGGGCGGGTAAGCAGCCCACCCCAATTATCTCATAAAATAAAGAAAATTTCAGTCAAATTTGCCCATGAGACGAATGCTAGACATGAACGCTCGTCTCATGGGCAAAATGAGACTGAAATTTGCTTCATTTCATGAGATAATTGGGGTGGGCTTCTTACCCGCCCATGCGCTTTTTACCCCGTCTTCCCCTACTCTATCTTTTGCTATTTGTCTCTTTTTCGTACTACACCCTAAAGTGCAGCAGAATCTTCAACGTGATGAAGTTGGCTGCCCAAGGAGAAGAAGAAGCAGAGACACAGAGAAACACTTACTTGGTGCAGGCAACGAAACATTCACCCCAGCTCCGGGAACTGGCGAACAATGACTAGTTTTATCAGTCCACCGCTCGCGCTACACTCGTCTAAAGGGCCAGCGACACGTCCACACAAATCGTACCACTGTACGATGCGATTCGATCACGCGGTCTCGAAGAACTGATGTGATTGGCGCATCGAGACCACGTGATCGAATCGTATCGTACAGTCGTGCGATTTCAGTGGACGTACGGCTTGGCCCGTAACTGTCGTCTGCTGCAACCGGATACGACGAGTGCGCCTGCGCGGAACATCCGCTGACTCGAAGGCGTTGGTATTTTGGAAAGGCACACATTTATAGCACCACTAAAAAAGATGATAGGGGAAGACGGGGTAAAAAGCGCATGGGCGGGTAAGAAGCCCACCCCAATTATCTCATGAAATGAAGCAAATTTCAGTCTCATTTTGCCCATGAGACGAGCGTTCATGTCTAGCATTCGTCTCATGGGCAAATTTGACTGACATTTTCTTTATTTCATGAGATAATTGGGGTGGGCTGCTTACCCGCCCATGCGCTTTTTACCCCGTCTTCCCCTATGAAAGTGAACGCGCAAGCGGGCGTGCAGTTGTTAAAGTGAGCGGGGCGTGTGAAGTGTCAAAGACTACGTTTAACCCTTTCACCGCCAAAATCGCATTTTAGCACCACAGTGATTTAACACCTATGCCACTAAAAGGCATCAAATTGGGGTCTATTATCCAAAGACCCTATTGTCTCAGTTTTTGGAAGTAAGGATAGACCTTATTTTATGTATGTCACAGAAGAATCCCCAATACTGCAGATGGATTTCGTTTTCTACCCAGGTAAATTTGATGGACAATTTTGGCTGAAATATGGCTGGCGGTGAAAGGGTTAAAGCATGCAATTACAATTAATTTTGTTCTTTTATAAATTGTTTGGTTTCTTGTGTGTATAGGGGAAGACGGGGTAAAAAGCGCATGGGCGGGTAAGAAGCCCACCCCAATTATCTCATGAATTGAAGCAAATTTCAGTCTCATTTTGCCCATGAGACGAGCGTTAATGTCTAGCATTCGTCTCATGGGCAAATTTGACTGACATTTTCTTTTTTTTTAGCATTCGTCTCATGGGCAAATTTGACTGAAATTTTCTTTATTTCATGAGATAATTGGGGTGGGCTTCTTACCCGCCCATGCGCTTTTTACCCCGTCTTCCCCTATCCTTGTTTTTATGAGGACAAAATAAAAGTTGAGTTGAGTTGAGTAAATAAAAAATGTCTGACAAGAAGATAGAATCGTTATCAGAAGATCAGATGAATGAACCAGAAAACAGTACATTTCTGATCAGAGAATCTAATAATAAATTAGCCCAACACCATGAAAGTGTGATATCAGTTCAGCTCAGTTCCGCTTTAAGCGAACATTGCAATTTGGTTGTGATTTAATGTTGACATCAACTCAATGTTAGTCAGTGTCACTCACTTATTATACTTCTGATGAAACCAGAGGTCTTTATCATACCAACATTGACTGCAGCAAAGTCCAATTACTTCTGATGAAACCAGAGGTCTTTATCATACCAACAATTAATTGACTGATCCACTGCAGCCAAATGGACGATTGTACGAGAAACAATAGGAATTGTTTGGAAATAATTAAGGGGAGTAATTTCATGGTGTGCGGGAGTGATCTTGCCTAATTTAATCGGTTAAACAGGGGAAGTTACTATACCATCAGGTAGATTCCCAAGCTCTCGCCTCGTGTGTTTGAGTAGACTTGCACATCACTTAGAACACCGTGCGTCATTCTAAAATTGATGTCATTTATATTTTTACGTCACATTTTCCAAATTCTAACAGTTTGTGGATACTGGCCATCCTTCATTTTTCTAAAAAAAAAAATGTTTGCAAGTAGCTGACTCGCATCCTGCGGCTTCAAGCTTCGACGCCATGGTTGCTATGGTTTTGACCGAGTAAGTCGAGGTAATCAACTCTAATATTCACGAAGTGCTCTCCCCTAGGTTTTTTTTCTCTCCGAAAATAGTGTATTGGGCCATATAGACAAGCAGGCACACAAGAAACAACTTGAAACCGACTTGAAAGCAGCAGTAAAAAAGAACACAGTGGCTACGGGTACGGCATTCTTGCAACACTCAGACCATGTTCAGGTATAGTAACTCTTCCTAGCCGAATTTTACGTTTATGCATTTCCTTATTTCGTATATTTAACGCATCTTGGTAAGGAATAGGGATAGGGAACATGTCAGAGTTAATGTTAGTAGTTTTTGAAGACATTTGCTCAATCTGCTGGTGACGACGGAGACCTTGGAGACCATCTGTGTCCTTGTGCTCAATCTGCTGGTGACGACGGCGTCCCGTGATCGAGCGCCGTACCCGTAGCCTGGAGAATGTGAGATACGGGTCCGTACCCAGAGCCTCTGCCAAAAAGGAAAAGCAGCAAGAGATGTTTGAAGCCTCCATTTTGAATGACTGCAAACAGAGCAAACATGCTGCATGGATACTGAAAATAATTGACGGAAAGATGTTTTGATTGTAGCTGCCCAGGCCAGTAAGGAAGTTCACCCAAGGCAGTGAAGTCCTGAAGTGGTTCATCATCTAGAGGTGTGACAGGAGTTGGCAGTGTCCTTGTGCTCAATCTGCTGGTGACGACGGAGACCTTGGAGACCATCTGTGTCCTTGTGCTGAATCTGCTGGTGACGACGGAGAACTTCGAGACCATCTGTGCCCTTGTGCTCAATCTGCTGATGACGACGGAGACCTTGGAGACCATCTGTGTCCTTGTGCTCAATCTGCTGGTGACGACGGAGAACTTCGAGACCATCTGTGCCCTTGTGCTCAATCTGCTGATGACGACGGAGACCTTGGAGACCATCTGTGTCCTTGTGCTCAATCTGCTGGTGACGACGGAGACCTTGGAGACCATCTGTGTCCTTGTGCTCAATCTGCTGGTGACGACGGAGACCTTGGAGACCATCTTTGTCCTTGTGCTCAATCTGCTGGTGACGACGGAGACCTTGGAGACCATCTTTGTCCTTGTCAATCCCGAGACGATTCTTCCATTCTTCCTGTGTGGAGCTTGGTACGTAGCATAGCCCAGCTTTTACTTCTTTGCATGACACAGGATGGTCGTGCTGGCTGATCCAGCTGGTATGGATGCCTTGCTTCTGACAGTTCGTCAGCCTGCTCGATGCCAGCTAAGCCATAATGAGACGGTAACCACTGCAGTAGGCGTGGCAAGCGTGTTTTTGCTTCAGATGCATTCGGGCTCTATACTGAAATGCAAAATGACATCATCTAAAAATACGAAGACCTTCTTCTGCGTTCCCAGGCCACACAACGGGTAAGGTACGTATGTGTCCGGTTTTCAGTTTTCACTGGTCTCCCCATAGCGGGGGTTCTATGTCGCAAAATCGTGCACTTCATGCAACAAGCACCAAATTTGGCAGAGATGGCCAGTTTTATGTCCTGAACAAAACCTGATTTAGAGCCACCATGA
>CM065708.1:21889693-21894693 GCA_017654935.2 Phymorhynchus buccinoides | reverse complement strand
GTTTATTAACTCTACAGTTGACAGTTTGAAGATTAAGTGGAACAACTTCAACCTTATCAACCCTACAGTTGACAGGTTGAAAATTAAGTAGAACAACTTCAACCTTATCAACACTACAGTTGACTTGAAGATTAAGTGGAACAACTTCAACCTTATCAACACTACAGTTGACTTGAAGATTAAGTGGAACAACTTCAACCTTATCAACACTACAGTTGACTTGAAGATTAAGTGGAACAACTTCAACCTTATTAACCCTACAGTTGACCTTAAGATTAACTGGAACAACTTCAACCTTATCAACACTACAGTTGACTTGAAGATTAAGTGGAACAACTTCAACCTTATCAACCCTACAGTTGACTTGAAGATTAAGTGGAACAACTTCAACCTTATCAACCCTACAGTTGACTTGAAGATTAACTGGAACAGCTTCAACCTTATCAACACTACAGTTCACTTGAAGATTAAGCGGAACAGCTTCAACCTTATCAATACTAGAGTTGACAGGTGGAAGATTAATGGGCAACATCAACTTTACCAACACTACAGTTCATATATGAAAGTCGCCAGAGGATTACTAAGTGAAGCAAAATCAACTTCATCATCAGTACAGTTCACTGGTTGAAGACTAAGTGAAACAGATCCAAACTCATCAAAAACAAGGTTGACATCCAACACCAGCCAGAGGCTAACTAAGTAAAACAAAATCAACTTTATCAGCACACCAAATCATATAACAAATTTTCTAATACTTCTAACACACACACACATACGCGCGCGTGCGCACGCACACACGCGCGCACGCACACGCACACGCACGCACACACACACACACACACACACACACACACACACACACACACACACACACACACACACACACACACACACACACACACACACACACACACACACACACACACACACACACACACACACACACACAACACACACACACACACACACACACACACACACACACACACACACACACACACACACACACACACACACACACACACATTCACACTTCATAATGCAGAGCCGAGGCAGAGACCCCGCGGACGTCCATGTCCAAAAGGAATCCAAACCTCAAACCATCAAACTCCCTTCTTTACCCTCGCATCAACACCATCGTCGTCGTCCTCAGCCAACGTCTACAAAATCAGCAGCCAGAAGTCAGACAAAACAACCCCCCAGTTACCAGCAATACAAACACGTCCTGCCGACGAAGAATTCACGCCAGAAGCTACAGGACACATCCAGCAATGCGCGGGACCCGGACAAGGAAGCCGAACCGGAGGGTCAGCCCACTGAAGAAGAATCCTCTTTGGATATCCTGGAAAGGGATTCCATTTTGGAGTTCATGCGAACAGATTCCATTGCGAAGCTCATGAAAACACCTTCCATTCATGAGCCCATGCAGAACGATTCCAGTTCGCTCGTGATGAGAAGCAGAACCTCCAGCCTGTGCTCCATGAAAAGCAGAGGCTCTCTGTCTACCGACGACGATTACAGACCTAGAGGCAGCATTTCCCGGCACTCCAGGACTCAATCCAGCAGCGAAATCCGTCCGCACACGAAGCAGCTCAAGAAACGCCAGTCGCTGGAGCTGCCCGGGCTGACCCCTGCCCAGACCAAGGCGGCGCGCCAGAAGGAGTACGCGGAGAGCCTGAACATGGCCCTGCTGAAGAAACGCTCGTCCAAAGCGTTCATATCCCTCCCTTCGCTCCCCTACCATCTCTGCGTCAGGCGTAGATTGTCCACTCCCGAAATCGAAGACAAGGACCAACAGGGTAGGAGCAGCAAGAGGGCTTCTTTGGATTTCTCGAGGCGCAAGACCAGGAGCGCGAGCATAGCCGGGTGGGACAGCAGGAAGGTGAGCTCGTCGGTACCTGTCCGTGAGTCCGCCTCGAGGCCGATCAGTGCCATGATGGAGTGCAGGACGAGTGGAGAAAGAGTACTGGTACGAGAATTCAAGCGACCCTGTGGGTTGTATCAAAGGCATAGGGTTCCGTTTCTCATTGTATGTATGTATGTATGTATGTATGTATGTATGTATGTATGTATGTATGTATGTATGTATGTATGTATGTATGTATGTATGTATGTATGTATGTATGTATGTATGTATGTATGTATGTATGTATGTATGTATGTATGTATGTATGTATGACTTTGTATGTATGTATGACTTTGTATGTATGTATGACTTTGTATGTATGTATGTATGTATGTATGTATGTATGTATGTATGTATGTATGTATGTATGTATGTATGTATGTATGACTTTGTATGTATGACTTTGTATGTATGACTTTGTATGTATGTATGTATGTATGTATGTATGTATGTATGTATGTATGTATGTATGTATGTATGTATGTATGTATGTATGTATGTATGTATGTATGTATGTATGTATGTATGTATGTATGTATGTATGTATGTATGTATGTATGTATATATGTATGTATGACTTTGTATGTATGTATGTATGATGTATGTATGTATGTATGTATGTATGTATGTATGTATGTATGTATGTATGTATGTATGTATGTATGTATGTATGTATGTATGTATGCATGTGTGTATGTATGTATGTATGACTTTGTATGTATGACTTTGTATGTATGTATGTATGTATGTATGTATGTATGTATGTATGTATGTATGTATGTATGTATGTATGTATGTATGTATGTATGTATGTATGTATGTATGTATGTATGTATGTACGTACGTACGTACGTACGTACGTACGTACGTACGTACGTACGTACGTACGTATGTATGTATGTATGTATGTATGTATGTATGTATGTATGTATGTATGTATGTATGTATGTATGTATGTATAAATGTATGTATGTATGTATGTATGTATGTATGTATGTATGTATGTATGTATGTATGTATGTGTGAATATATGTATGCATGTATGCATGCATGTATGTATGTATGTGTGAATATATGTATGTATGTATGTATAAATGTATGAATGTATGCATGCATGTATGCATGTATGTATGTATGTATGAATACATGTATGTATGTATCTATGTGTGTGTGTGCATCTGCCTGCCTACCTGCCTATTATGCCTGTCTGTCTGTCTATCTATTTATGTTTTATTGTTGGCACTTGGAGGTGAGCCCAGATGAAGGGCTGAACCTAGCCCAAAATATTTCCTTTTATATAAATGAAGACATTTAGTTTCACTTGTTGAGTTTTCTTTTTTGGTGTGCTATTTATTCATGTGTTTTTGGTATGGGCCAACAGTAACACGAGAGTCGATGATTTTCTACAGTGATGGAAAATCATGGTACAGGTTAGTCCCTTGTGGAGGACTATGACTCTCGAACGAGGGGGGCCTTGGCACTGGCTCTGGTGCTGCAGACAAAGGGATGGGTTGGCCTTTGGGGAACCTTCCCCAACGCCAGCTGTCCTCAAATCCATATGGACAGGAGAGTGGTGATGTACCCTGGCCAAGGCATCACCACGATACACAAATTCTAGCCTAGCTTGCCAGAATAGCAACGGCTCCCTCTGTCATCAGGCAGTCATGGTCAGAAATGACTGACTGGCATACACGTTCAAAAATTGAAGAAGAAAAAAACCAAGACACCATTACACTTTCCTCTTATGTAATACATATAATTTACTTTAATAAAACTTTTTTTGTGTCCAATGTATGTGTTTGTGAACCTAAGAAACAAACTCGATTACTATATCTTTAACATTACGATTTGTTCTGTGTTCTGGCATACACGTGTGATATAAATCCTTATAACGCTTTTGAGGACAATAAAATTCTGATTCTGATTCTGATTGTTTATTTATTCATTCCCCGTTTACTGAACTTTATCAAAGACTGTATAGGGGAAGATAAGCATCCGGTCTCTTTTCCCTATATGAGTAGTGATGACAGAAACACTGGTTATGTCCCTTTTAAACATGACACATTTTACACGTTCTTAGGCCAGTTGAATTCTCCGTTCAAATTCCAGTCTGAGTTTTTGGATAGCCGTCACTGTGAATGGTGTACTGTCGACACTAACGATAACTCTATCAGCCCGGTTCGCCGAGCTCTTAAGTAATCCATCTTACCCTTTTAGAATATCTTTGACTCTATCCAGATACCAGCTGGCGTGTCTTCCAGCTCCCAAACCTTTTCCCACATGCGTTTGTCGAGTCGCATGATTTCCAACTACACTGGTTGGGCATCTTGTAACCGAAGCTCCATTGGGTACGTATACCGCTAGATCCATCTGGCCCCCGCACCCTTACATCCCTGCGCCACTAGTGACCCCCACATTGATATAGATCCCCACACCGCTAGATCCCTACGTTGCTAGATCCTTGCGCTGCTGGATTAAATCCCCACACCGCTAGATCCCTACGTTGCTAGATCCTTGCGCTGCTGGATTAAATCCCCACACCGCTAGATCCCTACGTCGCTAGACACTTGCGCTGCTGGATTAAATCCCCACACCGCTAGATCCCTACGTCGCTAGATCCTTGCGCTGCTGGATTAAATCCCCACACCGCTAGATCTTTACAACGCTAGATTTCCACACCGCTAGATCCCTACATTGCTAGATCCTTGCATTGCTAGATTAAATCCCCATACTGATAGCTCTTTACAACGCTATATCCCAACACCGCTAGATCCCTACGTTGATAGATCCTTGCGCTGCTAGATTAAATCCCCATACTGCTAGATCCCTTCGTTGCTAGAGCCTTGTACTAGATTAAATCCCCACACTGCTAAATCCTTACAATGCTAGATTTCCACACCGCTAGATCCCTACATTGCTAGATCATTGCACTGCTAGATCAAATCCCCATACTGCTAGATCCTTACAATGCTAGATACCCACACAGCTAGATCCCTACATTGCTAGATCATTGCACTGCTAGATTAAATCCCCATACTGCTAATCCTTACAATGCTAGATTTCCACACCGCTAGATCCCTACATTGCTAGATCA
>CM065708.1:21874693-21882193 GCA_017654935.2 Phymorhynchus buccinoides | reverse complement strand
TTACTAAAATGACTTTCAACCCACAACAACAGGGAACTAAGCTTCCAATTACTTTTTTGCTGCACTACAAAGAAGAATAAAAAGCTTCTACCACAATGAATGGCCTCCACCCATCCCGTCCAAAATCGCTTCTATCTCTCTCCAGCAACTCTGTCAAGGAGGAATCGCCGTTCTGACGGTTAGATTTCTAGGAAACCAGAGCAAAGTGTGTTTCCGACGCTTGACAAGGCTGTCTTTTCTGGTGATCTCGAAGTGGTTTCTGGGAAAAAAACCACCCATCACCCTCATCTCCCCTCTTCATCCGCCAGGGTGCCCCTTTAATGGACATTTTCACCAGTCAAGTCTAATCATTGACGTGAGTCTATATTCAGTATCACCTGTTTTTTGAAAACGTTCTCCAGTTTAAGACGTAACTCGGTACCTGTTCAATTGTTGAAATTTCACGGGTCCGGTCTACACTTTGAGGTTAAGCTATCTCTGTAATCACATCATTTGTTGACACTTTGGACACAGTCATGTAGACCTGTCTACTTCATGAGTTTAAAGGGACACCCTGACGGATGGGTTTTCGCAAGAGAACATTCTCGCCAGTCCAGTCTCATCATTGGCGTGAGTCTATTTCCAGCACCACATCTTTTTTTTTTTTTAAACGTAACACTCACTTTGCTCTGGTTTGCTAGAAATCAAAAGCCCAAAACAAAATCTGCTAGACATGACGCTCTATCTATCTATCTTCCACCAGGAAACGAGTCTAAGCGATTCATTGGAGATGATGGATAGCCAGGAGCTGCCGGACAAGAGCAGGGCTGACCGTTTGACGGCCGCTGTCCAGGCTCTGTACTCCACCCAGATGGACAAGCCGGACCCCAGGGTCTGCGATGGCTCGGGGGTATCGCAGGAGTACCGCGAGCTGTTCGAGTCCCAGCATATGCCTCTCACCGAAGAGAACTTGAAGAGCTTTGTGCACGATCTGGGCGTGGCTACCATGGAGGTCAGAAGTGTTGCTTGCTGTGAATGTCAAATAGACAAAAATTAATACAAGATTGCATTAAAAATGACCCCCCCCCCCCCCCCAAAAAAGGGATTTCAGGACACCCTGTTTCTCTTTAGAAACAAAAACAGTTTTTCACGTGCTTTGTCTCTCAAATGCCTACGGGGGTCTATTTTCACTGAAAAAATGGCAACAGCAAAACATGATTACATTAGCAATGTGGCAAACCTGTCTGTATGTGTCCCTGTCTCTATCTACGCGTTGCCAATTTGGTCTCTGTGTATCTCCACAGTTTGTCATCTATCCCCGTCTATGTGTGTGTCCCCGTCTCTATGTGTCCCCGCGTTTATGTATCATCCCATGGCAATGTCTATGTGTCACCGGTCCCGTCTCTATGTGTCCCTGTCTCAATATGTGGTCCAAATGTCAATGGGTCCCTGTCTTATATTTCTCTGTCTCTTCGTTTTATCCTAAACCTATCCCTATTCCTAAACCTATCCCTCATCCAAACACTAAGCTTACTCCCTGATCCTATCCATAGGTTTTGAAATTAAAATTTCAGAACATTAGTATTTTGTTCATTTTGCATAAGATTTCCATAAGATTTTTTACTATTTTTGGTTTAACTTTGTGCTGGTTTGCTTATATTGTGGATTTTCGATTTGGTGCAAGGAAGACAACCATTCTCTTGTAGAATGTCTTCATGCTCAAAATGACATCCACTGGTCAGTCAAATTGCAGACAGATCATGCAATCTGATGAGATCTTCACAGATCGAAAAAGCTGTCTTTGCATAATGCACTGTCCCTCGCCCATTGGGAAAAAAAAGTAAATCAGCACAAAAATACAAAAAGTTAACGTTAACTGGTTTTTTTTCTGAGGTTCACAAATAAAGACATATTGTCCCACAGAAAAGCTTTATAAACTTTTTAGCTGTACCTTTTTTATCTCATGTCAGTTTTAAACTCTTACTCATCTTCTTGATGAAGAGATAATAAAAAATCTCCAAAGCTTGTAAGCATTGGTGTTTTGTTGCTTTTTTTTGAAACCCTATCCATAACCTCCGTAATCCAAGGGGACACACATGAGACGGGGACACATAGAAAATGGGAACACATAGAGACGGGATACATAGAGACGAAATGGGGGACACATAGAGACGGGGACACATAGAAATGGTGGACACCCAGAGACGGGGACACACATAGAATGGGGGCACACATAGAGACGGGAAGCACATATGAAATGGATGAGCACACAGAGACGGGAAAACACACCCAACATATAAATGGAGGACACGATAGAGAACGAGACACATAAAGAAGGAGGACACCTAGAGACGGGGGACACATAGAAACGGGGGAACACATAGAGACAGTGGACACAATGAGTGTTCTGATGAAGATGTTAGTTACAGATCGACAATGTGTGTACTAAAACAGGTGTTGATGAGTTTGTGAAGGTTTTTGTCTTTTTCTTTCATACACACAGAGGTTGTGTCAAGACAGAACCTAGGATCGTGCTAGCCCGAGTACATGACTTCGAGCCGAGGACCTCAGACAGCGGGCCGACTGCGATGGACCACGGGTGCATTGCCCCGAGATGTTAACGCAACTGGTCAACATGACCTTCCTGCGAAGAACAAGAAGTCGAACCTCGACACGAGAAGGTGGGTGGGTCCTGTCTGTTTCTCCTCTTTGTCTCTGTCTGTCTCTGGGTCTTGTGTCTGTCTGTCTCTCTCTCTCTCTCTCTCGGCTCCTCTCTCTCTCTCTCTCTCCTCTCTCTTCCTCTCGATCTCTCCTCTCATTCTCTCCTGTTCTTCTGCATGATGACAAGCTTTGTTAAAACTTCCAGTGATATTGGGCCTGTGGCCTAATCATTAAACATTCCAGTGTCCAGTGTCCAGTCTCGTCTCTCCTCTGCTCCCGATCTCTCTCTCTCATCCTCTCTATCTCATCCTCTCTCTCTCTCCTCTCTCTCTCTCCTCTTCCCGTCTCTCTCTCCTCTCGCTCTCCCGGGGGTCCTCACTCTCGATCTCTGGTCCCTCGTTCCCTCTTTCTATCTTTCTCTCTATCTCTCTCTCCTCTCTCTGTCTGTCTCTCTCTCATCCTCTCTCTCTCTCTCTCTCTCTCTGTGTATGTGGTGTGTGTGTGTGTGTCTGTGTGTGTGTGTGTGTGTGTGTGTGTGTGTGTTGTGTGTGTGTGTGTGTGGCGCATGCGTGCGTGCGTGCGTGAGTGAAACAACTGGTCAACAGAACCTTCCTTCGAAGAACCAGTAGTCGCCCTCAACATGAGAATGTGTGTGTGTGTGCGCGTGCGCGCGTACGTACGTGCATGCGTGCGTTTAGTATATATATCAGCAAAAGTGGCAGTAGCAGTGGTCCGTGATTAGGGCTTGATATAATAGGCCTCGCGGCCCTTGCAACGCCCATTCTGTCAATTTCATTTGACCCTGACATCATGTTGTATAATGTGTGCGTATGCGCGCGTGCGTGCGTGCGGTAACCTGCGTTCTTGTGTGTGTGTGTGTGTGATGTTTGTGTGTGTGTGTGTGCGTGCGTTGCACGTGCAGAATCTACGGCCTTGGGTGGGAATATCCGAAGGCTCGGAGTTTCCCCCTTTTACTCTGTCCACCGACGCCACTCTCGAACTGGATAAGGAAGATGGTGAGGGAGACTTTCTTTCCTTCTCTTTCCTTCTTTCTTTCTTTTTTTGTCAGTCGCTCAGTTTCTTGTCACGCGAGCGCTGATAGCGCCATGCAGCCGATATGCGCCTGACTAGGAACATAGTTTTTGTTCACAAGCTCCTCACTATTGAGAATGTGGTGTGGGGTGTGACCGACTGTCGGCCCAAGAACCTGGGCCAGATATTTAGAAAAGAAGAAGAGATTCAAGAATGTTCTGACCACATCAACTCCATCGACTCAAACATTCAATTCACCTGCGAGGTGGAGAGAGATGGCAAAATTCCATTTCTGGACACCCTACTGAAGAGAGAACCTGACGGCACCGTATCAGCTGCAGTTTACAGAAAGGCCACACACACAGATCAATATCTGACTGTTGATTCGCACCCCCCCCTAGAACATAAACGTTCTGTGGTTCGAACCCTGCTCCATCGGGCTGACATCATACCGACAAAGGAGACGGACAAGAAATCCGAACGTAACCATGTCAGAAATGCTCTCCACCTGAACGGTTACCCAGGATTTTTGATGCTCCAAGACCAGGAAAACCCAGAAGCAAACCAACTGCAGAACAGATCTCAGTAGGAATTCCCTATGTGAAAGGTGTTTCAGAGAGACTTGCTCGGTCTTTCAAACGACACGGGTTAGGGGTATTTCACAAACCAGTAAATTCTTTGAGAAGTCAGTTAGTCCGTGTCAAAGACAAAACAGAGAAAAGCAAAGTGTGCGGCGCTATCTACCACATTCAGTGCTCTGATTGTTGTGAGGACTACATCGGCGAAGCAGAAAGGCCGTTCATTAAGAAGTCAGTTAGTCCGTGTCAAAGACAAAACAGAGAAAAGCAAAGAAGTGTGTGGTGCTATCTACCACATTCAGTGCTCTGATTGTTGTGAGGACTACATCGGCGAGGCAGAAAGGCCGTTCATTAAGAAGTCAGTTAGTCCGTGTCAAAGGCAAAACAGAGAAAAGACGCAAGTGTGCGGGCGCTATCTACCACATTCAGTGATCTTATTGTTGTGAGGACTACATCGGCGACGCAGAAAGGCCTTTTTTTATTTTCCAACAATCTTTTTGGTGTTTGTGTTTTTTCAAATTTTTTTTTTGTTTCCCATCTTGTTTTTTCCTTTTCATTTCCCCTCTCTTTGTCCATTCATCGTTCATTAAGAAGTCAGTTAGTCCGTGTCAAAGGCAAAACAGAGAAAAGGCAAAGTGTGCCGGCGCTATCTACCACATTCAGTGCTCTGATTGTTGTGAGGACTACATCGGCGAGGCAGAAAGGCCGTTCATTAAGAAGTCAGTTAGTCCGTGTCAAAGACAAAACAGAGAAAAGCAAAGTGTGCGGCGCTATCTACCACATTCAGTGCTCTGATTTTTGTGAGGACTACATCGGCGAAGCAGAAAGGCCGTTCATTAAGAAGTCAGTTAGTCCGTGTCAAAGACAAAACAGAGAAAAGCAAAGTGTGCGGCGCTATCTACCACATTCAGTGCTCTGATTGTTGTGAGGACTACATCGGCGAAGCAGAAAGGCCGTTCATTAAGAAGTCAGTTAGTCCGTGTCAAAGGCAAAACAGAGAAAATCAAGGTGTGCGGCGCTATCTACCACATTCAGTGCTCTGATTGTTGTGAGGACTACATCGGCGAAGCAGAAAGACCGTTCATTAAAAGTCAGTTAGTCCTTGTCAAAGTCAAAACAGAGAAAAAGGCAAAGTGTGCGGCGCTATCTGCCACATTTAGTGCTCTATTGTTGTGAGGACTACATCGTCCGAAGCAAAAGGCGTTCATTAAGAAGTCCGTTATTCCGTGTCAAAGGCCAAAACAGAGAAAAGCAACGCTGTGCCTGGCGCTTATCTAACCAACATTCAGTGCTCTGATTTTTGTGCGGACTATTCGTCGAAGCAGAAAGGCCGTTCATTAAGAGTCATTAGCCGTGTCAAAGACAAAACAGAGACAAGGAAAGAGTGGTGCGCTATCTACCACATTCAGTGCTCTGATTGTTGTGAGGACTACATCGGCGAGGCCGAAAGGGCCGTTCATTAAGAAGTCAAGTTAGTCCGTGTCAAAGGCAAAACAGAGAAAAGCAAAGTGTGCGGCGCTATCTACCACATTCAGTGCTCTGATTGTTGTGAGGACTACATCGGCGAGGCAGAAAGGCCGTTCATTAAGAAGTCAGTTAGTCCGTGTCAAAGACAAAACAGAGAAAAGCAAAGTGTGCGGCGCTATCTGATTCAGTGCTCTGATTGTTGTGAGGACTACCTCCGCGAAGAAGCAAGGCCGTTCATTAAGAAGTCAGTTAGTCCGTTTCAAAGGCAAAACAGAGAAAAGCAAAGTGTGCGGCGCTATCTACCACATTCAGTGCTCTGATTGTTGTGAGGACTACATCAGCGAAGCAGAAAGACCGTTCATTGAAAGGTTCAAAGAACATCGGACCAGAAGGGATTCGGCCTTCCATCCTCACCTCAACTGAATGTGGCCATTCACTGGATCTGACCAACACCAGGATCCTTTGACACAGAACGGATGCCCACTCAGAAGGGATTCGGAGCCTTCCATCCTCACCTCACTGATGTGTGGCCATTCACTGGATCTGACCAACACCAGGAGCCTTGAACACAGAACTGCACCCCGCCACACTCAGAAGGTGTTTCGGCCTTCCATCATCATCTCACTGAATGTGGCCATTCACTGGATCTGACGAACACCAGGATCCTTGACACAGAACTATGCCCACTCAGAAGGGATTCGGCCTTCCATCCTCACCTCACTGAATGTGGCCATTCACTGGATCTGACCAACACCAGGATCCTTGACACAGAACTGAACCCACTCAGAAGGGATTCGGCCTTCCATCCTCACCTCACTGAATGTGGCCATTCACTGGATCTGACCAACACCAGGATCCTTGACACAGAACTAAACCCACTCAGAAGGGATTCGGCCTTCCATCATCACCTCACTGAATGTGGCCATTCACTGGATCTGACCAACACCAGGATCCTTGACACAGAACTAAACCCACTCAGAAGGGATTCGGCCTTCCATCCTCACCTCACTGAATGTGGCCATTCACTGGATCTGACCAGCACCAGGATCCTTGACACAGAACAGAACCCACTCAGAACCCAAGTCAGAGAGAAAAGTCAACATCAGACTCAGAAAACCAAGTCTAAACAGAGACCTTGGGTTTGATTTACCACCAATCTATCAGTCTATAATTGGAAATCTTCACAGACAGGTACCACTGTCAACCCACCCAACCTTTGACCCCACAAATTTACCTGAATTCAACTCACCACAATCAAGTCTGACTGCCAACAACATTCAAGCCTCCTCAGATTGCTGAAGAAAACCGTGTGAATACGGTTGAAATATCCAAGTGAGTTAACTTTTTGTCTCTGTGGAAGAGAAACGCGTATTGCAACCATATGTAACAGTTTTTCATTCTTCGTAATAGTGCATGTTGTAATGTTTTTTTAGCATTGGATGTGAATTGATTATTCCAAACATGTTCGAAGCCAAGTTCAAACATTATTGTTTTAATGAACTTAACCCATGTGTGTGTTTGGGGGTGTTGGGCACATCTCCTGTATGTTTTTTTGAATGCTAAAGTGTGTGGTGGGTGCGGGTGGGGTGGGGGTATTCCTCCGGGGGGGGTTTCAGGGAAGCTACATATATAAAGGTCCCGGTTCCGGGGCAATACCGTTTCTGGGCCTAGGGGGATCAAATCTCGGGACATTTGGCAATTTAGTGTGTTATTAAGGCAAACATCGAGCCATTGTCTTACTTTTCATCCTTGTATAAGGTACAGTCTTGGGGTAGAAGGGGGG
>CM065708.1:21860006-21874193 GCA_017654935.2 Phymorhynchus buccinoides | reverse complement strand
CAATTGCCAATTGGTTGTGATTGCAATGTTGACATCAAAACATAATGTAGTCAGTGTTCACTCACTTAATTTATAACTCTGATGAAAAACCAGAGTTCTTATCATACCACACATTGACTGCCAGGCAAAGTCCAATTAACTTCTGATTGAAACCAGAAGGCTTATCATACCAACAATAATTGATGATCCACTGCAGCCCAAATGGACGATTGTACGAGAAAACATAGGAATTGTTTTGGAAATAATTAAGGGGAAGTAATTTCATTCGAGGACTCGCTAGTTATCGTGTGCGGTGATTGTGTGATCTTGGCTAATGTTAATCGGGTTTTTAAACAGGGGAAAAGTTACTGATACCCATCAGGGTCAGATTCCAAGCTCTCGGCCCTCCTTTCTCTGTGTTTGAGTAGGGACTTGCACAATCACTATAGAAACAACCGTTGCGTCATTACTAAAATTGATGTCAATGATATTTTTACGTCAACATTGTTCCAAATTCTAACAGTTGTGGGATAACTGGGCCGCATCCTTCATTTTTCTAAAAAAAAAAAAAAAATGTTTGCAAGTGCTGACTCGGCAATCCTCGGCCGGACTTTCAAAGCTTCGACGCCATCAGGTTGCTATGGTTTTGACGGTAGTAAAGACGAGGTAATCAACTCTAAATATTCACGAAGAAAGTGCTCTTCCTTAGGTTTTTTTTTTTCTTCTCCGAAAAATAGTGATTGGTGCCATATTAGACAAGCAAGGCACACAAGAACACAACTTGAAAAACCGACTTTGAAACGCAGGCGAGTTAAAAATTAAGTATAAAAAAAAAGAACACCAGTGCTACGGGTCACGGCATTCTTGCAACACTCAGACCCAATGTTCAGGTATAGTAACTTCTTCCTAGCCGAATTTTACGTTTATGCATTTCCTTTATTCGTATATTGTAACGCATCTGTTAAGGAATAGGATTAGGGACTGTTCAGAGTTAATTTTTAGTAGTTTTGAAGACATTTGATCTAATCTGCTGGTGACGACGGAGACCTTGGAGGGACCATCCTGTGTCCTGGTGCTCAATCTGTGGTTTGACCGACGGCGCTCACCGTGATCGAGCGCCTACCCGTTAGCTCTTGGAGAATGTGAGATACGGGTTCTCCGTACCAGAGGCCTCTGAGCCAAGAAAAAGGAAAAAAGCAGGCACGAGAGGTTTAATCCCCATTTTGAAATGACTGCAAACAGAGCAAAAAACATGCTGCATGGGATACTGAAATAATTGACGGAAAGATGTGTTTTGATTGTAAGTGCCCAGGCCAGTAAGGGAGTTCACCCAAAGGCAGTGAAGTCCGAAGTTGGTTCATCATTCTAGAGAGGCTGTGAACAGGAGTTGGCAACATAGTGTCCTTGTGCTCAATCTGCTTTGGTGAAGACGGAGACCTTGGAGGTACATTGTTGTCCTTGTGCTTGAATCTGCTTGGTGGGACGACCGCGAGAACTCGAGGGACCCATCTGTTGCCCTTGTGCTCAATCGCTGATGACGACGGAGACATTGAGGGGACCATCTGTGTCCTTGGCTCAAATCTGTTGGTGGAAGACGGAGAACTTCGAGACCATCTGTTGCCTTGTGCTCAATATGCTGATGATCGACGGAGAACTTGGTGGAGGACCATTCTGTGTCCTTGGCTTTTCAATCTCGGTAGTGACGACGGAAGGACCTGGAGACCATCTGTGGCTCCCTTTGATGCTCAATCTGCTGGTGACGACGGAGACCTTGGAGACCATCTTTGTCCTTGTGCTCAATCTGCTGGTGACGACGGAGACCTTGGAGACCATCTTTGTCCTTGTCAATCCCGAGACGATTCTTCCATTCTTCCTGTGTGGAGCTTGGTACGTAGCATAGCCCAGCTTTTACTTCTTTGCATGACACAGGATGGTCGTGCTGGCTGATCCAGCTGGTATGGATGGATTGCCTTGCTTCTGACAGTTCGTCAGCCTGCTCCCCCCCCCCCCCGATGCCAGCTCTATAAGCCATAATGAGACGGTAACCACTGCAGTAGGCGTGGCAAGCGTGTTTTTGCTTCAGATGCATTCGGGCTCTATACTGAAATGCAAAATGACATCATCTAAAAATACGAAGACCTTCTTCTGCGTTCCCAGGCCACACACAACGGGGTAAAGGTACGTAGATGTGTCCGGTTTTCAGTGTCCACTGGTATCCCCATAGAGGGGGTTCTTAAAAAAAAAAAAATTTTTTTTTTTTTTTTTTTTTTTTTTTTTTTTTTTCTCGCAAAATACATGCAACTCATGCAACAAGCACCAAATTTGGCAGAGATGGCCAGTTTTATGTCCTGAACAAAATCTGATTTAGAGCCACCATGAAAAATTTGCAAAAACGTGTTTTGGGGGCATTTTTCAAAACGGCTGACACAAACAAATGGAATATATTTTGCATAATTGTTCATTCAATGCTACAAACACCAAATCTGGCTGAGAAGGACAATTTCAAGCCCTGAACATAACCTGATACAGGTCTATTTAAAAGAAATGGAAAATTTTAGTATTTGAGCAATTTCTAAGATGGCCGCCAGCAAAAAGGGGAATCATGCTGTACAATCATTCATTTTCACCCATAACACCAAATCTGGCAAAAAAAAGGACAGTGCTATATCCTGAAGGGGAAAAACCTGATTGAGCCACAAATCAATCGAAGATTTTGTTTTTAAAAAAAGAAGGCAGGGGAATGGGTCAATAAGTCAGAAAGATAGTACCGAAGGTAGAAAGCAATGGAATAAGAGAAAAAAAAAAAAAAAGGGAAACAAAAAAAAAAAAAAAAGCAGAGGTCCCCACCAAAGAGAGAGTGGCCCATGATTAGACGAAAAGTTAGAAAGCACAGACACTTCCAGGAAGGTGGGGGAAAACTATTTTTTACCCCCCCTGTGAAAAAGACACCCCACCCCCCCCCCCACCCCCGGCCAGTATCCCTACTGGGAGGCATTTTCACCAATCTTTGAACGTGCCCCAATCCACCTAAGCCAATCATCAGACAGTGAACGTTAGGGTGACACCGCCTTTACGTCATCGTCACAAAACCTACGTCAAACACAAGAGGAAAAGCAATTCTTGGTGAAGAGGCTAAGAAAAGGGATCTTTGCTGCACCGTTAGATGTTTTGAAATGTGAGAGTGGTTATAGGGTATTAGGTACTTTATAGTCACAGAGGTTTGTCTCTTGTGAAATCGGAGTGCTCCACTGGAGAGCGTGTCCCCGCAGCCAGAGGCAGGCGCCACCTAATCTGTGTTGTTGTTGGCATGCTCTATCTTGTGATGATGACAAGGAGGAAGGGGGGGCCAATAATTTTAAATCTCTGCAGTCGTTAATACGGTCTCATTGCAAAAAATAAGTCATCTTATGTTATAATGAACACACTCTGAATTCAAGGTTTTCAATGATTTTTTCTCTTCCTGAGTCAATAGTGATCTATCTCAGAATCATTCGCACCCCCCCCCCAAAAACCCCTCCCCCTGGCCCTTTGGAGCTGATCAATCTGATCTGGTCACACACACTAACCACACACATCACACACACACACACACACCACGTCCCCTTTCTCCTTGACCCCCTCCCCCCCCAGGCGGGCACCCCTCACACCACCAATCACCAAACCAATTTCAGTTAAATATAGGGACTGGGACGTGGCATCATGCTGGTTTGCACGGGCTGACACGTGCGCTTGGCTGGCCAGGTCAATGTTAACTTAGATTAGGACGTGGATTCTCTGGTACAGTGGCGTTTAGGAAAATGTAATGAGAGCTAGGGGGTGGCGCAGAAGGAGTTTGCCATGCAAAACAGGGGACAGGCAAGGGGGGGGGAGAGTCAGGTGCAGCTTGGACCCCCCCCCCCCCCGAAGCGAAAAGGGCGACACAGTAACTTTGGTGCTTAAGTTCGATGAAGGCAATTTCCGTTGATGATGAATGGATAGTTATGATACGCTTCCCGTTAGTATCTAATGTGCCATTTTGAGACATCGAAATAACAACTGATAATTACGTTTTGTGTGGCCTTATGTTATATGATTTTTTATACGCGTGGCTGAAGGCCACATACCCTTCCCCCAGAGGGCATATCTCCACGCACCTTTAGTATAGACTAGATTCGGAAACATATCTGCGCACTGAAAACCAGACAACACACGAGATAACCAGTAGATAATACAGAGCGTGATGACAGGGGTGGGACGTAGTCAGTCAAAGGAGCGCGGAAGGGGATATTGAGCGTTAGTTATCCAGAACGTACGACTACAGTTAGGGTGGGGGACGAATTGCAATTTGAATGAGGTACAGGATGACGAACCACCTAGAATGGCCTCGACTTGGCTGGCACTTTTTGAGATCTACCAAGGCATAAGAATTGATTTTCGTTGATACATAATCCAGCTAACCAGTCATAACGACACGCTAAATAATACCATGCCCTTTTGATGAACTCATAATTATTGGCCTTACTTAGCGCCGTTATGCTAATACTCATTGAGGCCACTCTTCTACTTTTGTACTACCCCGAGTTTCACTATTGACATTGTAAGTGCGTACAAAAAGCCCAGCCACCAATTTGGATACATAATAAGGTCTATCTCCGTTTTCAAATTATAAATCATCCTACACTACTACACATATGACCACCGCTCCCACGCACGCAAGCGCTACGCCCGCTCAACGTGACACCACAAGAGGCGCATGCTGGGTATCACTAACGCCCCCCCCCCCCCCCCCAGTCACACACACACACACACACACTCTCTATCAGACACTCACACACACTCTACACACATATACACAGACACACACAAACACACACACCACACAACACACACAAACACACACACACACGCACGCACACGCACGCACGCACACGCACACGCACACACACACACACACACACACAACACACAGCAACGGCCCCTTTTTGTGCCACCTTACCATATTAAGACAGACTCCCTGGGTTGCCATTTAGGTCCATATGCCTTTATCCCCGTTCTTTATATTTTTGTTGCAGATGGCATGTGAGCTTCTTTTTTTTTTTTTTTTGCATAGCCCACCATTGCTCCGCATCTATTAGTAAAAAGGACGTCGATGGCCCACACGTAGCTTGCGAGCAAGCCCCACTCACTTCATTTTGCGTTTTTTTTTACACATAGCTAACCTGGTCAAAGGACAGGGCCTAGCCGAGGAAAAAACAAGCAAGAAAACCCGCTTTACATCCAACACTTCCCCCCCCACCCAATCAAAAACTGACTTACTAGGTGAAACACTATCAAGTTTGTTAAAGCAACAGTTCACCGGTCAAAGACTAAATGGACAACTTTATCAATACTACAGTTGACTGGTTCAAGACTAAATTGACAAATTTATCAACACTACAGTTCACTAGTTCAAGACTACGAGAATAATTTTATTAACTCTACGGTTCAATGGTTTAAGACTACGATAATATTTTTTATCAACTCTACGGTTCACTGGTTTAAGACTACGATAAAAAAATTCCAACTTTACGGTTCACTGGATTAAGACTACGATAATATTTTTTTTATCAACTCTACGGTTCACTGGTTAAGGACTACGATAATATTTTTTATCAACTCTACGGTTCACTGGTTTAAGAATACGAGAATAATTTTATCATCTCTACGGTTAACTGGCTTAAAGACTACGAGAGTATTTTTTTATCAACTCTACGGTTCACTGGTTTAAGACTACGATAATATTATTTTATGAACTCTACGGTTCACTGGTTTAAGACTACGATCATAATTTTATCAACTCTACGGTTCACTGGTTAAGGACTACGATAATACATTTTCAACTCTACGGTTTCACTCTTTTTTGCATAGTATACGCCAACATAAATTCTTACCGAGATACAAAAGAATTTTGGTCAACTCTACGGTTCACTTTTCGTTTAACGAATACGAGAAGTAATTAATTATTCAAGTCTATGGTTCACTGGTTTAAGGACTACCAGAGATAATTATATATCAACTCTACGGTTCACTTTTTGTTTAAGACTACGGAGCAAGTATTTTTTATCGCACACTCTACTGTCACCATTTTTTTTTGGTTTAAGACTACGAGAATATTATTTTATTAACTCTACGGTTCACTGGTTTAAGACTACGATAATATTTATTTTATGAACTCTACGGTTCACTGGTTTAAGACTACGAGCATATTTTTTTATCAACTCTACGGTTCATTGGTTTAAGACTACGAGAGTATTAATTTTATTAACTCTACGGTTCACTGGTTTAAGACTATGAGTATAGCTTTATCAATACTACAGTTCACTCGTTTAAGGCTACGGGGCACCCTGATCAACTTTGCACTTCAATTCTTTAATTAAAAAATACGAGGACAACTTTGTCAACACTACAGTTCAATTGCTTAAGACTACGAGGACAACTTTATCAACACTACAGTTCAATTGCTTAAGACTACTAGGACAACTTTATCAACATTTCAGTTCAACTGTTTAAGACTACGTGAACAACTTTATGAACACTGAACAGTTCAATTGTTTAAGCCTACCCGGAGGAAATGCTTTATCAACAGCTACAGTGTCAACATTGTTTAAGACGAGCAGAGGACAACTTTTTCAAACTCTACCAAGTTCAATTGTTTTAGACTACGAGGACAAACTTTATCAAACACTACAGTTCAATTGCCTTAAGACTACGAGGAGACAAGACTTTAGTCGAACACTACAGTTCGAATTGTTTACCGACTGACGAAGGACACAAGCCTAGACTTATCAACACTACAGTTCAATTGTTTAAGAGACTATAGGAGTACGTAACGACATTATCAACACTACAGTTCAATTGCTCAAGACTACGAGGACAACTTTATCCAGACATACAGTTCACACTGTTTTAAGAGCTAACGTAGAGCAGTGAATCAACAACTTTGATCAACAGTACACAGTAATTAAACTGTTTGAGCCTACGGTAGAGACAACGTTATTTGAACACAACAGTTCAATTGTTTAAGACTACGATAGGGACAAGCGTTTTTGAAACACTACAGTTCAACTGGTTTTGAAGAGCTTTCCGAGGAACATAGCTGTATATCAACACTACAGTTCAACTGTTAGAGCTTACAACTAGGACCACTTTATCAACACTACATGTAATTCAACTGTTTCAAGACGTCAACTTTCAAGAGGTCTGCAATGCGTTATCAACATTGTCAGTTCAACTGTTTAAGACTGCGTGGTCAACTTTTTGAACACTGAACAGTTCAATTGTTTAAGCCTACGAGGACAAAGTTTTGAACACAACAGTTCAATTGTTTAAGACCACGATGACAACTTTATCAACACACCAGTTCAACTGTTTAAGACCGCGAGGGCAACTTTGTCAATACTACAGTTCATTTGTTTAAGACTACGATGCTAATGTTATCAACACAACAGTTCGATTGATAACATAATAAGGTGAAGGAAAATCAACTTCGTCAACACTACAGCTCACAACCAGCAATAGCCAGAGATTAAATAATAATGCGAAGAAAAATCAGCTTTATCAACACCGCAGTCTTCATCTAAAACTTACAGAGGCTGAGACAAAGTTTATGTCAAACACTGAATCCAAATCAACGTGATCACACTACGGTGACCGTCACACCGATGCTAAAAAAAGCTATGATCAAAAAAGTTAGAGCAGAATTAATTTATCCAACACTACATCTGACATTCCCAAACACTGGCCCTTAAGACTAACTGAGGTGAAAGGCGTCGGTTGGATCAACACTTCAGTTCAGTTGGCGGACCTTGGAAAACACGAGTTTACTGTATCAAAACCCATGGTAATATCTGGACGATCATGCAAAAGTTTCACCCAAGTGGAGCAACTCAACTTATAAGCAACTGTTACAGTGACTTGTGAAGGGATTAAGTGGAACAAACTTCAACTTTCATATCAAACGTTTACAGTTGGACTGAAGAAAAACTGGAACAACAATTCAACCTGTCAATCAACTTTACAGTTCACTTGAAAGATTTTAAAGTGGAACAACTTCAACTTTATATCAAACGTTACAGTTGACTGAAGATTACCACTGGAAAACAACTTCAACCTTTATCAACGTTTAACAGTTGATTGAAGGGATACGTGGTGGAAACAACTTTCACTTTATCAAACCCTACACGTTGACAGGTTGGCAGATGAGTGGAAAACAACTCAAAGTTTAATTAACCTACAGTGACAGTTGAAGGATTTAAGTGGAACAAACCTTCACAACCTTATCAACCATACAGTTGACAGTTAGTTGAAAATTAAGTACGAACACTTCACCCTTATCAACACTACCAGTTGACTTGAAGATTAAGTGGAACAACTGTCAAAACCTTATAAACACTACAGTGACTTGAAGATTTAAGTGGGAACAACTTCAACCTTATCAAACACTTACAGTTGACTGGAAAGATTTAAGTGGAACAACTTCAACCTTATTAACCCTACAGTTGGACCGTAAGATTAACTGGAACCACAACTTCAACCTTACAAACACTACAGTGACTTTGAAGAATTAAGTGGAACAACTTCAACCTTATCACCCAACAGTTGACTTGAAGATTAAGTGGAACAACTTCAACCTTATCAACCCTACAGTTGACTTGAAGATTAACTGGAACAGCTTCAACCTTATCAACACTACAGTTCACTTGAAGATTAAGCGGAACAGCTTCAACCTTATCAATACTAGAGTTGACAGGTGGAAGATTAATGGGCAACATCAACTTTACCAACACTACAGTTCATATATGAAAGTCGCCAGAGGATTACTAAGTGAAGCAAAATCAACTTCATCATCAGTACAGTTCACTGGTTGAAGACTAAGTGAAACAGATCCAAACTCATCAAAAACAAGGTTGACATCCAACACCAGCCAGAGGCTAACTAAGTAAAACAAAATCAACTTTATCAGCACACCAAATCATATAACAAATTTTCTAATACTTCTAACACACCACACCACATTAGTACGCGCGCGTGCGCACGCACACAACGCGCGCACGCACACGCACACGCAACCGCACACACACCAACACACACACACACACACACACACACACACATACACACACACACACCACACACACACACACACACACACACACACACACACACACACACACACACACACACACCACACTAACCACACACACAACACCACACACACACACACACACAACACACACACACACACACACACACACACACACAACACACACATTCACACTTCATAATGCAGAGCCGAGGCAGAGACCCCGCGGACGTCCATGTCCAAAAGGAATCCAAACCTCAAACCATCAAACTCCCTTCTTTACCCTCGCATCAACACCATCGTCGTCGTCCTCAGCCAACGTCTACAAAATCAGCAGCCAGAAGTCAGACAAAACAACCCCCCAGTTACCAGCAATACAAACACGTCCTGCCGACGAAGAATTCACGCCAGAAGCTACAGGACACATCCAGCAATGCGCGGGACCCGGACAAGGAAGCCGAACCGGAGGGTCAGCCCACTGAAGAAGAATCCTCTTTGGATATCCTGGAAAGGGATTCCATTTTGGAGTTCATGCGAACAGATTCCATTGCGAAGCTCATGAAAACACCTTCCATTCATGAGCCCATGCAGAACGATTCCAGTTCGCTCGTGATGAGAAGCAGAACCTCCAGCCTGTGCTCCATGAAAAGCAGAGGCTCTCTGTCTACCGACGACGATTACAGACCTAGAGGCAGCATTTCCCGGCACTCCAGGACTCAATCCAGCAGCGAAATCCGTCCGCACACGAAGCAGCTCAAGAAACGCCAGTCGCTGGAGCTGCCCGGGCTGACCCCTGCCCAGACCAAGGCGGCGCGCCAGAAGGAGTACGCGGAGAGCCTGAACATGGCCCTGCTGAAGAAACGCTCGTCCAAAGCGTTCATATCCCTCCCTTCGCTCCCCTACCATCTCTGCGTCAGGCGTAGATTGTCCACTCCCGAAATCGAAGACAAGGACCAACAGGGTAGGAGCAGCAAGAGGGCTTCTTTGGATTTCTCGAGGCGCAAGACCAGGAGCGCGAGCATAGCCGGGTGGGACAGCAGGAAGGTGAGCTCGTCGGTACCTGTCCGTGAGTCCGCCTCGAGGCCGAGCAGTGCCATGATGGAGTGCAGGACGAGTGGAGAAAGAGTACTGGTACGAGAATTCAAGCGACCCTGTGGGTTGTATTCAAAGGCATAGGGTTCCGTTTCTCATTGTATGTATGTATGTATGTATGTATGTATGTATGTATGTATGTATGTATGTTGTATGTATGTATGTATGTATGTATGTATGTATGTATGTATGTATGTATGTATGTATGTATGTATGGTATGGTATGTATGTATGTATGTATGTATGTATTGATGTATGTACAGTATGTATGTATGGTATCTTGTATGTATGTATGACTTTTGTATGTATGTATGTATGTATGTATTATGTATGTAATGTATGTATGCATGTATGTATGTATGTATGTATGACTTTGTATGTATGTACTTTGTATGTATGACTTTGTATGTATGTATGTATGTATGTATGTATGTATGTATGTATGTATGTGATTGTATGTATGTATGTATGTATGTTGAGTATGTATGTATGTATGTATGCATGTATGTATGTATGTATGTATGTATGTATGTGTTGAATATATGTATGTATGACTTTGTATGTATGTATGACTTTGTATTGTATGTATGTATGTATGTATGTATGTATGTATGTATGTATGTATGTATGTATGTATGTATGTATGTAATGTATGTATGCATGTGTGTATTACTGTATGTATGTATGACTTTGTATGTATGACTTTGTATGTATGTATGTATGTATGTACTGGTATGTATGTATGTATGTAGTAGTATGTGTATGTATGTATGTATGTATGTAGTATGTATGTAAGTATGTATGTATGTATGTATGTATGTACGTGTACGTATGTATGTACGTGTGTGTAAGTTAGTATCGTATGTATGTATGTATGTATGTATGTATGTATGTATGTATGTATGTATGTATGTATGTATGTATGTATGTATGTATGTATGTATGTATGTATGTATGTATTTATGTATGTATGTATGTATGTATGTATGTATGTATGTATGTGTGAATATATGTATGCATGTATGCATGTATGTATGTATGTGTGTGTGAATATATGTATGTATGTATGTATGTATAAATGTATGAATGTATGCATGCATGTATGCATGTATGTATGTATGTATGAATACATGTATGTATGTATCTATGTGTGTGTGTGCATCTGCCTGCCTACCTGCCTATTATGCCTGTCTGTCTGTCTATCTATTTATGTTTTATTGTTGGCACTTGGAGGTGAGCCCAGATGAAGGGCTGAACCTAGCCCAAAATATTTCCTTTTATATAAATGAAGACATTTAGTTTCACTTGTTGAGTTTTCTTTTTTGGTGTGCTATTTATTCATGTGTTTTTGGTATGGGCCAACAGTAACACGAGAGTCGATGATTTTCTACAGTGATGGAAAATCATGGTACAGTTTAGTCCCTTGTGGAAGACTATGACTCTCGAACGAGAGGGGGCCTTTGCACTGGCTCTGGTGCTGCAGCCAAAAAGGGATTGGTTGGCCTTTGGGGAACCTTTCCCAACGCCAGCTGTCCTCAAATCCATATGGACAGGAGAGTGGTGATGTACCCTGGCCAAGGCATCACCACGATACACAAATTCTAGCCTAGCTTGCCAGAATAGCAACGGCTCCCTCTGTCATCAGGCAGTCATGGTCAGAAATGACTGACTGGCATACACGTTCAAAAATTGAAGAAGAAAAAAACCAAGACACCATTACACTTTCCTCTTATGTAATACATATAATTTACTTTAATAAAAAACTTTTTTTGTGTCCAATGTATGTGTTTGTGAACCTAAGAAACAAACTCAATTACTATAACTTTAACATTACGATTTGTTCTGTGTTCTGGCATACACGTGTGATATAAATCCTTATAACGCTTTTGAGGACAATAAAATTCTGATTCTGATTCTGATTGTTTATTTATTCATTCCCCGTTTACTGAACTTTATCAAAGACTGTATAGGGGAAGATAAGCATCCGGTCTCTTTTCCCTATATGAGTAGTGAGGACAGAAACACTGGTTATGTCCCTTTTAAACATGACACATTTTACACGTTCGATAGGCCAGTTGAATTCTCCGTTCAAATTCCAGTCTGAGTTTTTGGATAGCCGTCACTGTGAATGGTGTACTGTCGACACTAACGATAACTCTATCAGCCCGGTTCGCCGAGCTCTTAACTTAAGTAATCAATCTTACCCTTTTAGAATATCTTTGACTCTATCCAGATACCAGCTGGCGTGTCTTCCAGCTCCCAAACCTTTTCCCACATGCGTTTGTCGAGTCGCATGATTTCCAACTACACTGGTTGGGCATCTTGTAACCGAAGCTCCATTGGGTACGTATACCGCTAGATCCATCTGGCCCCCGCACCCTTACATCCCTGCGCCACTAGTGACCCCCACATTGATATAGATCCCCACACCGCTAGATCCCTACGTTGCTAGATCCTTGCGCTGCTGGATTAAATCCCCACACCGCTAGATCCCTACGTTGCTAGATCCTTGCGCTGCTGGATTAAATCCCCACACCGCTAGATCCCTACGTCGCTAGACACTTGCGCTGCTGGATTAAATCCCCACACCGCTAGATCCCTACGTCGCTAGATCCTTGCGCTGCTGGATTAAATCCCCACACCGCTAGATCTTTACAACGCTAGATTTCCACACCGCTAGATCCCTACATTGCTAGATCCTTGCATTGCTAGATTAAATCCCCATACTGATAGCTCTTTACAACGCTATATCCCAACACCGCTAGATCCCTACGTTGATAGATCCTTGCGCTGCTAGATTAAATCCCCATACTGCTAGATCCCTTCGTTGCTAGAGCCTTGTACTAGATTAAATCCCCACACTGCTAAATCCTTACAATGCTAGATTTCCACACCGCTAGATCCCTACATTGCTAGATCATTGCACTGCTAGATCAAATCCCCATACTGCTAGATCCTTACAATGCTAGATACCCACACAGCTAGATCCCTACATTGCTAGATCATTGCACTGCTAGATTAAATCCCCATACTGCTAATCCTTACAATGCTAGATTTCCACACCGCTAGATCCCTACATTGCTAGATCATTGCACTGCTAGATTAAATCCCCATACTGCTAATCCTTACAATGCTAGATCCCCACACAGCTAGATCCCTACATTGCTAGATCATTGCGCTGCTAGATTAAATCCCCATACTACTAGATCCTTACAATGCTAGATTTCCACACCGCTAGATCCCTACATTGCTAGATCATTGCACTGCTAGATTAAATCCCCATACTGCTAGATCCTTACAATGCTAGATTTCCACACCGCTAGATCCCTACATTGCTAGATCATTGCACTGCTAGATTAAATCCCCATACTGATAGCTCTTTACAATGCTAGATCCGCACAACGCTATATCCCTACATTGCTAGATCATTGCACTGCTAGATTAAATCCCCATACTGCTAATCCTTACAATGCTATATTTTCACACTGCTAGATCCCTACATTGCTAGATCAATGAATAACCTTGCGCCTCCCTATCTCTGTGAAAAATTCCAAATCAGTAATGCTCGTAATAAAAGTCTAATATTCATTCCTCGTCCAAGAACAGATCTTTTCATGTCATCCCTAACATAATCAGGAGCAAAACTATGGAATGAGATGCCTGCATATATTAAAAACAAGAGCACCTTGGCGTCTTTCAAAAAATCATATAATAAATATTTAGTACAATGTTTATAAAGCACCTGTATGTACGCCATGTTGTTTCCTCCGCATAATGTAAAAACGATTCCCTTCCAATATAATTATAAACCACTTGCATCCAAAGAATTTATGTTTAAACGCGGGAGGACAAATTATTTCATTCTATGCGTTTAAATTCTGATGATATTTTCTTTCCCTATTCATTGGTAATTATTATTACCCTATTGAATGTCATGTTATGAGATAACATGTGGATACAAATGTGTGTGCGTGAGTGTGTGTGTGTGTGTGTGTGCGTGTGTGTGCGTGTGCGTG
>CM065708.1:21842506-21855006 GCA_017654935.2 Phymorhynchus buccinoides | reverse complement strand
CTGTATTAAATACTTGAGAAAATAATTAGATGACCACCAGGACCAATCGTAGACACATGAAACACAAGACATTCAGGTAGTATTTGGTCCTTGTATTGAGGCTCTTGTATGGAAGGATTTTCCGGTCGAGTCTAAACATTGACATCAGTCTATTTTCAGTATCGCTTCTTATAATCAATAATTATAATGTTATAGAAACGCTTTAACCCTTTCACCGCCAAAGTCGCATTTTAGCACCGCAGGGATTTAACACCCACGTCGCTAAAAGGCATTAAATCGGGGTCTATTATCCAAAGACCCTATTGTCTTTGTTTTGGGAAGTAAGGATAGACCTTATTTTATATGTCACAGAAGAATCCCCAATACTGCAGATGGATTTTGTTCTCTACCCAGGTAATCTTAATGGACATTTTTGGCTGAAATATGGCTGCCGGTGAAAGGGTTAATGTTTTCATATCCTCTTCTACTGTTTTATGGACACTTTCACTGGTCCTGTCTAAAAAACATTGACGTGACTTTGTTTTCAGTACCGCCTTTATTAAAACTTTTACTGGTTGTGTCTAATAACATTGACGCTAGTCTGTTTTCAGTACCGCCTTTATTAAAACTTTTACTGGTTGTGTCTAATAACATTGACGCTAGTCTGTTTTCAGTACCGCCTTTATTAAAACTTTTACTGGTTGTGTCTAATAACATTGACGCTAGTCTGTTTTCAGTACCGCCTTTATTAAAACTTTTACTGGTTGTGTCTAATAACATTGACGCTAGTCTGTTTTCAGTACCGCCTTTATTAAAACTTTTACTGGTTGTGTCTAATAACATTGACGCTAGTCTGTTTTCAGTACCGCCTTTATTAAAACTTTTACTGGTTGTGTCTAATAACATTGACGCTAGTCTGTTTTCAGTACCGCCTTTATTAAAACTTTTACTGGTTGTGTCTAATAACATTGACGCTAGTCTGTTTTCAGTACCGCCTTTATTAAAACTTTTACTGGTTGTGTCTAATAACATTGACGCTAGTCTGTTTTCAGTACTGGCTCTTTTTTTAATGTTTTATGGAAACTTTCACCGGTCTGTGTCTACACATTTTTGTTTGTGGCACAAGCCTCAACCCTATAACTCACTTTGTCGGTCTGTCGGTCGGTCCAAAATTGTCGCACATATTGTAAAAGAGAAAGAAAAGCGTGCCACAAACGATTGCGAATCCGCGCTTGTTTTCTTTTTACGCAAGTCTGTTTTCAATTTTGGTAATAACTCTTGTATGGAAACGCTATCCAGTCCAACCTACATTTTAGCAATAGCCTATGTTCAGTTCCGCCTCTTTAAAGGGGCACCCTGACGGATGAGTTTTTGTAAGAAACACGACGTCGAGATCACCAGGAAAACACCCTTTACAGAGATCGCAACACCCACTTTGCTCTGGTTTCCTAGAAATCAAACCGTAAAATCGGCGATTACTCCTTGGCGGAGGTGCTGAAAGTCAAATTCTTTCAGTGAAAGAGAAGCATTGTGCCTTCTCTTTTCTAATGGCCGCCTGAGTGGCTTAGACAAACATTACGAAATTTCCACAACACAAGTCACAGTTTACGAAAATGACTTTCACCCACAACAAAGGAAATAGCTCCATTTCTTTTTTACTGCACTACAAAGAAGAAAAAAAAAGCTTCAACCACTCCGAGTGGCCTCCACCCACCCCGTCCAAAATGGCTTCTCTCTCCGGCAACTCCGCCAAGGATGAACGCCGTTGTGATAGTTTGATTTATAAGAAACCAGATCAAAATGAGTGTTCCGATCCTTGAAAAGGCTGTCTTTCTGGTGATCTCGACGTGTTTCTGGGAAAAAACCACCCTCATCCGCCAGGGTGCCCCTTTAATGGACATTTTCACCAGTCAAGTCTAATCATTGACGTGAGTCTATATTCAGTATCACCTGTTTTTTGAAAACGTTCTCCAGTTTAAGACGTAACTCGGTACCTGTTCAATTGTTGAAATTTCACGGGTCCGGTCTACACTTTGAGGTTAAGCTATCTCTGTAATCACATCATTTGTTGACACTTTGGACACAGTCATGTAGACCTGTCTACTTCATGAGTTAAAGGGACACCCTGACGGATGGGTTTTCGCAAGAGAACATTCTCGCCAGTCCAGTCTCATCATTGGCGTGAGTCTATTTCCAGCACCACATCTTTTTTTTTTTTTAAACGTAACACTCACTTTGCTCTGGTTTGCTAGAAATCAAAAGCCCAAAACAAAATCTGCTAGACATGACGCTCTATCTATCTATCTTCCACCAGGAAACGAGTCTAAGCGATTCATTGGAGATGATGGATAGCCAGGAGCTGCCGGACAAGAGCAGGGCTGACCGTTTGACGGCCGCTGTCCAGGCTCTGTACTCCACCCAGATGGACAAGCCGGACCCCAGGGTCTGCGATGGCTCGGGGGTATCGCAGGAGTACCGCGAGCTGTTCGAGTCCCAGCATATGCCTCTCACCGAAGAGAACTTGAAGAGCTTTGTGCACGATCTGGGCGTGGCTACCATGGAGGTCAGAAGTGTTGCTGTGAATGTCAAATAGACAAAAATTAATACAGATTGCCTATAAAATGACCCCCCCCCCCCAAAAAGGGATTCAGGACACCCTGTTTCTTTAGAAAAAAAAAGTTTCACAACTTTGTCTCTCAAATGCCTACGGGGGTCTATTTTCCTGAAAAAATGGCAACAGTAAAATGATTACATAGCAATGTGCCCCTGTCTGTATGTGTCCCTGTCTCTCTCTACGCGTTGCCAATTTGGTCTCTGTGTATCTCCGTTTGTATATATCCCCGTGTATATGTGTGTCCCCGTCTCTATGTGTCCCCGCGTTTATGTATCATCCCATGGCAATGTCTATGTGTCACCGGTCCCGTCTCTATGTGTCCCTGTCTCTATGTGTCCAAATGTCAATGGGTCCCTGTCTTATATTTCTCTGTCTCTTCGTTTTATCCTAAACCTATCCCTATTCCTAAACCTATCCCTCATCCAAACACTAAGCTTACTCCCTGATCCTATCCATAGGTTTTGAAATTAAAATTTCAGAACATTATTATTTTCTTCATTTTACATAAGATTTTCATAAGATGTTTACTATTTCTGGTTTAACTTTGTGCTGGTTTGCTTTTATTGTGGATTTTCGATTTGGTGCAAGGAAGACACCATTCTCTTGTAGAATGTCTTCTTGCTCAAGTTGACACCCACTGGACAGTCAAATTGCAGGCCGATCATGCAAACTGATGAGATCTTCACAGATCGAAACAGCTGTCTTTGCATAAGGCACTGTCCCTCCCCCATTGGGAGAAAAAGTAAATCAGCACAAAAATACATAAAATTCACGTTAACTGGCTTTGTTTCTGAGATTCACAAATACAGACATTGGCCACAGAAAAGATTTGTAAACTTTTTAGCTGTACCTTTTCATCTCATGTCAGTTTTAAAACTCATTTTCCTGATGAAGAGATAATAAAAAATCTCCAAAGCTTGAAAGCATTGGTGTTTTGTGGCTTTTTTTGAAACCCTATCCATAACCTCCGTAATCCAAGGGGACACACAGAGACGGGGACACATAGAAATGGGGGACACACAGAGACGGGGACACATAGAAATGGGGGACACATAGAGACGGGGACACATAGAAATGGGGGACACACAGAGACGGGGACACATAGAAATGGGGGACACATAGAGACGGGGACACATAGAAATGGAGGACACACAGAGACGGGGACACATAGAAATGGAGGACACATAGAGACGGGGACACATAGAAATGGAGGACACATAGAGACGGGGACACATTGAAATGGGGGACACATAGAGACAGGGGCACAATGAGTTGTTCTGATGAAGATGTTAATTACAATCGACAATGTGTGTACTACAACAGGTGTTGATGAGTTGTGAGGTTTTGTCTTTTCTTTCATACACACAGAGGTTGTGTCAGAAGGAACCTAGGATCTGCTGCCCGAGACATGACTTCGAGCCGAGGCCTCAGACGCCGGGCCGACTGCGATGGACCACGGTGCATTGCCCCGAGATGTTAAAGCAACTGGTCAACAGGACCTTCCTGCGAAGAACCAGAAGTCGACCTCGACACGAGAAGGTGTGTGTGTCTGTCCGTCTCTGTGTGTGTGTCTGTCTGTCTCTGTGTGTGTGTGTGTGTGTCTGTCTGTCTGTCTCTCTCTCTCTCTCTCTCTCTCTCTCTCTCTCTCTCTCTCTCTCTCTCTCTCTCTCTCTCTCTCTCTCTCTCTCTCTCCTGTTTCTGCATGATGACAAGCTTTGTTAACACTCCAGTGATATGGGCCTGTGGCCTAATCATTAAACATTCCAGTGTCCAGTGTCCAGTCTCTCTCTCTCTCTCTCTCTCTCTCTCTCTCTCTCTCTCTCTCTCTCTCTCTCTCTCTCTCTCTCTCTCTCTCTCTCTCTGTGTATGTGTGTGTGTGTGTGTGTGTGTGTGTGTGTGTGTGTGTGTGTGTGTGTGTGTGTGTGTGTGTGTGTGTGTGTGTGTGTGGCGCATGCGTGCGTGCGTGCGTGAGTGAAACAACTGGTCAACAGAACCTTCCTTCGAAGAACCAGTAGTCGCCCTCGACATGAGAATGTGTGTGTGTGTGCGCGTGCGCGCGTACGTACGTGCATGCGTGCGTTTAGTATATATATCAGCAAAAGTGGCAGTAGCAGTGGTCCGTGATTAGGGCTTGATATAATAGGCCTCGCGGCCCTTGCAACGCCCATTCTGTCAATTTCATTTGACCCTGACATCATGTTGTATAATGTGTGCGTATGCGCGCGTGCGTGCGTGCGGTAACCTGCGTTGTGTGTGTGTGTGTGTGTGTGTGTGTGTGTGTGTGTGTGTGTGTGTGCGTGCACGTGCAGAATCTACGGCCTTGGGTGGGAATATCCGAAGGCTCGGAGTTTCCCCCTTTTACTCTGTCCACCGACGCCACTCTCGAACTGGATAAGGAAGATGGTGAGGGAGACTTTCTTTCCTTCTCTTTCCTTCTTTCTTTCTTTTTTTGTCAGTCGCTCAGTTTCTTGTCACGCGAGCGCTGATAGCGCCATGCAGCCGATATGCGCCTGACTAGGAACATAGTTTTTGTTCACAAGCTCCTCACTATTGAGAATGTGGTGTGGGGTGTGACCGACTGTCGGCCCAAGAACCTGGGCCAGATATTTAGAAAAGAAGAAGAGATTCAAGAATGTTCTGACCACATCAACTCCATCGACTCAAACATTCAATTCACCTGCGAGGTGGAGAGAGATGGCAAAATTCCATTTCTGGACACCCTACTGAAGAGAGAACCTGACGGCACCGTATCAGCTGCAGTTTACAGAAAGGCCACACACACATATCAATATCTGAATTTTGATTCGCACCACCCCCTGGAACATAAACGTTCTGTGGTTCGAACCCTGCTCCATCGGGCTGACATCATACAGACAAAGGAGACGGACAAGAAATCCGAACGTAACCATGTCAGAAATGCTCTCCCCCTGAACGGTTACCCAGGGTTTTTGATGCTCGAAGACCAGGAAAACCCAGAAGCAAGCCAACTGCAGAACAGATCTCAGTAGGAATTCCCTACGTGAAAGGTGTTTCAGAGAGACTTGCTCGGTCTTTCAAACGACACGGGTTAGGGGTATTTCACAAACCAGTAAATTCTTTGAGAAGTCAGTTAGTCCGTGTCAAAGGCAAAACAGAGAAAAGCAAAGTGTGGGGCGCTATCTACCACATTCAGTGCTCTGATTGTTGTGAGGACTACATCGGCGAAGCAGAAAGGCCGTTCATTAAGAAGTCAGTTAGTCCGTGTCAAAGACAAAACAGAGAAAAGCAAAGTGTGCGGCGCTATCTACCACATTCAGTGCTCTGATTGTTGTGAGGACTACATCGGCGAGGCAGAAAGGCCGTTCATTAAGAAGTCAGTTAGTCCGTGTCAAAGACAAAACAGAGAAAAGCAAAGTGTGCGGCGCTATCTACCACATTCAGTGCTCTGATTGTTGTGAGGACTACATCGGCGAAGCAGAAAGGCCGTTCATTAAGAAGTCAGTTAGTCCGTGTCAAAGGCAAAACAGAGAAAAGCAAAGTGTGCGGCGCTATCTACCACATTCAGTGCTCTGATTGTTGTGAGGACTACATCGGCGAAGCAGAAAGGCCGTTCATTAAGAAGTCAGTTAGTCCGTGTCAAAGACAAAACAGAGAAAAGCAAAGTGTGCGGCGCTATCTACCACATTCAGTGCTCTGATTGTTGTGAGGACTACATCGGCGAAGCAGAAAGACCGTTCATTAAGAAGTCAGTTAGTCCGTGTCAAAGACAAAACAGAGAAAAGCAAAGTGTGCGGCGCTATCTACCACATTCAGTGCTCTGATTGTTGTGAGGACTACATCGGCGAAGCAGAAAGGCCGTTCATTAAGAAGTCAGTTAGTCCGTGTCAAAGGCAAAACAGAGAAAATCAAGGTGTGCGGCGCTATCTACCACATTCAGTGCTCTGATTGTTGTGAGGACTACATCGGCGAGGCAGAAAGGCCGTTCATTAAGAAGTCAGTTAGTCCGTGTCAAAGGCAAAACAGAGAAAAGCAAAGTGTGCGGCGCTATCTACCACATTCAGTGCTCTGATTGTTGTGAGGACTACATCGGCGAAGCAGAAAGGCCGTTCATTAAGAAGTCAGTTAGTCCGTGTCAAAGGCAAAACAGAGAAAAGCAAAGTGTGCGGCGCTATCTACCACATTCAGTGCTCTGATTGTTGTGAGGACTACATCGGCGAAGCAGAAAGGCCGTTCATTAAGAAGTCAGTTAGTCCGTGTCAAAGGCAAAACAGAGAAAAGCAAAGTGTGCGGCGCTATCTACCACATTCAGTGCTCTGATTGTTGTGAGGACTACATCGGCGAGGCAGAAAGGCCGTTCATTAAGAAGTCAGTTAGTCCGTGTCAAAGGCAAAACAGAGAAAAGCAAAGTGTGCGGCGCTATCTACCACATTCAGTGCTCTGATTGTTGTGAGGACTACATCGGCGAGGCAGAAAGGCCGTTCATTAAGAAGTCAGTTAGTCCGTGTCAAAGGCAAAACAGAGAAAAGCAAAGTGTGCGGCGCTATCTACCACATTCAGTGCTCTGATTGTTGTGAGGACTACATCGGCGAAGCAGAAAGGCCGTTCATTAAGAAGTCAGTTAGTCCGTGTCAAAGGCAAAACAGAGAAAAGCAAAGTGTGCGGCGCTATCTACCACATTCAGTGCTCTGATTGTTGTGAGGACTACATCAGCGAAGCAGAAAGACCGTTCATTGAAAGGTTCAAAGAACATCGGACCAGAAGGGATTCGGCCTTCCATCCTCACCTCACTGAATGTGGCCATTCACTGGATCTGACCAACACCAGGATCCTTGACACAGAACTGAACCCACTCAGAAGGGATTCGGCCTTCCATCCTCACCTCACTGAATGTGGCCATTCACTGGATCTGACCAACACCAGGATCCTTGACACAGAACTGAACCCACTCAGAAGGGATTCGGCCTTCCATCCTCACCTCACTGAATGTGGCCATTCACTGGATCTGACCAACACCAGGATCCTTGACACAGAACTGAACCCACTCAGAAGGGATTCGGCCTTCCATCATCACCTCACTGAATGTGGCCATTCACTGGATCTGACCAACACCAGGATCCTTGACACAGAACTGAACCCACTCAGAAGGGATTCGGCCTTCCATCCTCACCTCACTGAATGTGGCCATTCACTGGATCTGACCAACACCAGGATCCTTGACACAGAACTGAACCCACTCAGAAGGGATTCGGCCTTCCATCCTCACCTCACTGAATGTGGCCATTCACTGGATCTGACCAACACCAGGATCCTTGACACAGAACTGAACCCACTCAGAAGGGATTCGGCCTTCCATCCTCACCTCACTGAATGTGGCCATTCACTGGATCTGACCAACACCAGGATCCTTGACACAGAACTGAACCCACTCAGAAGAAAAGTCAAAGAGGCCATCAACATCAGACTCAGAAAACCAAGTCTAAACAGAGACCTTGGGTTTGATTTACCACCCATCTATCAGTCTATAATTGGAAATCTTCACAGACAGGTACCACCGTCAACCCACCCAACCTTTGACCCCACAAATGTACCTGAATTCAACTCACCATAATCAAGTCTGACTGCCAACAACATTCAAGCCTCCTCAGATTGCTGAAGAAAACCGTGTGAATACGGTTGAAATATCCAAGTGAGTTAACTTTTTGTCTCTGTGGAAGAGAAACGCGTATTGCAACCATATGTAACAGTTTTTCATTCTTCGTAATAGTGCATGTTGTAATGTTTTTTTAGCATTGGATGTGAATTGATTATTCCAAACATGTTCGAAGCCAAGTTCAAACATTATTGTTTTAATGAACTTAATCCATGTGTGTGTGGGGGTGGGGGTCACATCTCCTGTTATGTTTTAATGCAAGTGTGTGTGTGGGTGGGGTGGGGTGGGGGGATTCCGCCGGGGGGTTCAGGGAGCTACATAGATAGGTTCCGGGTTACGGGGCAATACCGTTTTGGGGCCTAGGGGGACGAAATCCGCGGAACATTTTGCAATTTAGTGATTATTAAGGCAAAACATCGAGCCATTGTCTTACTTTTCATCCTTGTATAAGGTACATCTTGGGGTAGAAGAAGGGGGGGGGGGGGGGGGGGGGGGGGGGGGGGGGGGGGGGGGGGAGACCCAAGAATCCCAGATCCGTCCGATTTTAATCGATACTATTTTCTCTTTTTCTTGTATTTAAAAAAAACCTTATTTCTCCTCCTCCTCCTCCTCCTCCTCCTCTTCCTTCTTCTTCTTCTTCTTCTTCTTCTTCTTCTTCTTCTTCTTCTTCTTCTTCTTCTTCTTCTTCTTCTTCTTCCTCTTCTTCTTCTTGTATGGAATTAGTTTGATCCATTTGCATCTGCCCAAGAATAACTACAAAGAATAATTTCAAAGAACAACTCTAGAGAAACACTTTGCATAGGGAGACGCAAAGAACCATAACTGAGGATCTACTGAAGAGATTCAGTCCGTCGCTAATCGCGAATACACACACGTAACTGTTACTATACTCTATTCACGATGGCGACGTTCAGTCACACTCACAGCCTCCTTTCCTACCCCCTCTCTTTAAATAAAATAAATAAATAATTCATTCATATTTTTAAAAAGTCGAAAAATTCGTCATACTTGCTACCTACCTTACGTCATCGTTGCCGTAAAATGACGTCATCTTTTACTTTGTGTTTTCCTTTCACCGCTGTCCATGTCTGCCGCCGACTGCAGAGGGAGTTATATGGTCTAGCCCGAGACTCGGGCCTTTAGACTCTCCACCCCCTTTGTAAAACGGTTCCACAATTTGTGGATTTTGTTCAGGAGGCAGTTGGACAGTAGTGGTTCTGTGGGTAGTTTGTTTTTCTCTCTTTCAGTCAAACGATCCAGTAGAAAGCGGGAGTTGAAATGTGTCTCCCATTTACTTCACTAAAACAGATCTACAACTAGTACAAGTGTGGTGTTTGGCGGGGGACTTTGGAAGTATCGACAGATTCAAACACTTTCTTGACGATTAACTGATGTAAAACAAAATGCATATTATTCTTGCACTACTGCATACGAGAAGTTCCACCGGACGTATCGTTTTTGCTCTGGATCTGTTCTCTTTATTTCTTTCGATATATCGACTTTTCAATCAATAAGTGAGTAACTCAGCTGATTCTTCTTCAGGAAGTCAAGAACTAAGCGGAAACATCATGAACAAGGACTAGGCTGTCTAATTGACTTTATTGAATCAAAGTTTGATAATTATCTTCGACCACTGCAGGGGAAAGACGCCCAAGGCTTTTATTTTTTAGTTTGAGGCCTACTTACCCCAGTAACTGATCTTACATTGCCCCTCATGAACGAGGACAAGGATGCAGCCTAGTAGCTGACCGACTTTATTGAATCAAAGTCTGACATCTCCGAGCACCGAACACTTTGACTCGCCGCGCCCGACATGAGCCTTTCTGGCGACCCCCCACCCCCCAAGAAGAGCACGGACTCAGCCCCTGCTCCCCAGCCAATCCCTGACAGCGGGTTCACGCCAACGTCCAGGGAGAGAAAAATCAGCAAACTGGTGTACTGCGTGGGACCCTTAGCCCCTCAGACGTCTGCCAGAAAGACCTCCAGGGGGGGGAAGGCTTCCTGTGCCGGAGCAGCGGCAAGCGACTCGAGCTCCTCCGGCTCTTCCGTCAAATCCAAGCTCAGTCTCAAACTGGGGGATGAAGCTTCCTGGGCAGGAACAGGAACAGGGACAGCCACGCCCCAGAGATCCCAGAGAACGTCCGTGGCCTCTGATGTCTACTCCCTGGCAGGCGGAGGAGGAGGAGGAAGAGGAAAAGGAGGATCAAGAGCTTCGTCCGTGTCCATCATGACTCCGCCCACCATGTCCCTGAAGAAGCGGATGTCCATGAAGAAACAGTCCTGGCAGGAGGGGGGCTCCAAGAGCATCCACTTTGACGTGGTGGAGAGCTCCACTCAGCTGCTCCCCAGTGGTTTGAAGGCCGAGGACCGGAGACAGACCCTGTCCAGTGTGACGTTCTCGCTGAGCCAGCTGACCTCCATCATCCGCACGCAGCGGATGTGTCTGGAAGCCCTCCAGGCTGGGGTCTTGGTACCCGCCAGAAAGAGGCGCACCACTGCCATCCCTTTCGTCAGTGAGTAGGTGAAGACGGGGTAAAAAGCCCATGGGCGGGTAAGAAGCCCATGGCAATTATCTCATGAAATAAAGAACATTTCAGTCACATTTTGCCCATGAGATGAGTGTTAATGTTTAATATTCGTCTCATGGGCAAATTGGACTGACATGGGCAAATTGGACTACCCTAGTAGTAATACTAATACACCACTCGCTTTCGTAAGCGCTTGCCCTTGCGGCGACACGCTCTCCAGGTGAGAGCAGGGCTCACAGGGACCCCCATTTGGGGGTCTATGAAGCACTAAAATTCTAAAGGACCCTCTAAAAGAATGCGCAGGGGGTCCCAGGGATGCAATAGAAAAATTCTTGTTACCATTCGCAATGCCACTGGGATCCTCTATCCCGCTTATAGGACCCTCTATACTGTAAGTGAAGGAGTCCCTGGGACCTCTTGTTTTGCGGGACGATTGGGAGCCCTGGGGAGCAACCCGAATTTCACGGAGATTATACGTCTCCGTGACTGGAGCATGCCCAAATACCAACTATCAAAATGGTAACGCCACAACCAGTTTGTATTATTGCTAGATATCAGTTGTCGTCATAACACAAAGCAGCCATCTTGGGATCAAATCTAAGTAGTGAACTATAGTTGGATGCGAAGCCGTGTTTATATCCAAGATGGCGACTGGATCCCCACTTATGTCGTTGCTTGAAAAAGGAAAATGGCGACAATTACAACTAGACCCTCGGCTGTCAGATGAGCGAGGAGGGCAGCTGTCCAAATTCAAATTCAAAATCACTTTATTATCTCTGAAGGAGAAATTTCGTCCAGGTGCCGTACAAACGAAACATTGACATTCAGCATGCATCAAAATATAAGCACAATTTTGGATGACTAAACACATAAGAATTTACAAAGATGAACAATGAGTATTACAAAGATGAATAAAATGCATAAGGACATTAACATTTTGGCATGCATGAGCATAAAATACATATATATATATATAATCGAAACATACTGACCAACACTCAAAACAATAGCAAAAGACACATTAGTTTGGAAACCAATACCCTAGCAACGTAAAAACAAAAAGGGGCAAAGGACCGCAACTCTCCCTTACCGGAAGCACGCATGATCTCCCCTTCCTTCCGGCCACGCGGTCTCTGACCTGTGAGTTCACGTTTTCATTTTCCATGATGGATGATACTTGATTACACAGGTCACATGGACAAAGATTTTAAAAGGGTAAGATGGACTACTTAAGAGTTACAGCGATAGAGTTATCGTTAGTGGGGTAGTTATACACCATTCACAGCGGCGGCTATCCAAAAACTCAGACTGGAATTTGAACGGAGAATTCAACTGGCCTATCGACGTGTAAAAGTGTCACGTTTAAAAGGGACATAACCAGTGTTTCTGTCCTCACTACTCATATAGGGAAAAGAGACCGGATGCTTGTCTTCTCCTATACAGTCTTTGACATGGATGCATACTACAACATAAGGATTAGGGGAGAATCTTTCAACACGAGCGGACATTCTAAAGGATCGTGAGCTTAAGAGGTGGATGGATCTGGGGATGAAACTTTTCTGTGCCCTGGCGTTAACTTTGAAAGTCTTGTAGCGGCGCCCTTCTTGTTGGACACACGCAGAGAGAAAATGGAGTTTTACGTCCTCTTGGTCTGAATCAGACACATATGGGACATTTGTAAATACAAATATGGTGGGAACGATACTGGAGGCATTGCCCGGAGGCAGTACGAAACCAGTAATGTCCCGAT
>CM065708.1:21827506-21840006 GCA_017654935.2 Phymorhynchus buccinoides | reverse complement strand
ATGAAACGAAACTCGCTGAGGGTCAGTTGCTTTGTACTATAAAGTTACGTTATTTCGCCGCATGGAAAATGCTGCCACGAAGCGAAAATTGCTGATGGTCGTTTGCTTTGTACTATAAAGTTACGTTATTTCGCATCATGGAAAATGCTGCCACGAAGCGAAAATCACTGAGGGCAAGTAGTTCCTTTGTACTGTAGTTTTGCATTCTTTGGCAGCATGGAAGAAGGAACCACTAAACGAAAATCGCTGAGGGTCAGTTACTTTGTACTATAATAATGTTGCGTTATTTCACAACATGGAAGAGAATTCCACGAAGCGAAAATCGCTGAGGGTCAGTTGCTTTGTACTATAATTTTATGTTATTTCGCCGCATGGAAAATGCTGCCACGAAACGAACATCGCTGAGGATCAGTCGCTTTGCACTATCATATTTTATTTTACATCATTTTTTGAAATATTCTAAGCTGAGTAAAGAACCTACATGCACAGGTTTACATGATCTGTCAGCACATTTTCTAGATCTTTGGCAGTCTGCTATTGTCTGTATTGATCCATCCGTGGTATCATGTAGGTATAATTACCAGTGTTATAAGTATAATGTGCCAGTGTAATCAATTTATCAATTTGTTTTCTATTGAGAAAACTGTGCAATAATTGTAGGTGGCAACATCTTTGCCCCGTGCCAGTCTGTCTAATAGACTATTTTCGAGAAAACCCCCACCTAGGGGAGAGCGCTTCGTGAAAAGTAGAGTTGATTACGTCGACTTACTCGGTCAAAACCATAGCAACAAAGGCGGCATGGCGTCGAAGCTTGAAACCGCAGGATACCAGTCAGTGACTTGCAAACATTTTTTTGTTGTTTGAAAAATAAGCGGTGGCAAGCTGCTACAAAGTGATTGAACTTGCAAATTGTGACGTAAAAACATAAATTACATCAATTTCAGAATGATGCACTGCCGTGTATTACATGCTGTGTGTCTCCTCAAACACACGAAGCGAGGGCTGGGGATTTACCTGATGGTAGAATAACTTCCCCTGTGTGACCGATTGAATTAGGCGAGATCACTCCCACACACCATGAAATTACTCCCCTTAATTATTTCCGAGCAATTCCTATTGTTAAAGAATGTCATAATCTGTTGTTGTTGTTGTTGTTGTACCGATTGAATTAGGCGAGATCACTCCCACACGCCATGAAATTACTCCCCTTAATTATTTCCGAGCAATTCCTATTGTTAAAGAATGTCATAATCTGTTGTTGTTGTTGTTGTTGTTGTTGTTGTTGTTGTTGTTGTTGTTGTTGTTGTTGTTGTTGTTGTTGTTGTTGATCATGACATTTACGTTTTACTTTGGTTTTTGTATTGTCCTGGACTTGTCTGTGTGATCTTTCTCGTTTTTTGGTGTTTTTTTCTTTTTTGCTTCCCCCACCTCTCTCTCTCTCTCCCTCTCTCTCTCTCTCTCTCTCTCTCTCTCTCTCTCTCTCTCTCTCTCTCTCTCTCTCTCTCTCTCTCTCTCTCTCTCTCTCTCTCTCTCTCTCTCTCTCTCTCTCTCTCCCTCCCTCTCTCTCTCTCTCTCTTTCTCCCCCTCCTCTCTCTCTCTCTCTCTCTCTCCCCCCCCATCTCTCTCTCTCTCTCCCCCCCTCTCTCTCTCTCCCCCCCTCTCTCTCTCTCTCTCTCTCTCTCTCTCTCTCTCTCTCTCTCTCTCTCTCTCTCTCTCTCTCTCTCTCTCTCTCTCTCTCTCTCCCCCTCTCTCTCTCTCTCTCTCTCTCTTGTTGTTGTGTGTCCATTTTTGCCTTGTAGTACATTACTTTGTATATTTTTGGTCACTATTGTTGCCAGTTTTTTGTTTTTGTTTTTCTTCTTTCTGTTCATAATTTTCTTCATTAATTGTTGTTTATTTGCTTGAGGGCAATGGTGTAAAGAAGCTACCCAGCGTATCACATTCGTATTCATATTCGTATTCGTATTCGTATTCGTATTCTCTCTCTCCTCTCCTCCTCCTGTTCTTTTCCTCCTCCCCCCCTCCTCCTCCTCCTCTCCTCCCCCTCTTCCTCCTCCTCCTCCCCCTCCTCCTCCTGTTTTCTTTCCTCCTCTCCCTCCCCCCCCTCTCCTCCTCATCCTTCCTCTCCCTCCTCCCTCATCCTGTTTTCTTTCCTCCTCCTCCTCCATCCCCCCGTCCTCCTCCTCCTCCCCCCCCTCCTCTTCCTCCCCCTCCCTCCTCCTCCTCCTTCTCCCTCTCCTGTTTTATTTTCCTCCTCCCCCTCCTCCTACTCCCATCCCCTCCTCCTCCCTCCTCCTCCTCCTCCCCCTCCTCTTCTTCTTCAGAATTCTCCCCCTCCTTCTCCTCTTCCTCCTCCTCCCCCTGTCTCCTCCTGTCTCCCCTCGTCTATATCTCGTTCCTCCTCCCCTCTATATATTCCTCCCTCCTCTCCTCCTCCCCCTCTACCCCCTCCTCCCTGTCTCCCCCCCCATATCCCTCCTCCTCCTACTCCTCCACTTCCTTCTTCTTCTTCAGAATCGCAAACGGTGGCTCAAGGCCTATCGCAAGGTGCAGACGGTGCTCAGAATCTGCAGAAACTTGGCTGAAAGGTCGGTAGCACGGTTATGTAGCACCGTCTGTTATGTCTCTATATATGTGTCACCGTCCCTGTCTCTATATATATCACCGTCTGTGTATGTCCATGTCTCTATATATGTGTCACCGTCTGTGTATGTCCCTGTCTCTATATATGTGTCACCGTCTGTCATGTCTCTATGTGTGCCCAATGTCGTCTATATCTACGTGTCCCCGTCTGTGTATATCCCTGTCTCTATATATGTGTCTGTGTATGTCCCTGTCTATATATGTGTCACCGTCTGTGTATGTCCCCTATATATGTCGTCTGTGTATATATATGTGTCACCGTCTGTGTATGTCCATGTCTCTATATATGTGTATGTCCCTGTCTGTGTACCGTCTGTGTGCCCAATGTCGTCTATATCTACGTGTCACCGTCTGTGTATGTCCCTGTCTCTATATATGTGTCACCGTCTGTGTATGTCCATGTCTCTATATATGTGTCACCCTGTGTATGTCCCTGTCTCTATATATGTGTCACCGTCTGTGTATGTCCATGTCTCTATATATGTGTCACCGTCTGTGTATGTCCATGTCTCTATATATGTGTCACCGTCTGTGTATGTCCATGTCTCTATATATGTGTCACCGTCTGTGTATGTCCATGTCTCTATATATGTGTCACCGTCTGTGTATGTCCCTGTCTCTATATATGTGTCACCGTCTGTGTATGTCCCATGTCGTCTATATATGTGTCACCGTCTGTGTATGTCCATGTCTCTATATATGTGTCACCGTCTGTGTATGTGTATGTCTCTATATATGTGTCACCGTCTGTGTATGTCCATGTCTCTATATATGTGTCACCGTCTGTGTATGTCTATATATGTGTCACCGTCTATATATGTGTCACCGTCTGTGTATGTCCATGTCTCTATATATGTGTCACCGTCTGTGTATGTCCATGTCTCTATATATGTGTCACCGTCTGTGTATGTCCATGTCTCTATATATGTGTCACCGTCTGTGTATGTCCATGTCTCTTTATATGTGTCACCGTCTGTGTATGTCCATGTCTCTATATATGTGTCACCGTCTGTGTATGTCCATGTCTCTATATATGTGTCACCGTCTGTGTATGTCCATGTCTCTATATATGTGTCACCGTCTGTGTATGTCCATGTCTCTATATATGTGTCACCGTCTGTGTATGTCCATGTCTCTATATATGTGTCACCGTCTGTGTATGTCCATGTCTATATATGTGTCACCGTCTGTGTATGTCCATGTCTCTATATATGTGTCACCGTCTGTGTATGTGTCTATATATGTCACCGTCTGTGTATGTCCATGTCTCTATATATGTGTCACCGTCTGTGTATGTCCTGTGTATGTCTCTATATATGTGTCACCGTCTGTGTATGTCCATGTCTCTATATATGTGTCACCGTCTGTGTATGTCCTATATATGTGTGTCTCTATATATGTGTCACCGTCTGTGTATGTCCATGTCTCTATATATGTGTCACCGTCTGTGTATGTCCATGTCTATATATGTGTCACCGTCTGTGTATGTCCATGTCTATATATGTGTCACCGTCTGTGTATGTCCATGTCTCTATATATGTGTCACCGTCTGTGTATGTCCATGTCTCTTTATATGTGTCACCGTCTGTGTATGTCCATGTCTCTTTATATGTGTCACCGTCTGTGTATGTCCATGTCTCTATATATGTGTCACCGTCTGTGTATGTCCATGTCTCTATATATGTGTCACCGTCTGTGTATGTCCATGTCTCTTTATATGTGTCACCGTCTGTGTATGTCTCTATATATGTGTCACCGTCTGTGTATGTCCATCTCTATATATGTGTCACCGTCTGTGTATGTCCATGTCTCTATATATGTGTCACCGTCTGTGTATGTCCATGTCTCTATATATGTGTCACCGTCTGTGTATGTCCATGTCTCTTTATATGTGTCACCGTCTGTGTATGTATATATGTGTCACCGTCTGTGTATGTCCATGTCTATATATGTGTCACCGTCTGTGTATGTCCATGTCTATATATGTGTCACCGTCTGTGTATGTCCATGTCTATATATGTGTCACCGTCTGTGTATGTCCATGTCTATATATGTGTCACCGTCTGTGTATGTCCCTGTCTATATATGTGTCACCGTCTGTGTATGTCCATGTCTCTATATATGTGTCACCGTCTGTGTATGTCCATGTCTATATATGTGTCACCGTCTGTGTATGTCCATGTCTATATATGTGTCACCGTCTGTGTATGTATCCGTCTACATGTGTCGCCGTTTCTATTATGCCCCTACCCCCCCCCCCCCCACCCCCCCCCCCCCCCCCCCCCCCCCCCCCCCCCCCCCCCCCCCCCCCCTTTCTATCTCTATGTGTCCCCGTCTCTCTTTAAAAAAACAACTAACCCTAATGCTATCCGTAACCCTGTCTCTAACTCAAACCCTAGCTCAAAGTGTAAACTTAACTCTTATCCCTAGCTCTAACACTAAGGCCGGGATTCGAACCCGGGTCACTCACGTACGTTGCATGCTGCAGTCACGCATTACATTTGGCAGGCGAACGTCTTAACTAACCACCCTGCCACCTTTCTCTCTAGAAATATCAGGACTACTGAGTGTGCACCTCCCTTTAAAGACCTTTTTTGGCTGATTGTTTTGGTCCAAGGCCTTGATGGGGAGGTTCCACTATGCCTAAGACCAATACAACATTTTGTCAATGTGTGCACTTTACGTTCAGTTTCTGACCCTCTTTCTCTCCAGGATCCCTAGGTATAACTGTTGGTCGGCGCTCTTTTGCTGTCTCAGGACCGACCTGGAACAAACTTCCCCTTTCCCTCCGTCAGCGACCGACCCTCTCTACTTTCAAAGCTAACCTCAAAACCCACGTGTCCCCCCCCCCTCCCCGTCACTAACCCTTTCACCGCCAGCCATATTTCAGCCAAAAATGTCCATTAAATTTACCTGGGTAGAGAAAAAAATCCATCTGCAGTATTGGGGATTCGTCTGTGACATATATAAAATAGGGTCTATCCTTACTTCCCAAAACTAAGACAATAGGGTATTTGGATAATAGACCCCGATTTGATGCCTTTTAGTGACATAGGTGTTAAATCACTGTGGTGCTAAAATGCGACTTTGGCGGCGAAAGGGTTAAAGCTCCGCTCTCTTTCTCTTCCCTCCCTTGCCTTTAGGTCTGTTTCTGCTGTATTCCATGTATGTCATACGTGTGTGTGTTCGTTTTGTATTGCCTTTTTTGGTCTGAATGCGTTATGAATGCTAACGTGTGTGTGCGCTTTGATATGATTTCTATCAAGATTCAGCACCGTATTAATACTGTGCGTTGTTGTTCTTTTTGTTGTGCACAGTGGAACCTAATAGGGGAAGACGGGGTAAAAAGCCCATGGGTGGGTAAGAAGCCCATGCCAATTATCTCATGAAATGAAGCAAATTTCAGTCACATTTTTGGCCATGAGACGAGTGTTAATGTCTAGCATTCGTCTCATGGGCAAATTTGACTGACATTTTCTTTATTTCATGAGATAATTGGCATGGGCTTCTTACCCGCCCATGGGCTTTTTACCCCGTCTTACCCTACGACCTTCCTTGCTATACAGACTAAGCTGTGAGCGAATTTTTTTTCTCCGACCTTCCCCCCCCCTCCCCCTTCTTATCTAGACTACGGATTGTCCATCTACCTCCCTTTTTTTCTTTTTTGGGGGTGGGTGGGGTGGGGGGTGGCTGTTTTTTTAAAAGGTCTTAATAGGGAGGTTGGTTAATTCCCACCAGCGTATCCGAAATTCCAGGAGCGTTTTTCGCCCAACTTTGGGACTACAAGGGGTATAGTAAGGGATAGGGTTAGAATCAGTTTAGGATGATTTTTTGTTAGAATGAAAGATTTATAATTATGATTTAAGAAACTAAACAACTGCTCGAAGCGCTACCGTAATGCGAACTTGGCAACATAGACAAACAAGAAAATAGCAAAAGGAGCAAAAAGCAGAGAACAAAAGGAGCAACAAAAATCAACAAGATAAAAAAACAACAGTAGGCCTACTTCCCCTCTACAGGCCAATGCGTAAATGCTACAACCACTGCATTTGACTTGAGTTGACTTCACACACACACACACACACACCGCGGGAGGTTCCAGTGGTTTTTTTTTTTTTTTTAATGTGCAGGTGTCTGATCTTCGAGTTGGAGCCCAGTACCTACGTGGACATTGGGGATTCCGTGACAGTGTCCGTGGACTACGGTGCTGGCCGCTCCATTGACACTGATGTGTACAAACGCAAGAATGAGGTCAGTCTGTGTGTGTGTGTGTGTGTGTGTGTGTGTGTGTGTGTGTGTGTGTGTGTGTGTGTGTGTGTGTGTGTGTGTGAAGTCAAGTCAAGTCAAGTCAACATCATCTTTATTGAGGGTTAAATAATAAGCTAATAAAGCTTTTTTTTCATCCTGCCCTGTGTGTGTGTGTGTCTGTGTGTGTGTGCGTGTGCGTGCGCGTGCGCGTGCGCGTGTGCGTGTGCGTGTGCGTGCGTGCGTGCGTGCGTGCGACCACACGTGTATTTGTGTGTGAGTATGTGTTTGTGTGTGTGTGCGTTCGCGCGTGCGTTTGTGTGTGTGTGTGTGTGTGTGCGTGTGCTTGCGTGTGTGTGTGTGCGTGTGTGTGTGTGTCTGCGCGCGCGCTTGTGTGTGTGTGTGAAGTCAAGTCAAGTCAATTTGCTTTATTTTCAGCTTTCTGAGATGATCCATTGAATAAGCAATACACATTTTCTTTTTAGGCATCAAACCGCCATCAATATTGAAAAACGTAATAAAGAAGTAAACATGGAAAAAAGACATACATGCATTCATGTCTATGCATGCACACACGCGCACACGCAGATATACCCACCCACCCACCCACACACACACACGCGCGCGCGCGAGCCTGCAGAAACGTACACACACAAAATCACATATATACACTATGTATACACATTATGCATTATGCAGTAGAAGTATGTGTTTGCGCGCACGCGCGCGTGTGTATGTATGTGTGTGTGCTGTGCGCGCATGTGTGTGTGTGTGTGTGTGTGTGTGACCTCAAGCATTATATTATATTACACTAGCGCAACGCCGAGTCCCAGTAACGCCTAGTAACGGTAACGCCTAGTAACGGGAACGCCAAGTACTGGTAACGCTGAGTACAGCAAATTTGAAGCGATTCGGTTAAGAAACGGCGGAGTCGTATAGCGCGCGCGTTTCTGAACCGATTCGCTTCCGGGTTGGTACACGGATAGTCACCGTCCCCGGTGATCTTCCTGGCAAATTCGAAGGCAATCGGTCCAGAAACACCGGAGGTACGGGCGCCGAGAGGCCGGCGGATGCGCGTTTCGCGCATTTGCCGAACCGCGCAAATGACACGGCCGCCTCGGTTGCCGTTGCCATCGGCCCGTTAGGGCTCACAGCAAATTTGAAGCGATTCGGTCGAAAAACGGCGGAGTTATAAGGCCCGTTTCGCGTTTCAGACACACACACACACACACACACACACACACACACACACACACACACACACACACGGACAGTTGGCTTATTACTATATGATTGAATGAGTATTGTAAAAAACAAACAAACAAAAACCCAACATAATCACACACACACACAAAAAACAACAACAACAGCAACATAGAATCATCTCCACCAAATTTAGGACTGCCCTTGGCATCCCGTGTCCTCTTGTACGGTGCCAGACCTCTCAGCATCACGCTGTTTATTGATAGGTTTACAGCAAACTAGAATCATCTCCACCAAATTCGGACTGTCTATGAGAGCCCGTGTCCTCTTGTACGGTGCCAGACCACTCAGCATCACGCTGTTTATTGATAGGTTTACCTGAACGTGTGTAGGTGAAGACGGGGTAAAAAGCCCATGGGCGGGTAAGAAGCCCATGCCAATTATCTCATGAAATGAAGCAAATTTCAGTCACATTTTGCCCATGAGACGAGTGTTAATGCTTAGCATCCGGGACTCAGCTCGCTCTCCCCCCCCCCTCTCCCCCCATCCTTCCCTCACCCACTCCCTTTTTATCCCAAAGAAAATGTGAATTAAAAAAACAAAAAGATGTAATTAAGTGTTTCAGATTTGTAAAGGGCCAGCCACGCACACGTCCACTAAAATCGCACGACTGCGCGATGCGATTCGATTACGTGATCACGATGTGCCAATCATATTTGTTCTTGGAGACCACGTGATCGAATCGTATCGTACAGTCGTGCAATTTTAGCGGACGTGTGGCCGGCCATTAAAGATTCATCGGGTATTTTGTTTCCTTTTCGTCGTTGTTGTTTTGTTTCATCAGTGTAAACAAAGATTGGCATTCCAGCCAAGCGGGTAGGTACCGATTGGTCCTATCCCGTTACGTCCTATTACGATTTTGCCCTGTGTTTGACGTAATCGCGCCGACGCTAAACCCAGTGCCGTTTTGTCCTAGCTCCAGTTTCGATTCGTCATATTCGCCAGCTCCATCTACTTGCAATTTAATTGGATAACGGCAACGTCAAGCGTGGCCATGTTGGCCATGTTGTCTTGACTTTTTAAATTTCTAACCCTAACCCCAACCCTAATCCTAACCCTATCCCTTTCCCGGGCGTTCTATCCTAACCCTATCCCTATCTAACCTTACCTGTTGTACACGTGTTCGTGCCTTTTCGAGTGAACGCCATGCGTATTACGTTTAAATACAAGAAAAGGACGAAACGGCACCGTCTGAAGGCATGGGACGAAACGGGAAAAGACCAAACGGGAAAGGACCAAACGGGAAAGGACGAAAAGGCACGCACCCCAGCCAAGCATCGCTCGTTTGTCAACTTTGATGATCATGTCATGCCGCGTTGATTTGTGTTTTTGGTTGGTGTGGGAACGATCGTTTTCCTGGTCCAGATCTCCATCAACTCTCAAGTGGTGGATACTCTGACGTCCATGCCGGAGGAACGAACCTTGGTTCAACTGGAAGAAGTGAGCAGGTATTAGGTAGTAGGTACTTTATAGTCACAGAGGCGTCTCTGTGAAATTCGGGTTCGTCCCAACTGGAGAGCGCGTCGCAGCCAGAGGCGCGCCACTCAATTTTTTGTTTTGGGGCATGCGATTTTTGAGTGACTGATGAAGGGGGGGGGGGGGGGGGGGGGGGGGGGGGATTTTGACCAAATGACAACATTTTCGTTGCCACTGGGTTTAACGTGTGCTAAGTGCATGGGCACACGGGACCTCGGGTTTATCGTCTCACCCGAAAGAATCCACGCAGGGCTCCCAATCGTCCCGCAAGACAAGGGGTCCCAGGGACTCCTTCACTTACAGCATAGAGGGTCCCAGTGGCATTGCGAAAGCTAAAAATAATTTTTTTAGTGCATCCCTGGGACCCCATGCACATTCTTTTTAGAGGGTCCTTGAGAATATTAGTGCTTCATAGACCCCCAAACGGGGGGTCCCTGGGAACCCTGCCACGATCAGACCACCGTAGGGCCTAGTGCAAAATGACAGGAAAAAAAATCCCCTGTACCCAAAGTTCGAACTCGGGTTTACTTGACACGAGGCGAACGCGCTACCCCTGTGACCACTCTACACACATGTATGCTTACACACATACAGCATTATAGCTTATAAAAGGTCATCACGCGAATACCTCGTACTGTACGAACCCCCCCCCCCCCCCCCCCTCCCCCTTCAAATGTTCACATTGAAAATTCTAACTGAGAAATAACATTCTGCCAATCTCGGGGGGGTGGGGGGTGGGGGGGGGGGTGGGGGGGTGGGGGGTGGGGGTGGGGGTGGGGGGGGGGGGGGGGGGGGGGGGGGGGGGGGGGGTTAGGATCAGCCTGTTGGGATAATTTTCACAAAACAACACCCCCAAAAAAACCCCCAAATCAGACTTTGAGATTGAGGGTCGTTGTTTGTTTGTTTGTTGGCTTACCCTGGCTAAAATAACAACTAAACAACTCCAGGGATCATCCCAACAGCGGAAGCTCTTGAGCACTATGGTACAAGGAACATAGCATCATTCAACAAAGAAAGAGTTTGAAACGTGGTAATAAGACAGCAATATATCAATAAACAATAATGTACACATTGTATATCTTTATATATTCCTCGACATATGAATGAAATGTTGCTTGAACAAAGGAATAATAAGAAACAGACATCTCCACGTATGTCAAATTATTAATGAAAGAATAACGTCAGTAGACGAATAATGAAGGCAGAGGACATAAAATAGGTTTGTCACAGAGAAAAACATTTTATATTCCCAAAGCTTTTCCCCCAGAAAAGGAACAAAGAAGCGTTTTGTTTTATTAACTACTAGCGCAACGCCGAGTACCAGTAACGCCGAGTACCTGTAACGCCTAGTAACGGTAACGCCAAGTACTGGTAACGCTGAGTACAGCAAATTTGAAGCGATTCGGTTAAGAAACGGTGGAGTTATAAGGCCCCGTTTCCCATTGACGCTGCTCTGAGAGTGACGCACTCTCCCTAGTAACGGTAATGTCTAGTAACAGTAACTCCAAGTACTGGTAACGCTGAGTACAGCAAATTTGAAACGATTCGGATAAGAAAAGGCGGAGTTATAAGGCCCCGTTTCGCGTTGGCGCTGCTCTGAGAGTGATGCGCTCTCCCTAGTAATGGTAACGCCTAATAACGGTAACGCCAAGTACTGGTAATGCTGAGTACAGCAAATTTGAAGCGAAATCCGTGAAGAAACGGCAGAGTTATAAGGCCCCATTTCCCGTTGGCGCTGCTCTGAGAGCGACGCCCTCTCCCGATTTTCTTCAAATTTGCTGCCAGGCTTTGCCCCGGCAACAGCAAGCCTGACATCAAATTTGACGCGATTCGGTTGAAAACTGGCGGAGTTATAAGGCCCGTTTTGCATCATGCTGCTGTTATGCGCCTAAGTAATCGATTCGCTTGCGGTTTGGCACATCGATAGACATCGTCTCCGGTTATCTACCTGCCAAATTTGAAGGCAATCGGTCCAGAAATACCGGAGATACGGGCGCCGAAAGGCCGGCGGATGCGCGTTTCGCTCATTTGCAAACCGCGCATATGACACGGCCGCCTCGGTTGCCGTTGCCATCGCCCCGTTAAGGCTCACAATTTGAGATCTTTTCTTTGGGTAAGACAGAAAATTGCATAGATTTGGTAGCTTTCGTCCATATTTGCATTCATAAATTTAAAAAAAACTTAGCAAGTATCAGAATCAGATCCAAAACTGCATCGGACTTATAATGTTCGGTATATCCAAATAGTACTAACGGTAGTGAAAATCTAAGTGCCACAACATGTTCACATTTGTCTTTCAAAAGATTTTCGAGTTGTGGTCCTACTAATGTTTGTGTGGGTGGGTGGGGTTCAGGCTCGCCGGTGTGTGAACCAGCTGTGGATAGGTCCTCCTAATGTTTGTGTGGGTGGATGGGTGGGTGCAGGCTCGCCGGTGTAAGAACCTCTGTGGATAGGTCCTCCTAATGTTTGTGTGGGTGGATGGGTGGGTGCAGGCTCGCCGGTGTAAGAACCTCTGTGGATAGGTCCTCCTAATGTTTGTGTGGGTGGATGGGTGGGTGCAGGCTTGCCGATGTGTGAACCTCTGTGGATAGGTCCTCCTAATGTTTGTGTGGGTGTGGGTGGGTGGATGGGTGGGTGCAGGCTCGCCGGTGCAAGAACCTCTGTGGATAGGTCCTACTAATGTTTGTGTGGGTGGGTGGGTGGGTGGGTGGGTTGCAGGCTGGCCGATGTGTGAACCTCTGTGGATAGGTCCTGCTAATGTTTGGGTGGGTGTGGGTGGGTGGGTGGGTTGCAGGCTGGCCGGTGTGTGTACCTCTGTGGTAGGTCCTCCTAATGTTTGTGTGGGTGTGGGTGGGTGGGGTGCAGGCTCGCCG
>CM065708.1:21805006-21810006 GCA_017654935.2 Phymorhynchus buccinoides | reverse complement strand
ATACCTTTAAGCTCCCCGTGGGGATACCGGGGGGTCTTTCGTAAAAATAGTTCCCCCCACCTTCTGGAAGTTCTGTGCTTATCACTTCCTCTAATCTGCCGCTCTCTTTGACTCTGCCTTTTCCCTTTGCTTTCTATCATCTACTGTCTTTCTGACTTATCGGCCCCATTCTCCTGCCTTTTTTTCAAAACAAATCTTCCGAATCATGTTTCTTCTTTGAGCTCCTCCGAAATCGGAATGTGTCGGCTGTACGCAGCGGGGGGGGGGGGGGGGGGGGGGGGGGGGGAGACCAGTGAAAACTGAACACCGGACACATATGTACCTTACCCATTATGACCATATGGCCTGGGAACGCAGAAGAAAAAGAAGAAGATACCTTTTAAGAAAAAAAACACCGAAACGCAACACACCGTTTCTTTTAACATAATCGGTACTTATTTGCATACAGAAGGGGGAAAAAAGCATAGAAAAATAACGGAAGTTGCGAGAACGCCCCAAAACTTGTCACACGTTAAAGGGGTACCGTGACGGATGAGGTTTTTTTTAATTATCAAGAAACATGTCGATATCACCAGAAAGACAACCTTTTCAAGGATAGGATCGGAACACTCACTTTGCTCTGGTTTCCTAGAAATCAGAACCGTCGAAACGGCGATTCCTCCTTGGCGGAGTTGCCGGAGAGAGAAACCATTTTGGACGGTTGAACCTTTTTGTTGGTTTAAATGATTTTTTTTTTAAAATCAAAAAGCACATTAGACACATGTTAAGCAAGCATAACGGCAACAGCAACAAGCTTAAAGCTTATACTGTGCCAACGTACTATGCATGAATTTCTGAATGGCGGCTAGCAAGTACAAGACTAAACAGGTTAATCTAAACATTAAGGGAAGACGGGGTAAAAAGCGCATGGGCGGGTAAGAAGCCCACCCCAATTATCCCATGAAATGAAGCAAATTTCAGTCTCATTTTGCCCATGAGACGAGCGTTAATGTCTAGCATTCGTCTCATGGGCAAATTTGACTGAAATTTTCTTTATTTCATGAGATAATTGGGGTGGGCTTCTTACCCGCCCATGCGCTTTTTACCCCGTCTTCCCCTATGTCATTTGTTGTGAGCGAAACTCCTTTGGGTAAACTGTAAATAAAAAGGCTTGTATTGTTGAAATGTCGTGATTTGGTCTAAGCGACTCAGGCGCTAGGCGGCCATTAGAAAAAGAGAAAGCACATGGCTTCTCTTTCACTGAAATAATCTTCCCCCCGAAGACGGAGTGTGGCTGCCCACGTGGCGGGGTCATAAAAACCGGTCACACACGTAATGTTCTCATCCCTTGCTGGTGCGCTTTAACCACAGTGTTCAAGTGCTGCTGGGATGATCCCTGGAGTCTTTTAGCCAGGGTAAGCCAACAAACAACAACTGAAAGAATCTGACTTCCAGCATCTCCGCCAAGGAGGAATCGCCGATTTCACAGCTTGATTTCTCGTAGGAAACCAGAGCAAAGTGAGTTGCGATCTCTGTGAAGGGTGTTTTCCTAGTGATCTCGACGTGTTTCTTGCAAAAAATTCATCCGTCAGGGGGCTCTTTTAATTAAAGGTTGTCCCTTCGTCATTTCATTCGCTTTCAAAGGTGAGTTAAAGCCAGCGCGGTACTATATAAGCAAGCAGTAGGTTAAAAATGTCAGATGCCCCACATGGCCGAAAGGCCGAAGAGGGCGTAAAGTCTTAATAAAAAAAAAGTCAGTTTCCGCTTGGTGCTCGCAGCGAAAGCATCCTTTTTCAAACTGAAAAGGAGGGAAAAACTAAACTGGCAATGGCGCACGTACCCATCCAACGCGCAGCCAGTTTTAGTGTTCTATATAATAATGTTGATTGATGAGTCAGTGATGTTTGAATCAGTTTTAGTGGAAGAACGTTTATACTGTAGAACACACACACACACACACACACACACACACACGCGCGCGCGCGCGCGCGCGCGCGCACGCACACACACACACACACACATACACACACGCGCGCGCGCACTCGCACACACACACACACACACACACACACACACACACACACACACACACACACACACACACACACTCAGCACACACATACACACACACACACACACAAAGGTGCGCGAGCACACATACACACACTCAACACACATACAGATACACACATGCACACACACACACACACACACACACACACACACACACACACACACACACACACACACACACACACACACACACACACACACATTCCAATTATTTGAAATAATGGAAACGTAGCCTACATAATATATTTTGGTAAGTAAATGTGATGTTTTAAATGTTTCGTTGTTGATGTTGATGTATATATTGTACATAATATGCTATTCGCCCAGTCCCCATCCTTCTTCCTGTTTTTTTGGGGGGAATATTTGCTTGTTTCTTTAATTAATTGTTTACTTGTACATTTTCCTTTTCTTGTTCGCGCCTTTGGAATGTTTAGTTCTTTATTTTTTCTTTACATCATTTTTTATGGATGGCTTGTTGAAAAAAAAGCATGTTTTTGCTTATACAATGTTCCCATCTGGAAATAAAATTTTGACTTGACTTGACTTGACTTGACACACACACACACACACACACACACACACACACACACACACACACACATGCACACACGTACACACACACACACACACACACACACACACTCACACACATACACACACACACACACACACACACACTCACACACATACACACACACACACACACACACACACACACACACACATACACACACACACACACACACACACACACACACACACACACACACACACACACACATACACACACACACACGCACACACGCACACACACATACATTCGCACACGTACTTTGATTTGTTTGTTTCTTTGTTCGTTTCAATCTTTTTGTTGTCTTTCTCCAGAGAAAAAGACAGAGACTACGATTGACAGCCTTCACCAAAGTCAAACCTACATCGAGAGAGATTCACCCTACGTGAATTACTTGGAAGTGAGGAGCGGGATGGGGGTGGGGGGTGGGAAGGGGGGGGGGGAGCTGTGCTCAAAATGGCTTTGTAATCATTGGTTGACATTAATTCTGTAGTAGGGGCCAACAGTAACATGAGAGCTGTACAATATATGATTTTCTACAGTAATGGAAAAATCATGGTACAGTTTGTAGTCTCTTGTGGAAGACTATAACTCTCTAAACGAGGGAGGGCCCTGACACCATCGGCTCAGGTGCTGCAGCCAAGAGGATAGGTTGGCCTTTGGTGGTGGTGGTGGGGGAGGGGGGGGGGTAAGAGATAACCCCTATGTGAACTATTTAGAGATGTGGGGGGTGGAGATGGGGGAGTGGGGGGGGGGGGGGGGAGGGCAGGATAGAGACAGAGGCATTCACCGTAAGTTAGCTATTTAGAGGCGGGGGCGAGGGGTGGTGGGATGGGTGGGTAGGGGGGGACAAAGAGAGGCTGAGAGATAACCCCTATGTTAACTACTCAGATGTGGTGGGGTGGGGGTGGGGGTGTGAGGTAGATAGAGACATACATTCCCCTATGTTAATTACTTGGGGGCTGGAAGAAAGAGATAGAGAGAGGGGGGGGGATAGAGAGAGTGGGGGGGGGGGAGAGAGGGGGGGGGGGAGAGAGAGAAACAGAGAGAAAGAGAGAGAGACAACGAGAGAGACTGGGTTTCATTGTCGCAGTGCATTTCTAGTACATCTTTTCACAATGATATGATCAAATCAGATAGACGGGTTATAACTGTCGCAATGCATTTCTAGTACATCTTTTCACAATGATATGATCAAATCAGATAGACGGGTTATAACTGTCGCAGTGCATTTCTAGTACATCTTTTCACAATGATATGATCAAATCAGATAGACGGGTTATAACTGTCGCAGTGCATTTCTAGTACATCTTTTCACAAGGATATCATGAAACAGATAGACGGATTTTCATTGTCGCAGTGCATTTCTAGTACTTCTTTTCACAAGGATGTCATGAAACAAATAGACGGGTTTTCATTGTCGCAGTGCATTTCTATTACATCTTTTCACAAGGATGTCATGAAACAGATAGACGGGTTATCATTGTCGCAGTGCATTTCTAGTACATCTTTTCACAATGATATGATCAAATCAGATAGACGGGTTATCATTGTCGCAGTGCATTTCTAGTACATCTTTTCACAAGGATGTCATGAAACAGATAGACGGCTTCACTGTCGCAGTGCATTTTTAGCACAACTTTTCACAAGGATATCATGATGAAACAGATAGATGGGTTCGTACTGTAGCAGTGCATTTCTAGTAGATCTTTTCACAAGGATATGATGAAACAGATAGATGTGTTGTCACTGTAGTCACAGTGCATTTCTAGTACAACTTGTCGGTAAAGGTAAAGGTACATATGTGCCCCCCCCCCTCTTACATTTCTCAGCTCCCCCCTCATTTGCACGCCTGCCTTTCTGACCAAACATTAAGCTGTATCTTATCAACTTTGTGAGCTAATTATCTTTGCTGAATAATTAATCGCAGTCGTGATAAAGGCCATTATCTAATAGGACACCCCCTATGTAGTGCAGTACACACAACATCCGCGGAGCATTTGTCACAGTCCTGGTTCATTGCGGGTTTTTCCCGTCTTGCCTTATTATCTTCTACTATTATTGAATGGATGCGTTTAATTATGTAAATGGGTGAAAATTAGTGTTAAATATAGCAAACGATAGAGGATGAAGTACTCAATCTGCAGCAAGAAAGGCAAGCCTGAAAAAAATGGAAAGAACCGAGAAATGGGGGGGGGGGGGGGGGCGCAACTTGTCACAAGAATAATAATTATGTGACGAAACTGACGCTGAGATAATAATTATATTACGGTAGACCTAACTTCAACTTCATCTTCAACTTCAACAAATCTTTATGATCTCAAAATGAGAAATTAAATATGGCAACACCCGCGATTTCAACATAAAAGATAATATA
>CM065708.1:21790006-21800006 GCA_017654935.2 Phymorhynchus buccinoides | reverse complement strand
TTCTCAGTCTTAGGATTAAATAAAGTTGAAAGTACCCTTTTGGCAGTTCACAGAAATACTGTATTTACGGACTATTAGTAGGCCTAGGCTTATAAAGCACTACATTTTTTGTGCCAAACTAAGACCAGCGCGCCTTATGACATGACAAGAAATAATGGTAGCAAACTATTATCACATAATAAAGACTGTGCAAAAGTTTGGCGTGTGCCTTATTATAGGACGCGGCTTATAGCCAGTGAAATATGGTAACAGATAATACCATCCGTCGTGCGGCTTATAGTCAGTGAAATATGGCAACTGATAATGCCTTCTGAAATGCGGCTTATAGTCAGTAAAACATGGCAACTGATAGCGCCTTCTGACATGTGGCTTATAGTCAGTAAAACATGGCAACTGATAGCGCCTTCTGACATGCGGCTTATAGTCAGTAAAACATGGCAACTGATAGCGCCTTCTGACATGCGGCTTATAGTCAGTAAAACATGGCAACTGATAGCGCCTTCTGACGTGCGGCTTATAGTCAGTAAAACATGGCAACTGATAGCGCCTTCTGACATGCGGCTTATAGTCAGTAAAACATGGCAACTGATAGCGCCTTCTGACATGCGGCTTATAGTCAGTAAAGCATGGCAACTGATAGCACCTTCTGACATGCGGCTTATAGTCAGTAAAACATGGCAACTGATAGCGCCTTCTGACATGCGGCTTATAGTCAGTAAAACATGGCAACTGATAGCGCCTTCTGACATGCGGCTTATAGTCAGTAAAACATGGCAACTGATAGCGCCTTCTGACGTGCGGCTTATAGTCAGTAAAACATGGCAACTGATAGCGCCTTCTGACATGCGGCTTATAGTCAGTAAAACATGGCAACTGATAGCGCCTTCTGACGTGCGGCTTATAGTCAGTAAAACATGGCAACTGATAGCGCCTTCTGACATGCGGCTTATAGTCAGTAAAACATGGCAACTGATAGCGCCTTCTGACGTGCGGCTTATAGTCAGTAAAACATGGCAAATGATAGCGCCTTCTGACATGCGCCTTATAGTCAGTAAAACATGGCAACTGATAGCACCTTTTTCCCTCGTAGGGATACCGGGGGAGTCTTTTGCATAAATAGTTCCCCCACCTTCTAGAAGTTCTGTGCTTGTAGCTTCCTCTAATCTGTCACTCTCTTTGACTCTGCCTTTTACCTTTGCTTACTGTCATCTACTATATCTTTCTAGCCTTACCGGTCCATTCTCCTGCCTTTCTTCACGAAACGCTTTCAAAAACATTTCCTCCAGCCGAAGTCGGACTTGCTGGGACTAACTATTTCTTAGTTAGGCGCATAACAGCATCATGACGCATCTGCGCTCATAATTGACAGGAAACTGTCTGAGCGATCGAAGAAGAAGAAGATAGCACCTTCTGACATGCGGCTTATAGCCTTGGGGTAATAAAGTATGATTTTGTTTTGATTTTTTTTTTTTTAATTCTCTCTCTCTCTCTCTCTCTCTCTCTCTCTCTCTCTCTCTCTCTCTCTCTCTCTCTCTCTCTCTCTCTCTCTCTCTCTCTCTCTCTGCAGGTGAGCCTGGGAGCGGAAGTGATCGCGCTGAGCAAGGACTTCTACTGCCGCCACGCCGCCAAGGAGGCGCACGAGCTGGCCCAGAAGACGTTCATCTACGACAACCGCTTCATCAGGCACCGGCTGCGGGAGAGGGTCAACCGGGACGTGCACCTGGAGGAGGTCCTCAAGCACTACTTCCTCAAGGCGTCCACCACCGCCGCCGAGCTGCAGAACACGGGGGCTGGAGGAGTGCACGGGGTGGAGGAGGAGGCTCACCCTTAGCTCGCGGACAGCTTGCTTGGTTAAACAGTGGAACCTCTGCCTTTGAAATCTCAGGCTCAAACAACTGTTTGTATCTGTGTGTCTCCCCTCTCGCGCGCTTGTACGTGTAAGTAATTTTCTTCATCTTCCTGATTAATGTGAATTTGCTTGACTTGTATATTTTTATGTTGATTTTGTGTATCTGTGAATTTTCGCTCGCTCTCACATACACCAGAAGATGTTCTTATCTGTAGTTTTAGTTTTGTTTTTTGCTTGTCGTGTCCTTGTCCTTTATTTTGTTTATGAGTGTCTATTTTGTCTTGTCAGCTACGGTTGTTTTGTTTTTTTGTTCTTTCTTTCATTTTCACTCTTTTGTTTTCTTTTTCTTTTTTCTTTCGTTCCCTCCTTTTATTATTACAACAACAAAAAGCAATACATTAATGCCTGTAAGAAATTGATGATATATATATATGTGTGTACAATATGTATTGTAAAAAAAGAAGTCAAAAAAAACAAACACCCAGTGGAACCTCATCCAAAATGAGGTCTTATAAGGGAGGGCTCTTTAAAAGGGAGGTGATTTTAACACTTCCAAAGAAGGGCAATGTCTCGGAGAAGCAGGTCTTATGTGGGAGGGAGTCTTATAATGGGAAGTCTTATAAGGGAGGTTCCACTGTATTAAGGTCCCTGGGTTGTTTTTTGTTGGGGAGAGTGTTTCGGATATGTTCGAGAGAAAGAGGTGTAGTGAAGTGTAGGCTTTGTTGTTGAAAAGTTGCAGGAAAACACAGGGAGGAGGAGGCGCACCCTTAGCTTGCTCGGTTAAGGTCCCTGGGTTGGTTTTTGTTGTTGTTGGTCAGAGCGTTTCAGATAATTATGTTCGAGAGAAAGAGTGGGGGGAACTGGAGGAGAGCACGGGGAGGAGGAGGCCCACCCTTAGCTCGTGCTTGGTTATATTAAAGGGGCACCCTGACGGATGAGTTTTAGTAAGAACACGTCGAGGTCACCAGGAAAACACCCTTTACAGAGATTGCAACACACACTTTGCTCTGGTTTCCTGGAAATCAAACCGTCAAATCGGCGATTCCTCCTTGGCGGAGGTGCTGGAAGTCAAATTCTTTCACCCAAAGAGAAGGCGAGTGCCGTCTCTTTTCTAATGGCCGCCAAATCGTTGGCACGAAATTTTCGCAATACAACCCTTTTTATTATTTTTATTTTTTTTATGCAGTTTATCTAAAGGAGTTTCGCTCACATCAAAGGAAATAGCTCCACTTTATTTTGTTACTGCCTTACAAAAAAAGAAAACGTTTCAGCCACAATGAGTGACCTCCACCCACCCCATCCAAAATGGCTACTCTCTCCAGCATCTCCGCCAAGGAGGAATCGCCGTTTTGACGACATAATTTCTAGGAAACCAGAACAAAGTGAGTGTTCCGATGCTTGCAAAGGCTGTCTTTCTGGTGATCTCGACGTGTTTCTTCCAAAGACATCCGTCAGGGCCCACCTTTAAAGCCACAAACCTATAACTCACTTTGTCGGTCGGTTGGTCGGTCTGTCGGTCGGTCGGTCCAAAATTGTCGCACTTCAAATCGAGGCTACACTTCAAATTGAGGCCGCTCTTTAAAATGATGTATTTTAAAGCGTACAAAATAATAAACATACGTAATACAGACACTACAACAGACACGACGAGTATGTGGTGCTTCTTTCGATGAGCATAAGTAGGATAAATAGTTTTAAATGTTTTCCAAAAGATATAAAAAGTTACGAAATGGTGCAGAGATAACATTCTGGTTTACAGATTAAAATTATTGAAAAGCCAGGGGAGGTAACTCATGATTTTGGAGTGGTAAAAATAGACCGCGTGCAACAAACTTGCGATTCCGCGCTTTTTTTGTTTGTGGCACAAGCCACAAACCTATAACTCACTTTGTCGGTCTGTCGGTAGGTCCAAAATTGTCGCACTTCAAATCGAGGCTGCACTTCAAGTTGAGGCTGCTCTTTAAAATGATGTTTCGTTTTCAATTGTCACACGCCACAAACGATTGCGAATCCGCGCTTGTTTGTTGTTGTTGTTGGTCAGAATGATTTAGATATGTTCGAGAGAAAGAGGCGTAGCGTGAGATTTGTTGTTGAAAAGTTGGGTGGAGCGTTGTTTTGTTTAGAAGGTGCTACCACTACCACTGACCGACCGAGCTGGCAGAGTTTAAAAGAACACGGAGAGCCCCTGTCCTGTTGGTTGATACCGTGTAGGCTACTAAGGATCTTGTGCTTCGTCAGTCTGGATGATGAGGACTCTTTTTGTTTCTTTCGCCATATCCTGGGCTTTTTGCAGTTGCCAGATTTTTCCAAACCGGACTTTTTTTCCCACCTGGCAATTCCCATCTGTTCTTTTCCCACCTGGACATTCCTACCCGACTTTTCCCACCTGGAAGTTCCTACCCGTTTTTTACCCACTGGACTTTTCCCGCCTTGCAAAATTCCCACCCGTTCTTTTCCCACTGGGCTTTTCCCGGCCTGGAAATTCCTATCCATTCTTTTCCTACTGGGCTTTTCCCGGCCTGGAAATTCCTATCCATTCTTTTCCCACTGGGCTTTTCCCGGCCTGGAAATTCCTATCCGTTCTTTTCCCACTGGGCTTTTCCCGGCCTGGAAATTCCTATCCGTTCTTTTCCCACCTGGAAATTCCCACCCGTTCTTTTCCCACTGGACTTTTCCCACCTGGAAATTCCCACCAGACTTTTAATTTTCCCTTATGGACATTCCTGCCCGTTATTTTCTCACAGAGACTATTTCCAAGCCAAGCATTGACTGTGTGCAATGAAGCTATTGTGCATGCATACATACATACATACATACATACATACATACATACATACATGCATGCATGCATGCATGCATGCATGCATGCATACATACATACATACATACATACATACATACATACATACATACATACATACATACATACATACAAAGTCATACATACAAAGTCATACATACATATATACACACATGCATACATACATACATACATACATACATTACATACATACATACATATCAACAAAGTTTTATTCAGGAAAGATGTTTTGCGCACATTATCCCACAATGAATACAATCCCGGAAAGAAGGTTAAAGCAATAAACATCTTAGAACAAGACACACGAGCGTGTTCCACGAATCAAACAAGAGAAGACTGGTAAAGCGGCTGGACATGGGACGTTCACAACAAACAACTAGGCCAATGACAGCAGAGAATGCATGTGCAAATGAAATGCAACCAAAGACACTGAAAAGAAAAGACTAACATCCGGTCCCTTTTCCCTATATGGTAATGAGGACAGAAACACTGGTTATGTTCCTTTTAAACGTGACACATTTAGGTTAAAAACACGTCGATAGACCAGTTGAATTCTCCGTTCAAATTCCAGTATGAGTCTTTGGATAGTCCGCCACTGTGAATGGTGTAACTACCCCACAAATCTCCACTCTATCAGCCCGGCTCGCCGTAACTCTTAAGTAGTCCATCTTACCCTTTTAGAGTCTTTGATGCAACTAAGCGTTGGAGATCTTTGTATACAAGGTGCTGTTCAACTAAGATTGCTTAATATCTTAATAGTCAAGAAGCAATCTTCCAGAAAGTGAAACCACGTAAACGTTGCTGGTTAGAAGCAACCATCCACCTGGGATAGAATGTATGGATGTAGAGTAATGTATTCCACATGGATGTTGCTTCTGTATTCGCGAAGTATGGCCGCCATGACAGTTTTCAAAATGGCAGCTAAAATGGACTAACCGCTCTATATCTTGCCTATTTATTGGAATACATTTGCCATCTCAATGCCTAATTATATGTCTTTTAGGGTACTGAATCACAATATATAGGCCAGAAAGTGATTGGAAATATATTTGATTGATGTTCGGTCTGATTTTAAAGCAAGACAGGCTGAACATTTAAAGTGATCCAACAAATGTCCCGTTAGCTGCAACAAAACAACAAAATGAATATTTTTCTCTGTAGATCTTTTGGCTTTGGGAGAAAAAAAGAGATCAATAATTATGTGCAAAAACTGGTCAGTTTGTTCCAAACGTTCAAACTCTTCACTTGCACAAGTCAGGAACTTTCAGCACTTACCATGAGTGATGCAGCCAGTGGTGGTGTGGCAAGTGATTTGCTGACAAATGAAGAAACTGGGAATATTAAATCGTGTGTAGAAACACCAGCTTTCATAACGGTATCCCCCTGAAGTCAGGGTATGGCCGCCCATGTGGCGGGGCCCTTTAAAAGCAGCCATACACGTAATCTTCCCACCCAAGGCCATGCGAAATGTTCCCATGGTACTGGGTGTGCCCCCAGAGCGCTTAAGCTGAGGAACCAAAACAACAACAAACAACATAACGGTATAAAAGCAAGAAAACTCGAAACATTTGACAGCATGTATACAATTCAAGTCAATGTAGGGAAGGTGAAAGCTGTTGCAGTTAAGGCAGAGAGAGATTTCTTTAGGCGTGTTATAAGGTATTTGTATAACTACTTTCAATCAGAAAGGGACGTTGATGTTGACAGGGAGCAGGAGAAAGAGATTTGTCCAGTTCCTCTTCTCTTGCAAAAGCAGACTTAAGATTGCATCTACCAAGGAACACATCTGAACTGAGCAAAATCCTCCAGCAAGGCCTCCCACAGAATGACACTCTCCTATCCGTCACACATGTACCATTGGCCATGGTCCAAGCAGTTGGAAATCGTGCAGGCATGATATGAATATATATGGGCAGTGGTTTGACATGTTTGTACAACATGTGGAAAAACTCAACTCAGATTCGTGTAGCAGAGTTGACCTGGTCTTTGACTGGTACAATGAGGGCACAATCAAGTCAGCAGCATGGGCCAAGAGAGCAAAAGAAAGCCATCACACGTTGGCTTGCATTCACAAGATCAAGCAATTGGTCAATGGGGCAGATTAATATCTTGATGAAAACAAAGCCAGTCTGATAGTACTTTCTTTGCAACTCTTGAAAGTAAGTTTGTAATGAGCAAGAAAAACAGCTAAGACTTGTCAGGTGATATCACAGATCCTGCAAAAGTTTGGAAGTTAAGAAAGGTGTCTCAAAACTGACCTCTCTTGAACATGAAGAGGCTGATACAAGAATGCTTCTTGCAAGAGATGCAAATGATGCAAATACTCCTAGGCAGTTGTCATCAGCTGTTACATGGATGTCCTTGTACGTATTCTTGCGCATCAACCACAACTCAATCTCTTCTTGTTTATGCAAACAGGGATCCCTCGGAGAAAAACACCCACATTTCAAACCAGTTAATCTCATCAATATTACTGACACACAGATGACATTCCATGCCATCATGGAATCAGACATCACAAGTCAGTTTGTAGCATAGGCAAACGATCTGCCTGAAGTGTCTTTGTTAACAAGCCCCAGTTTTTCGAAGACATGGACAGTGACAATGTTTCTGATGATTTAGTTCTGGCCAATACAAAGTCATTTGTCTGCAAATTTTATGACTCAAGCACACAGAAACAGTCCATTCAGCATGGTCGATGTGATCTCTTTCATAGCTTCAAAAATGTCGTGGAGAATCTGCCATCTAAGCATGAAACACTGAAATGGCATACCAGACGATATTATTACCAGACACATATATGAAAGACAGCCCTTGAACTTCGTTCACGCCTGCCTGCAGTTGTGTACAGTAGATGGAAGCCCCACTATGAAAGAGACTGGTCATGAAGTACTTGAACCCCAGCTATTGACAGAGGAGGTTACGACATGTACTTGTGCCTCCTGTGAAACACGACAGTGTTCATGTGCTTGCTTTCAACTTGTTTGCACACCAGCTTGCCAGTGCAAGGACAATTGTAGAAAAACAATAACAGACTGTTGGTTTATAAAACGAGTCAAGTATAAGAGCTGCCAGAAGACATACTGAGGTTGTGTTTGAGTCAAGAAATAACCGTTATTATTTTGAAAACACAAAGTTAGTTATAATAGCTGTCAAGTAGCTGTTGAAGTAAAGTATTTTATACAGGCATTTAAAAATATCGAGACACTTGATATTACTTTAAAACGTGTGTGCAGTTACTTCTGCATAGATAACGTTAAATCTTTGAGATGCAAAATCAAGGTTTCTGTGTTTGATGCGTTTTGTTTATATATTTTGTTTGGACACAATACGAATGATTATATCATCAAATAGTCAGGTACAGTTGGTAATTTTGATAGACTTTTTCATAGCAAGTGCATAATTTATGGATTTAAAATGCTGATACAGTGGCATCCCATCAGTAATCTTATATTTGTATTTGTAGATAATAAAGTCAATGTTTTATGTTTTAATATGGATTATTTTATGTTAAGAAATGTTAACTTTTTTTGCACCAAGTGCTGATGTGGAATCACTGTTTTTGTATAATGATATAATTCAAATAAATATCGCATACATCAGCAACTATTTGTCCACAATATGCCAAAATAAGCTGATGTCATCGGCCATTTTGAAAATGTCATGGCGGTTAGGAAATGGATGACCAAAATCAACATCCACCCCAGTTACCCCCATAGACATGTAGGCAAGCCATTCAGACTAGATGTTTGCTTCTAACCCGAAATGCTTAGGTCAGTTTATTTTTGCAACCTACAGATCTCTGCTTCTAAGCTATAATATTAACATTCGAGTTAGGCCTGGTTCACATTAGACGCGTAAGTTCTGTACGAAAAACCCAAAATAAATGGAAGAAAGAAGGATACAAGTTTACGCATATAGGGGAAATTCGGACACGTGCGCAAATCTTTTCCCTTGGTTGTTTCACTTATTTATGGATTGCGCACGGGTTTCCGCATGGAATATCCGCTTATGTGTGTACACAGCCTTAAGGTGTCAATCAATGACAGTGACAAGTGACAATCAATAATGAATGATTATTAAGCATACATACACGTACATACATACATATACATACATTTAAAAACAAACTGTCGTCGATGTGGGTGGGACACGTACGGGTGGGAATAGAACTGGTGGTAAAAATCTGGTTGATAAAAGAACGGGTGGGAATTGTCTTGGTGGGAAAGTCCAGGGGAAAAAAGAACGTGTGGGAATTGTCCGGGTAGGAATTGTCTTTGTGGTAAAAAACAAACAAAAGGCTAGGTGGTAAAAGAACGCGTGGGAATTGCCCTGGTGGTATCAAAAGTCATATGGGAAAAGGACGGGTGGGAATTGTCCTGGTGGTATTGTCATTGATAGTCCAGGTGGAAAACGTCTGGGTGGGAAAAGAACGTGTGGGAATTGTCCTGGTGGTATCAATAGTCCTGTGGGAAAAGAACGTGTGGGAATTGTCCTGGTGGTATCAATAGTCCCGGGTGGGAATTGTGGGAAAAGTCCTGTGGGAAAAGACGGGTGGGAATTGTCCTGGTGGTATCAATAGTCCTGTGGGAAAAGAACGTGTGGGAATTGTCCTGGTGGTATCAATAGTCCTGTGGGAAAAGGACGGGTGGGAATTGTCCTGGTGGTATCAATAGTCCTGTGGGAAAAGAACGTGTGGGAATTGTCCTGGTGGTATCAATAGTCCTGTGGGAAAAGGACGGGTGGGAATTGTCCTGGTGGTTTCGATAGTTCAGTGAGAAAAGTATGCATGGGAAAGGAACGGGTGGGAATTGTCCTGTTGGTATCGATAGTCCCGTGAGGAAAGTACGGATGGGAATTATCGTCCTGTTGATTGTCCGGTGGGAAAAGTCTGCGTGGGAAAAGAACGGGTGGGAACTGTCCTGGAGGTATCGATTAGTCTGGGTGGGAAAATTCCGGCAATCGCTCTAACTTTACTTGGGAGAAAGGTTGTCGAGTTTTTGGGTGTTTTTTTGTGTGCGAGTTAACACAATCGCCTTTGATTTAGGACATGGAGAGCGCATCCTTAATTCAATATTATTATAAGGATCCCGTTTTTAAAATAATATTATTATTACTATTTTTTTTAATAGTTTTTCAATAATTTTTAGTCGTGAGACAGAGGCGTGTGGAGATTTTGTTGAAAACGTTGGGTGAGTTTTAAATTTTGTTTTTTAGTAGCCACTACCGAGCTTTCAGAATATGGAAGAGCACGGAGAAGCACACGTCTTAAGTGAAGATAAGTGTATTGAGGGATTACTACCGGGAAGTAGCGTACCATTCTTCCATGA
>CM065708.1:21780006-21787506 GCA_017654935.2 Phymorhynchus buccinoides | reverse complement strand
GGCATGATGCTAAGTCTCATGCTATCTCAACGTGAATACAGGCCCTGGATTATGCAGTTGGTGGGTTGTTGTTTTGTAAAGAAAAAAAGAGCCATGTTGTCAAGAAAGAAGCACACGTTGAAGATATTTTAATCAGAGTCGTAGAGTTGAAACTTTGGATTTAGGATTTTTATTTTATTAAAAAAAAAAAATTCTGATATGTGACCGAGCACAACGACAGGGACACACAACAGGCTTGCAAAATCAAAAATCTTATTGTTTTAATTAATGTTGAATTATGGGTATTTTTGTGCTCTCTAACATTTCATCTTTCATATTTATAAAGGACAATCCTTGTAATGGTCTCTAAATACTAAAATAAAAGTGCTTTTAAATGAGTAAGTTGATGCATTTTCTTTAGTTATGCTAAATGTTATACTGTGATTTCTCAAAGTGACCGACAGTCACCCTACCAACTTTAAATGCTTATAGCTCTAAAACGGAAAACGTTACAAGAATGGTTCTTATATAATTTGAAAGAGAATTGCCTGACGTTTGTTGCTGTACCATTATCTTAGAATGGTCGGTTTTACACTTAATGTCCCTTTCGTGGTGCTAGGTCACATATGCATGGTGCTTCTTGTCAGGCTTCTTCACCATCTTCTTCTTCATTTGTTTATATAACCACGCAGACTATTTTAAGCGGTTTTCTTTGTTGATTGGGTAAAGGTCAAGATGTGCCACCCCTCCTACCTATCTCGGTTAATTGTATTTTTCCGTTATTGCCTTTCTTACCATACATAAAGCTGTATTTTAGGAACATTTTTAGCTAATAACCTTTTTGGAATACTAACCCTAACCCTAACCCTAGCCCTAACCCTAACCCTACCCCCCACCGTATAAGACGGGGAAACGCAACGAACCACAACTGTGACAAATCGCGGTGTACTGCAGTACATAGTGGGGGGTAGGGTTAGGTTTAGGGGTAGGGTTAGGGTTAGGGTTAGGGTTAGGGTTAGTATTCCAAAAAGGTAATTAGCTAAAAATGTTCCTAAAATACAGCTTTATGTATGGTAAGAAAGGCAAAAACGGAAAAATACAATTAACCGAGAAATGCATGGGGGGTGGCACATCTTTACCTTTACGTCCGTCTCTCGGTTTATGGCACACATCTTTATTCCCCGACAGTAACGCAAATGTGTGCATTGTTAAATCGGTAACGGTAAATCTTCATGTGGTCTTTTTAAGCTTCAACCAGTCTGACTGGCCAGATCTGACCAGGTCATTCTGATCAGGCTGAGGACTGGACACAACATATTGCACGCTCAAATGTTCCGAACATTCAAGATTGGCGAGTCTGAGACGTGCCCGGGCAGTGCATATATCATGACTGTAGACTATATATTGCAGCATTGCCAGCTCCATGATGCCCCCAGACAAGCAGCATCACTGAGGGACAAACTCTACGGCAGCTTGGCGGACCTTCGGACAACTGCTTCCTTCGTGATGGACATTGGTGTCTCCATCTAGTGATCGACGGAAGAAGAAGAAGAAGTCAATTGTTTCCATATATATTTTATTAATGCAGAACCTGAGGTCGACTCGTTTCAAGTACACTGAAACTGAGTTCTCTCTTTGGTGGAAGTTCGTCCTATAATTCATCGGCTATACTTGGGCAAACAAAAAGACGGAAGGAAGATGAAACCAGGTCGTTCCTCCATCCCCCTCCGTCACTGTTCTTTTCAAAGAAGTGCAATGTTCTGCCAAGGCGATTGTTTTGTATAATGATAATGCGAGGGTTGTTTTAAACATCTAAAAGAGTTTCCATTATTTGTTGTCGTTTGATATTTAAAATTGCTAAACCCTAGTAGCGCAACAGGTAACCATTTCGCCACTTAATTCAGGTATGTCACACATGCATACACGCACACGCACACGCGCGCGCGCGCACACACGCACGCACGCACACACGCACACGCACACACACACACACACACTCTCTCTCTCTCTCTCACACACACACACACTCACACACACACACACACACACACACACACACACGCACACACACACACGCGCGCACGCACACACACACACACACACACGCACACGCACGCACGCACACGCACACACACACACGCACACACACACACACACACACACACACACACACACACACACACACACGCGCGCGCACTCACGCATGCATGCAAACACACACGCACGTTTGCGTACATTACAAGAGTTTATCTGATCACTTCGAATGCTTTGCTGACAATCGTGATTTCACCAAATCCAGTACTTTCTTTTCTCTTTCCTCGCGCCTTTTCTGTACCAGTACATCCCATGCGTAAAGAACTGGGCCGAGGGCCGAGTTGAAGGGCAACACAACCACAACCACTGCCCCGTAGACACTGCTTAAAGCAGCAACACCTTGTGAATGCGTCATTGTCACCAGACCAAACAAAACCCAACAAATAGCACACACAACAGTGACTTTAGTCATGAAGTGAGTGGACTGATAAACTGACCTCTTTCTGTGGTCAAGTGCGATTTGGTATATCGGTGTTCGTTTGGTGGTGATCACTTGAGCGGCAACGATCCCCAACGACAGTAGGAAAGTCACTGAGGCCATAACAGTGATCCATCTGAATTGCTGTCCAGAATGGTAGCTGTCAAACAGGGCTAAGCGACACAGACCAGACTGACCCCTGAGCCCCCAGTGCGACAGTCCAGGGAGAAAAGGTATCAGCGACAACAGGATGCCTGAACACCAAATCGCTGCACAGAGTATAGCTTTTGATGAGCCATTGAATGTTGGTGAATGTCCAGAAAAAGACAACACGACAGTGTGGTAGAATGCGATGAGTGCTACGAATAAGGCAGAAACCAGGTGGGATGAGAGGAAAATGAAGCCATTTATTTGACAATAAACACTTTCGATCCATGTCTTCTCATGTTGTAGGTACTCCGCGCGATATGCTTCATTGACTATCAGGTTAACTGTGACATGACACCCCATGCAGATGTGAGCAAGCTGAAGATTTGAAACTGTAGTTTTGAAGATAGCTGTAAAGGATATGTGATCAAAGTATGCAGCAAGAAAGCATGCGACGTTTCCTAAAATAGCAGATGCAGATATTATGCAAAAGAGAACCCAATAGAAATCACTTGGAATCAGATCTTTACACGTGGGAAACAAACTGTCAGGTGCATAGCAGTTTATCTGTTTTGACTGCTTTGGATGTAAGTAATCACAGCACAGTCTGAAATTTGACGAGAAGATATTTTCTACGTACCTTAATCCTGAAAACAAACCTAAAGGGAAATGAGTTACTGGGGTGTGTCTTAAATCGACATTCACTAACCTCGGTGCATTTTTAAAACCCTTGTTTCCAATTGTTTCTGTATTTGACCTGGATAGATTCAAATGTGTCAAATAGGGAAACAGTAAACGTAGAATATCACAAGGAAAATATATAGGTGTACGTGACACGTCTATTTTCTTCAGTGCATAATGCACGAATTTTGATGAAATACTATTGGTTATTTCATCCAATGGGTTATTGGCAAGTAGCAACGCCTTCAGATTGAACAGACTTTTAAAAACATGGGCATGAAGGATATTGATGTTGTTTTCCGTGAAATCAAGGTACTGCAAATTACTGCCTCTGATGTCTGAAATATTCACAAGGGAACAACGTGACAATACCAAACGTATAAGGTAGACATTAATTTCAAAATCTCTTGGGATCATCCCTGAGCTTGTAGCGTCAACATAACGAAGCTTTGGGAACGGGGCAAGAGAAAAAGAACGCCTACATCGTATAAAATGACCTTGACACAGACAACCTTCAGGGCAGGTCATGGCACATGTCAACTCATCATCTCGCTGTGGACACTGACCCCAGCCATCACACAGATGTTGCGAATGCACGCATATTTTGGAGTGTCGACATTGGTAGTTAGTAACACACGAAACAGTATCGCATTCTCGTTCATCTTCCCCATAGACGCAATCAGAAACTCCATTGCATCGAGTATAGATAGGGAGGCAGTACAGCCACTCTTCTGTGCAAGAATAATGACTGTCAGGACACGACTCTTTTGAAAGTAACACTTGCAGAGTGAAAAGTCCAGAACCATCGAGATCAATATACAAGTACTGTTTTGTGTCGATTCCAAGCTCAGTAAGCTTTTGAGAATGCATATCCTTATGCGAACAAGAAGCTTCATCAGAATTGTCCATGCAGTCATGTATGTAGTTGCAAGGACTGTTTGGATGAGCACACTGGCCGTTCGAGCAAAGGAATCCACCACATACACCACAATCTGTCTCATCCGAGTCATCAAAACAGTCTGAAAAGTCATTGCAACGTTGACCGTGTAACACACATTGTCCATTCAAACACACAAACCCATTGCAGTGGGGATGCGCACAAAATGACTCGTCACTGTGATCCGAACAGTCCTGTATGAAGTCACACACTAAAGTATAGTGCAGGGTTGTAATATCGTCATCACAAAGAAACATGGCATAACTGTGACCAATAAACGCTGTGTTTACTGGTTTACTACTGACATTCGCCAGATTACACACCTCTACATAGGTCTGAGTTCCGCAGTCGCTGGAGGGATCGCACACCAGGAACGTTTGAGTCAAGTGACCTTTGTGGCAATGGAACATGTTCTGGAGTGTGTTGCTTAGCAAAAGGTGGGGTTGTTTTGTGTAAGTCTTTTTAATGGGTGAATTGGGCTTAAAGGGTGACTTTGATTTGATTTCACACAAAACAGTGTCCAGTGTGAAAACTTTAACATTCCATAATCCATGTAACTGCATGGAATCAAGTGACTGGGTGTTCAAAACCCTTGAACGAAAGTGAGGATACATACTAGGAAAATGTTTCAAACTATAAATCAAAGTTCTGTCAGACCACTTGCGAAATTTACTGTACATAAAATGCATATCATTCCAACCGACCAAGTAACCAAACACCACTTTAAAGTTGTGGTAGCGTTCAAAAACACGCAGCACATCGGCTTGTTCCTGTCTGGTTTTTATTGCTGCAGGTATTCCACCCAGTCTATGACAATTGTAAACTAAAAACACATAGGGCAGCTTGGTCTTCAATGTGACCAGTTTGATACATTTGTTACGAGAAGCCACCAGACCCTGACACCCAGCACTGCTAAAAGAACAGTGCTCTGTTTCATCGCGCCCATTTTCACACTCTGGGGCTAGGTTGCATTCCAAGTGAGCCTGAAACTTAGAGTAATCATTCACCGAACAGTTGAATAATCGGTTGGGCAGTTTTAGAATTTCAGTGTCCTTGGAAAGAACAGAAAAATGTAACCTTAAACCACCTGCATCGCAGCGATATTGAAACTGGAGGTATGAAGCATCCAGGATGAGTGGTTCAGAAAGTACACCACAAACACGTAACTTCAAACCGTTGGTTTCGTTTGATTTTCTGTAAATAATGTCCATAGCTTTGCATTTGCGATTGCATTCGAATTCGTTCAAATACCTTGAATGCTGAAAGCTGACCATAAGAACATTATTGTCACGTATGTCGAACTGCCCCGTAAAATTGGGAGGGAACAATAATGATTTGGGCGATGTTAAGTATCCACTACTGTTAGAAACAGTTGTTACCATGGTATTTATGCGAATGTCTACAGTGATGTTGATCTGAAGGCGAGGATTATTATTGCAGATGTATTTATAGGGTCCTCGGATTTCTAAATATAAATCCGCAAGACCATGTACATTGCATACAACTGTGTAAAGATATCTGTCTGTAAAGTTCCACGGACTTGATTCGCACCAGTACGCCAGCCTCACAATGTGCACCCGTGCAAGTATGTCCTTTTCTAGTCCTAAGTGCACATTGCACCAAGTAGTGGAATCAGTGTTTACTCCGTGCATAATTCCTGGTGCTTTTGTAAATAAAGATATATGAAGCTGACGTTGTGAATGGTTCAGCCGCAGAATGGTTAAATCAGATATATTCATGTCTAGGAGGTTTTCCACTCCTGGACATGTTTCAGTGAGTTTGAGTAGATTCACCCCAGTCCTGGTATTGCGGATGTTCCTGGACTGGTCTACAGAGGAAAGAACAAATCTAGCCATAGTTGGATAGTAGAATAAAACGTTATTAACGACGAACAGCTGTATTTAACTTGAGCCAAATTAACTATTTGGTAAAGCAAAAGCTGAGGATTGATTTATCAATTGATTGCCAAGCCCGTTAGTAGAACGTCTGTCTCTCATGCCAATGGTGCAGGTTCGATTCTTGGCAAAGGCACTTTTTTTTTTTTTTTTTAGTTGTATTCATTAACGATAGTTTCATTTGTACTTTAAATACCCCCCCCCCCCCCCCCCCCCCGCCCCTCATGTTTATGACCCTCCATCTCAAAGTCATTATTTTTGCCAATCTTGTACTTAAACACCCCCATCACGTTTACTGCCCTCAATCTCAAAGTCATTATTTGTTGGCAATCTTGTACTTTAAACACCCCCTTCATGTCTACGACCCTCAATCTCAAAATCATTTTTTGTTGGCAATCTTGTACTTAAGCATCCCTCCCTCATGTTTACGACCATCCATCTCAAAGTCATTATTTGTTGGCAATCTTGTACTTTAGACACCCCCCTCATGTTTACGACCCTCAATCTCAAGGTCATTTTTGTTGGCAATCTTGTACTTAAACATCCCCCCTTCATGTTTACGACCCTCAATCTCAAAGTAATTATTTGTTGGCAATCTTGTGCTTAAACACACACACACACACACACACACACACACACACACACACACACACACACACACACACACACACACACACACACACACACACACCACACCCCGAGTGAGCCTTAACCCTTTCACCGCCAGCCATATTTCAGCCAAAAATTTCCATTAAATTTACCTGGGTAGAGAACAAAATCCGTCTGCAGTATTGGGGATTCTTCTGTGACATACATAAAATAAGGTCTATCCTTACTTCCCAAAACTAAGACAATAGGGTCTTTGGATGATAGACTCCAATTTGATGCCTTTTAGTGACATAGAAGTTAAATCACTGTGGTGCTAAAATGCGACTTTGGCGGTGAAAGGGTTAAAGGCTTTGCCTCTTGTTTTTAGAATAGAAGAGGCCTACTGTGCCACTTGGCTGTCGAACACAGCTAACTGACGAAACTAATTTCCCTCCCCTTTGGCCCTTATTCATGCAGGGCTAGGCGGGGTTGTCAGAAGCAACTTTGGCGGAGGGGGGGTTAATTAATGGAGAGTTACCTACCTTTTTATTTCTCCTATTTTTTGCCAAGCTTATGTGAGAGCTCTACTAGAAAAAAACAAACCACCGCATCAGTTTTGGCCAACACCCCGCGATTTGTGGGAGTCTGCAAAGCTGAACTGACGAGTCCGGACGGGGTGATGTCACTGGTGGCTCTCGTGTTGGTAGGTCAGGCGTAGGTCAGCTGGATCCCATCAGCTTCTTTCGGGTGTTTCTTTTATC
>CM065708.1:21750006-21775006 GCA_017654935.2 Phymorhynchus buccinoides | reverse complement strand
TGGCATGTAGGAAGAACAGAAGATTCATCATTAAATACTGTGAAGTCAGGGATATTTTTTTTTATAGTATTTATAATTATTTATTTTTGTTTGCTCGGATGGTTGTTTTTATCTTCCGCCATTTTGAAAAATACGAAACTAAGTGACATGGCTTTGTATATTGATTTATCAGCAACAATGTAGATCTACACTCCCCCCGCTCTATTTCTTGGTTCCTTCCGTGTAGATTGAACACTTAAATATCAATATTTTAAATAATAGTTGAATTATTTATCACATGAAAAAACAATGGCTCTAGTGTGCTTTTGAAGGGTACTTATTTCACGGTAGGTACTTATTTCTCTTATATCCTATAACTGATAAGAGCATCATTCAACAGAGAACATCCTATAACTGATAAGAGCATCATTCAACAGAGAACATCCTATAACTGATAACAGCATCATTCAACAGAGAACATCCTATAACTGATAAGAGCATCATTCAACAGAGAACATCCTATAACTGATAAGAGCATCATTCAACAGAGAACATCCTATAACTGATAAGAGCATCATTCAACAGAGAACATCCTATAACTGATAAGAGCATCATTCAACAGAGAACATCCTATAACTGATAAGAGCATCATTCAACAGACGAGAACATCCTATAACTGATAAGAGCATCATTCAACAGAGAACATCCTATAACTGATAAGAGCATCATTCAACAGACGAGAACATCCTATAACTGATAAGAGCATCATTCAACAGAGAACATCCTATAACTGATAAGAGCATCATTCAACAGAGAACATCCTATAACTGATAAGAGCATCATTCAACAGAGAACATCCTATAACTGATAAGAGCATCATTCAACAGAGAACATCCTATAACTGATAAGAGCATCATTCAACAGAGAACATCCTATAACTGATAAGAGCATCATTCAACAGGCGAGAACATCCTATAACTGATAACAGCATCATTCAACAGGCGAGAACATCCTATAACTGATAAGAGCATCATTCAACAGAGAACATCCTATAACTGATAAGAGCATCATTCAACAGAGAACATCCTATAACTGATAAGAGCATCATTCAACAGACGAGAACATCCTATAACTGATAAGAGCATCATTCAACAGAGAACATCCTATAACTGATAAGAGCATCATTCAACAGAGAACATCCTATAACTGATAAGAGCATCATTCAACAGAGAACATCCTATAACTGATAAGAGCATCATTCAACAGAGAACATCCTATAACTGATAAGAGCATCATTCAACAGAGAACATCCTATAACTGATAAGAGCATCATTCAACAGAGAACATCCTATAACTGATAACAGCATCATTCAACAGAGAACATCCTATAACTGATAAGAGCATCATTCAACAGAGAACATCCTATAACTGATAAGAGCATCATTCAACAGAGAACATCCTATAACTGATAAGAGCATCATTCAACAGAGAGAACATCCTATAACTGATAAGAGCATCATTCAACAGGCGAGAACATCCTATAACTGATAAGAGCATCATTCAACAGAGAACATCCTATAACTGATAAGAGCATCATTCAACAGAGAACATCCTATAACTGATAAGAGCATCATTCAACAGAGAACATCCTATAACTGATAAGAGCATCATTCAACAGAGAACATCCTATAACTGATAAGAGCATCATTCAACAGAGAACATCCTATAACTGATAAGAGCATCATTCAACAGACGAGAACATCCTATAACTGATAAGAGCATCATTCAACAGAGAACATCCTATAACTGATAAGAGCATCATTCAACAGAGAACATCCTATAACTGATAAGAGCATCATTCAACAGACGAGAACATCCTATAACTGATAAGAGCATCATTCAACAGAGAACATCCTATAACTGATAAGAGCATCATTCAACAGAGAACATCCTATAACTGATAAGAGCATCATTCAACAGAGAACATCCTATAACTGATAAGAGCATCATTCAACAGGCGAGAACATCCTATAACTGATAACAGCATCATTCAACAGGCGAGAACATCCTATAACTGATAAGAGCATCATTCAACAGGCGAGAACATCCTATAACTGATAAGAGCATCATTCAACAGAGAACATCCTATAACTGATAACAGCATCATTCAACAGAGAACATCCTATAACTGATAACAGCATCATTCAACAGACGAGAACATCCTATAACTGATAAGAGCATCATTCAACAGAGAACATCCTATAACTGATAAGAGCATCATTCAACAGAGAACATCCTATAACTGATAAGAGCATCATTCAACAGAGAACATCCTATAACTGATAACAGCATCATTCAACAGAGAACATCCTATAACTGATAAGAGCATCATTCAACAGAGAACATCCTATAACTGATAAGAGCATCATTCAACAGAGAACATCCTATAACTGATAAGAGCATCATTCAACAGAGAACATCCTATAACTGATAAGAGCATCATTCAACAGAGAACATCCTATAACTGATAAGAGCATCATTCAACAGAGAACATCCTATAACTGATAACAGCATCATTCAACAGAGAACATCCTATAACTGATAACAGCATCATTCAACAGAGAACATCCTATAACTGATAAGAGCATCATTCAACAGAGAACATCCTATAACTGATAAGAGCATCATTCAACAGAGAACATCCTATAACTGATAAGAGCATCATTCAACAGAGAACATCCTATAACTGATAAGAGCATCATTCAACAGAGAACATCCTATAACTGATAAGAGCATCATTCAACAGAGAACATCCTATAACTGATAAGAGCATCATTCAACAGAGAACATCCTATAACTGATAAGAGCATTATTCAACAGAGAACATCCTATAACTGATAAGATATATAGGATGTTCTCTGTTGAATGATGCTGTTATCAGTTATAGGATGTTCTCGTCTGTTGAATGATGCTCTTATCAGTTATAGGATGTTCTCTCTGTTGAATGATGCTCTTATCAGTTATAGGATGTTCTCGCCTGTTGAATGATGCTCTTATCAGTTATATGATGTTCTCTGTTGAATGATGCTCTTATCAGTTATAGGATGTTCTCTGTTGAATGATGCTCTTATCAGTTATAGGATGTTCTCTGTTGAATGATGCTGTTATCAGTTATAGGATGTTCTCGTCTGTTGAATGATGCTCTTATCAGTTATAGGATGTTCTCGCCTGTTGAATGATGCTCTTATCAGTTATAGGATGTTCTCGTCTGTTGAATGATGCTCTTATCAGTTATAGGATGTTCTCTGTTGAATGATGCTCTTATCAGTTATAGGATGTTCTCTGTTGAATGATGCTGTTATCAGTTATAGGATGTTCTCGTCTGTTGAATGATGCTCTTATCAGTTATAGGATGTTCTCGCCTGTTGAATGATGCTCTTATCAGTTATAGGATGTTCTCTGTTGAATGATGCTCTTATCAGTTATATGATGTTCTCGTCTGTTGAATGATGCTCTTATCAGTTATATGATGTTCTCTGTTGAATGATGCTCTTATCAGTTATAGGATGTTCTCGTCTGTTGAATGATGCTCTTATCAGTTATAGGATGTTCTCTGTTGAATGATGCTCTTATCAGTTATAGGATGTTCTATGTTGAATGATGCTCTTATCAGTTATAGGATGTTCTCTGTTGAATGACGCTCTTATCAGTTATAGGATGTTCTCTGTTGAATGATGCACTTATCAGTTATAGGATGTTCTCGTCTGTTGAATGATGCTCTTATCAGTTATAGGATGTTCTCGTCTGTTGAATGATGCTCTTATCAGTTATAGGATGTTCTCGCCTGTTGAATGATGCTCTTATCAGTTATAGGATGTTCTCTGTTGAATGATGCTCTTATCAGTTATAGGATGTTCTCGTCTGTTGAATGATGCTCTTATCAGTTATAGGATGTTCTCTGTTGAATGATGCTCTTATCAGTTATAGGATGTTCTCTGTTGAATGATGCTCTTATCAGTTATAGGATGTTCTCGTCTGTTGAATGATGCTGTTATCAGTTATAGGATGTTCTCTGTTGAATGATGCTCTTATCAGTTATAGGATGTTCTCTGTTGAATGATGCTCTTATCAGTTATAGGATGTTCTCGTCTGTTGAATGATGCTCTTATCAGTTATAGTTATATAACTGATAAGAGCATCATTCAACAGAGAACATCCTATAACTGATAAGAGCATCATTCAACAGAGAACATCCTATAACTGATAAGAGCATCATTCAACAGAGAACATCCTATAACTGATAAGAGCATCATTCAACAGAGAACATCCTATAACTGATAAGAGCATCATTCAACAGAGAACATCCTATAACTGATAAGAGCATCATTCAACAGACGAGAACATCCTATAACTGATAAGAGCATCATTCAACAGAGAACATCCTATAACTGATAAGAGCATCATTCAACAGAGAACATCCTATAACTGATAAGAGCATCATTCAACAGACGAGAACATCCTATAACTGATAAGTGCATCATTCAACAGAGAACATCCTATAACTGATAAGAGCATCATTCAACAGAGAACATCCTATAACTGATAAGAGCATCATTCAACAGAGAACATCCTATAACTGATAAGAGCATCATTCAACAGGCGAGAACATCCTATAACTGATAACAGCATCATTCAACAGACGAGAACATCCTATAACTGATAACAGCATCATTCAACAGGCGAGAACATCCTATAACTGATAAGAGCGTCATTCAACAGGCGAGAACATCCTATAACTGATAACAGCATCATTCAACAGAGAACATCCTATAACTGATAACAGCATCATTCAACAGAGAACATCCTATAACTGATAAGAGCATCATTCAACAGAGAACATCCTATAACTGATAAGAGCATCATTCAACAGACGAGAACATCCTATAACTGATAAGAGCATCATTCAACAGAGAACATCCTATAACTGATAAGAGCATCATTCAACAGAGAACATCCTATAACTGATAAGAGCATCATTCAACAGAGAACATCCTATAACTGATAAGAGCATCATTCAACAGAGAACATCCTATAACTGATAACAGCATCATTCAACAGAGAACATCATATAACTGATAAGAGCATCATTCAACAGAGAACATCCTATAACTGATAAGAGCATCATTCAACAGAGAACATCCTATAACTGATAAGAGCATCATTCAACAGAGAACATCCTATAACTGATAAGAGCATCATTCAACAGAGAACATCCTATAACTGATAACAGCATCATTCAACAGAGAACATCCTATAACTGATAACAGCATCATTCAACAGAGAACATCCTATAACTGATAAGAGCATCATTCAACAGAGAACATCCTATAACTGATAACAGCATCATTCAACAGAGAACATCCTATAACTGATAAGAGCATCATTCAACAGAGAACATCCTATAACTGATAAGAGCATCATTCAACAGAGAACATCCTATAACTGATAAGAGCATCATTCAACAGAGAACATCCTATAACTGATAAGAGCATCATTCAACAGAGAACATCCTATAACATCCTATAACTGATAAGATATATAGGATGTTCTCTGTTGAATGATGCTCTTATCAGTTATAGGATGTTCTCGTCTGTTGAATGATGCTCTTATCAGTTATAGGATGTTCTCTGTTGAATGATGCTCTTATCAGTTATATGATGTTCTCTGTTGAATGATGCTCTTATCAGTTATAGGATGTTCTCTCTGTTGAATGATGCTCTTATCAGTTATAGGATGTTCTCTGTTGAATGATGCTCTTATCAGTTATAGGATGTTCTCTCTGTTGAATGATGCTGTTATCAGTTATAGGATGTTCTCTGTTGAATGATGCTCTTATCAGTTATAGGATGTTCTCTGTTGAATGATGCTCTTATCAGTTATAGGATGTTCTCTGTTGAATGATGCTCTTATCAGTTATAGGATGTTCTCTGTTGAATGATGCTCTTATCAGTTATAGGATGTTCTCTGTTGAATGATGCTCTTATCAGTTATAGGATGTTCTCGCCTGTTGAATGATGCTCTTATCAGTTATAGGATGTTCTCTGTTGAATGATGCTCTTATCAGTTATAGGATGTTCTCGTCTGTTGAATGATGCTCTTATCAGTTATAGGATGTTCTCTGTTGAATGATGCTCTTATCAGTTATAGGATGTTCTCTGTTGAATGATGCTCTTATCAGTTATAGGATGTTCTCTGTTGAATGATGCTGTTATCAGTTATAGGATGTTCTCTGTTGAATGATGCTCTTATCAGTTATAGGATGTTCTCTGTTGAATGATGCTCTTATCAGTTATAGGATGTTCTCGTCTGTTGAATGATGCTGTTATCAGTTATAGGATGTTCTCTGTTGAATGATGCTCTTATCAGTTATAGGATGTTCTCTGTTGAATGATGCTCTTATCAGTTATAGGATGTTCTCTGTTGAATGATGCTCTTATCAGTTATAGGATGTTCTCTCTGTTGAATGATGCTCTTATCAGTTATAGGATGTTCTCGTCTGTTGAATGATGCTCTTATCAGTTATAGGATGTTCTCGTCTGTTGAATGATGCTCTTATCAGTTATAGGATGTTCTCGTCTGTTGAATGATGCTCTTATCAGTTATAGGATGTTCTCTCTGTTGAATGATGCTCTTATCAGTTATAGGATGTTCTCTGTTGAATGATGCTCTTATCAGTTATAGGATGTTCTCTGTTGAATGATGCTCTTATCAGTTATAGGATGTTCTCTGTTGAATGATGCTCTTATCAGTTATAGGATGTTCTCTGTTGAATGATGCTCTTATCAGTTATAGGATGTTCTCGCCTGTTGAATGATGCTCTTATCAGTTATAGGATGTTCTCTGTTGAATGATGCTCTTATCAGTTATAGGATGTTCTCGTCTGTTGAATGATGCTCTTATCAGTTATAGGATGTTCTCTGTTGAATGATGCTCTTATCAGTTATAGGATGTTCTCTGTTGAATGATGCTCTTATCAGTTATAGGATGTTCTCTGTTGAATGATGCTCTTATCAGTTATAGGATGTTCTCTGTTGAATGATGCTCTTATCAGTTATAGGATGTTCTCTGTTGAATGATGCTCTTATCAGTTATAGGATGTTTCTCTGTTGAATGATGCTCTTATCAGTTATAGGATGTTCTCTGTTGAATGATGCTCTTATCAGTTATAGGATGTTCTCTGTTGAATGATGCTCTTATCAGTTATAGGATGTTCTCTGTTGAATGATGCTCTTATCAGTTATAGGATGTTCTCTGTTGAATGATGCTCTTATCAGTTATAGGATGTTCTCGTCTGTTGAATGATGCACTTATCAGCTATAGGATGTTCTCTGTTGAATGATGCTCTTATCAGTTATAGGATGTTCTCTGTTGAATGATGCTCTTATCAGTTATAGGATGTTCTCGTCTGTTGAATGATGCTCTTATCAGTTATAGGATGTTCTCTGTTGAATGATGCTCTTATCAGTTATAGGATGTTCTCTGTTGAATGATGCTCTTATCAGTTATAGGATGTTCTCTGTTGAATGATGCTCTTATCAGTTATAGGATGTTCTCTGTTGAATGATGCTCTTATCAGTTATAGGATGTTCTCGCCTGTTGAATGATGCTCTTATCAGTTATAGGATGTTCTCTGTTGAATGATGCTCTTATCAGTTATAGGATGTTCTCGTCTGTTGAATGATGCACTTATCAGTTATAGGATGTTCTCTGTTGAATGATGCTCTTATCAGTTATAGGATGTTCTCTGTTGAATGATGCTCTTATCAGTTATAGGATGTTCTCTGTTGAATGATGCTGTTATCAGTTATAGGATGTTCTCTGTTGAATGATGCTCTTATCAGTTATAGGATGTTCTCTGTTGAATGATGCTGTTATCAGTTATAGGATGTTCTCGTCTGTTGAATGATGCTCTTATCAGTTATAGGATGTTCTCTGTTGAATGATGCTCTTATCAGTTATAGGATGTTCTCTGTTGAATGATGCTCTTATCAGTTATAGGATGTTCTCTGTTGAATGATGCTCTTATCAGTTATAGGATGTTCTCTGTTGAATGATGCTCTTATCAGTTATAGGATGTTCTCTGTTGAATGATGCTCTTATCAGTTATAGGATGTTCTCTGTTGAATGATGCTGTTATCAGTTATAGGATGTTCTCGTCTGTTGAATGATGCTCTTATCAGTTATAGGATGTTCTCTGTTGAATGATGCTCTTATCAGTTATAGGATGTTCTCTGTTGAATGATGCTCTTATCAGTTATAGGATGTTCTCTGTTGAATGATGCTCTTATCAGTTATAGGATGTTCTCTGTTGAATGATGCTCTTATCAGTTATAGGATGTTCTCTGTTGAATGATGCTCTTATCAGTTATAGGATGTTCTCGCCTGTTGAATGATGCTGTTATCAGTTATAGGATGTTCTCTGTTGAATGATGCTGTTATCAGTTATAGGATGTTCTCTGTTGAATGATGCTCTTATCAGTTATAGGATGTTCTCTGTTGAATGATGCTCTTATCAGTTATAGGATGTTCTCTGTTGAATGATGCTCTTATCAGTTATAGGATGTTCTCTGTTGAATGATGCTCTTATCAGTTATAGGATGTTCTCTGTTGAATGATGCTCTTATCAGTTATAGGATGTTCTCTGTTGAATGATGCTCTTATCAGTTATAGGATGTTCTCTGTTGAATGATGCTCTTATCAGTTATAGGATGTTCTCTGTTGAATGATGCTCTTATCAGTTATAGGATGTTCTCTGTTGAATGATGCTCTTATCAGTTATAGGATGTTCTCTGTTGAATGATGCTCTTATCAGTTATAGGATGTTCTCTGTTGAATGATGCTCTTATCAGTTATAGGATGTTCTCTGTTGAATGATGCTCTTATCAGTTATAGGATGTTCTCGCCTGTTGAATGATGCTCTTATCAGTTATAGGATGTTCTCGCCTGTTGAATGATGCTGTTATCAGTTATAGGATGTTCTCGCCTGTTGAATGATGCTGTTATCAGTTATAGGATGTTCTCGCCTGTTGAATGATGCACTTATCAGTTATAGGATGTTCTCTGTTGAATGATGCACTTATCAGTTATAGGATGTTCTCTGTTGAATGATGCTCTTATCAGTTATAGGATGTTCGTCTGTTGAATGATGCTCTTATCAGTTATAGGATGTTCTCTGTTGAATGATGCTCTTATCAGTTATAGGATGTTCTCGTCTGTTGAATGATGCTCTTATCAGTTATAGGATGTTCTCTGTTGAATGATGCTCTTATCAGTTATAGGATGTTCTCTGTTGAATGATGCTCTTATCAGTTATAGGATGTTCTCTGTTGAATGATGCTCTTATCAGTTATAGGATGTTCTCTGTTGAATGACGCTCTTATCAGTTATAGGATGTTCTCTGTTGAATGATGCTCTTATCAGTTATAGGATGTTCTCTGTTGAATGATGCTGTTATCAGTTATAGGATGTTCTCTGTTGAATGATGCTCTTATCAGTTATAGGATGTTCTCGCCTGTTGAATGATGCTCTTATCAGTTATATGATGTTCTCTGTTGAATGATGCTCTTATCAGTTATAGGATGTTCTCTGTTGAATGATGCTCTTATCAGTTATAGGATGTTCTCGTCTGTTGAATGATGCTCTTATCAGTTATAGGATGTTCTCTGTTGAATGATGCTCTTATCAGTTATAGGATGTTCTCGTCTGTTGAATGATGCTGTTATCAGTTATAGGATGTTCTCTGTTGAATGATGCTCTTATCAGTTATAGGATGTTCTCTGTTGAATGATGCTCTTATCAGTTATAGGATGTTCTCGTCTGTTGAATGATGCTCTTATCAGTTATAGGATGTTCTCTGTTGAATGATGCTCTTATCAGTTATAGGATGTTCTCGTCTGTTGAATGATGCTGTTATCAGTTATAGGATGTTCTCTGTTGAATGATGCTGTTATCAGTTATAGGATGTTCTCTGTTGAATGATGCTGTTATCAGTTATAGGATGTTCTCTGTTGAATGATGCTCTTATCAGTTATAGGATATAAGAGAAATAAGTACCTACCGTGAAATGTTCTCAGTTATAAGATGTTCTCTGTCATTCAACAGAGAACATCCTATAACTGATAACAGCATCATTCAACAGAGAACATCCTATAACTGATAAGAGCATCATTCAACAGAGAACATCCTATAACTGATAACAGCATCATTCAACAGGCGAGAACAGCCTATAACTGATAACAGCATCATTCAACAGGCGAGAACAGCCTATAACTGATAACAGCATTATGTGGCTGATAAAAGCATAATTAGCTGATAATGTCATCATATGACTGATAAGAGCATCCATTAGCTGATAAGAGCATCCTTCAACAGATAAGAGATTCTTATAACTGATCAAGAGCATCATGTGGCTGATAAAAGCATAATTGGCTGACAAGAACATCCAGTGGCTGATAAGAACATCCCGTACGTTATTGTAGCATTACCGCACTTAACAATCGCATGACAAACAACGTAGTTAGGATGATGTTCAGGTCCAGATGATGGGTGGGGGCAGGAAGAGGGAGAAGCGCTCCATCAAGGTCGAGCAATGGGCACGCTCTCTGTTCTAGCCTTGTCACATACAATAGCTGATAGAAGCACACTTTAGCTAATAAGAACATTTTATGCTCAGCCTCTGATTGCGCTAGGCATTTTGATAACCATCCCATCAGCGAGCGACAATCCCCCAATCCCCTAATAAACAGCCTCCAATGCCTGATTCAAACGCCCTAAAGCTGGTTAGTCCATCCTCTGACTGATATTATGAGCATCCCGTGGTTCTTCAGAGTATTAGTCCTTGATCCAGACGATTTGTCGGTACCAAACGAGTGGCAATTTATAAATGTGCCTAGCTTTTTAGAAAGCCAAGACAACAATTTGAGTCGAGTAGCTTAATGTGCGTTTTTGACGGTTATTTAAATAGTGTGCAAAATATTTAATTTAAAGAGTTTTGCAGGTATATCAGTTGTTCTGACATCCTTTGGTTTATTTTTTGCTATGTTTTCCTGTTTTTCAAAAAGAAGATAATCAATTCTTTGTAATACATAGTTATGCACCCTACTTTTTACATCTCCATTTGCATAAAGGTATTGGCAGTCTGTATGCAAATTTTGAAGGAAACCAACCCTATAGGTACACAATAAAAACTTAGGTAAAGGTCAAGATGTGCCACCGCCCCCCGCATTTCTCGGTTAATTCCATTTTCCCGTTTTTGCCTTTCTTACCAAACATAAAGCTGTATTTTATGAAACTGTTTAGCTAATAACATTTTTGGAATACTAACCCTATCCCTAACCCTAGGCCATTATCTAATAGGACCCCCCCCCCCCCCACACACACACACACCTATGTATTGCAGTACACGGCGCCATTTGTCACAGTCGTGTTCATTGCAGTCTTATAGGGGGGGGGGGGGGGGTAGGGTTATTTAGGGTTAGGGTCGTGGTTAGGGTTAGGGCTAGGGTTAGGTCTAGGGTTAGGGCTAGGGTTAGGGGTTAGGGCTAGGGTTAGGGTTAGGGTTAGGGCTAGGGTTAGGGCTAGGGTTAGGGCTAGGGTTAGGGCTAGGGTTAGGGCTAGGGTTAGTATTCCAAAAAGGTTATTAGCTAAAAAGGTTAATAAAATACAGCTTTATGTTTGGTACGAAAGGCAAAAACGGAAAATTGCAATAAACTCCTTAAATCAACTATTGTACACCACTATCCAAGTACCGGGCAAAAAGGCACATTTAGCTACTCGACTCAAATTTCTGTCATTACTTTTTAAAATCTAGGGACATGTGCCATTTCAAAAGTCCACATTAGAGATTGCCACTCATTTGGTACCGACCACGCCCCTTTTGGGCCTGTGGATCAAGTACCACGAAATTACAAGGAAATTGATCAGGGCCTGTATTCACGTTGAGATAGCATGAGACTTAGCATCACGCTAACTTAGAAGCTCTTCCAAAAGTCCTATTAAATCCTATAGGACATTGGAAGAGCTTCTAAGTTAGCATCATGCTAAGTCTCATGCTATCTCAACGTGAATACAGGCCCAGGATGTTAATCAGTCACTGAAAGGAAGGAGTCGATGATAGGGTAAGATGCACAATGATTATGATTCAATCAAATGTCCCTCTACAGAAAACAACCGTAATATCATGCAGATCAAGGGATGATGTTAGTATTTTAGGTATTATTAGGTATTAGGTACTTTATCGTCACAGAGGCGTCTCTGTGAAATTCGGGTTGCTCCCACCTGGAGAGCGCGTCGCAGCCAGAGGCGCGCCACCCAATTTTTTTTTTTTTTTTTTTTTGCATGCGATTTTTGTCACTGATGAGGGGGGGGGGGGGGGGGGGGGGGATAATTTTTTTACCAAATGACAACTTTTTGACCACTGGGTTTTTGCTAAGTGCATGGGCACACACCTCGGTTTATCGTCTCATCCGAAAGACTCCACGTTCAGACCGTTAAGGCCTAGTGCAGAATGAGAGGAAAAAATCCCCTGTACCCAGGTTCGAACTCGGGTTTACTTGACACGAAGCGAACGCGATACCACTGTGCCACTCTACACCACATTGTACTTGGCATACACATAATTATGTAGCTTGCTGTAGTAAGTTGTTTTTCCTTCTAAACTACCATGGCAAAGTGGCCAGGCAGAGAGTGTCAAGCTGTTCCTGGACGTGAAAAAAGTGAACATGCTCTCTCTCTTCTTGTTCGCTGCTCTCAAGCTGAACCCACTGAATACATGCAAACTTGTTGTTGTGAACTTACATGTATATATGCAAAAAGATTAAAGGTGGACTCTGACGGAGGATTTTTTTGCAAGAAACACGTCGAGATCACCAAAAAGACAGCCTTTTCAAGGATCGGAACACTCACTTTGCTTTGGTTTCTTATAAATTAAACCGTGAAAACGGCGATTTTTCCTTGGCGGAGATGCTGGAGAGAGTAGCCATTTTGGATGGGGTGGGTGGAGGTCAATCATTGTGGTTCAAGCGTTTTCTTTTTTTGTAGTGCAGTAAAAAAAAAAAGGAGCTATTTCCTTTCAGTGAGCGAAACTCTTTTAGATAAACTGTATAAAATTAAAAGAAAAAAAAATAAAAAGGCTTGTATTGCGAAAAGTTCGTGCAAACGAGTTGGTCTAAACGCAGGCGGCCATTAGAAAAGAGACAGCAAACGCCTTCTCTTTGGGTGAAAGAAATTGACTTCCAGCACCTCCGCCAAGGAGGAATCGCCGATTTGACGGCTTGATTTCTGGGAAACCAGAGCAAAGTGAGTGTTGCAATCTCTGTAAAGGGTGTTTTGCTGGTGATCTGGACGTGTTGCTTACAAAAACTCATCCATCAGGGTGCCCCTTTAGCCATTTAATACTGTGACAACAACCCAATTAATCATTCACCTTGTGTAAGCCTTGGTATTGGAATGTGATGCCTATCCTTTATCTTTCATCACCTTAACTCCTCACCTCTCATTCCAGTAAGTTATGATCACATATTAAACTACACTATAACCACAACATGTTTGCATGCACTAATAACACCACATTCCATTGCCCAGATCCATTTACACAATGTTGTTTTCAAAAGAGTTTTCTTTTATTGTTTACGATGCTTGCTTATGTATTGGAAATAATGATTGCCTGTAAAGCTATGCCGAATATAAACGTTTTGTTGTAACTGATTCAAAATTGTATGGGAAGAATCTGAACTGTATTCAAACTGGTATGGTTAAAATGCTTGCTTAAAAACGTAATTGTTTGCATTTAAGCATAAGAAAACAATACCTGTAGTTATAAACCGAATCTAGCTACTGCTTTGGGACACAGGCTTGGCACCCATTAGACGCGGATACCGCATGCGCTTTTCCATAAATAAGTTTTTAAGAAAGAAAGAAAAATAAGCGCATGCATTTCCGCATGTGCTTATCCCCATCCGCTTTTTTTCTCATTTTCTTTTACTTATTTGCAGATATTAAGTGCATGATGTTTCTGCGTCTAATGTGTGCAAGACCGAAGAATTAACCATTGTGCAGGTATAATTATTGAGATGCTGCCATCTTCTTCTGGGTATCTGACAATCAGACCGAACATTAGCGACAAAGATCATCACTATTTATTTGCGAGCTTGCTCATTCCTTCAAGACATGTCGTCATCATAAGTTTTAAGGAACTTTTGCCACTCAAAATTGGCGTCAATCTCTACAGTCATTACCAGGCTTACGATCATTCTGAAGGACGTTTGACCGATCACTATGACATGATATGGTCAAGGAGCAAACCTGAGTCTGACAATGCTCATGTATTTAACGTTTCAGAAATCATTATCGAAGTGGCTAGCGGGTCATGCTACGACACGAGTTGTTTTCATATGTACTTTTCCTTCTTAGCCTACAACGAAACACTGTGCACATTACCTGGTGGATTGTGGAACTGTTCTGTTAGTCACTACCCCCGCATTGACCATCACCTGGCCTGTAACCTGAAGACAGAGTGCGAAGATGGACGGGATGAAACAGAACACTGTCCTTACAGCAGTGCTGACTGTCAGGGTCTGGTGTCTTTATGCGACCACTGCTACAGCTTTGTCCAAGCTCCTCGTGTGACTAACACTGAACAAGGCAAAGAATACTGTGAATCCTTGGGAGGGCAACTGGGGTTTCCGAAGTGTATGACCGACTGGTACAACAAGCTTCAAAACATGTCCAGAGTACACCCAACCAGAATGAAGGGACTTTTATCCGGGTTGTCTATTAATGACTTGTCATTGCCCGCAATGTACATATATGCTGTCATGGCAGACAAAGCCGTCCATTATCATTCTGTTCAGTTTTTATGGTCGCTGCAATCAGGGGGAAAGAAATGTTTGGTAACTAAACTAAGCATTAACAAAGACAGACAATTGTATTCTCTTTCACCTTATGCTTATCATGTCATCCTCAAAGCTCAGTTCTGTTGCTTAGATTGTAACCATCCAAAGTTTGGGGCCGTTTGTGAATTCGAAGTAAAAAATACGAACATCAGTTATAATTATTTAAACAGAGTCTCTTTGACTTCCACACAGTTTCGATTACCTGCAGGACAGCAGTTTGTTGCAGTTTGTGGCGATAGTCATGTGACATACACATTCTTCCTCTGTGGTTCCAAACACGATAAAATGTGCAGCCAACAGAAAACAAAGGGTATAGTTTCCGATGAATTGTGTATGTTTAGTTCAAGAGATTATAATACCACATCAACGTCCTTGTTCGCATGCCATGACAACATCTTCACATTATCGTACACCTTGGCATGTGACTTTATCAATGACTGTCAGGATAAGAGCGATGAATCCATCTGTCACCATCCTGATTGCGTAAACACATTCACATGTGTCTTAGGACAGTGCGTTTCCTTTGATAAGGTGTGTGATCAAACTCCCCATTGCACAGACGAGTCAGACGAGCAGAATTGTGATGTAGTCCAGAGTGTGTTGATCAGCACTGTGTACTTTCCATCTCCTGCTCTGATAAACTTTGATAACGTCAGACGCTTTGTATCAAACCTGATGAAATCCAACGAGTCGTGTCCAGAGAGTCATTACCAGTGTCCCGGTGACTTCAATGACTGCCTGCCTGTCTACACGCGTTGCAATGGGGTGTATGACTGCATCGACCACCACGACGAGGAAAGATGTGAGGGAATGTCATGTCCTGGGTTCTTCAAATGCAGAACATCCGCTACGTGTGTGCACAGTGACCACATGTGTGATGGCTGGCCTCACTGTCCACTGCATGATGATGAATTATTATGTGATGTGACCTGTCCTGTGGGATGTCTGTGTCAAGGCCTAACCTTTCTCTGCCATCAACCTTTCCCTGCGGCATTTCTCCCCCAGGTTCGTTACCTGGATGCCACAGGTTCAGGTGTGACGCTACCCGACGTGGCTAACTACACGTACCTGATTCATCTGATTCTGAGACGCTGCTTTTTGACCACTGTACCTGCCCTTAAGCTGTTGAATCTGAGATCATTAGACATTGGGTACAACCAATTACGGCAGCTGAACATGACATCTTTCATTGGTTTACAAAGTTTATTAGTGTTGTCACTGTCCAACAATCCACTGACTTCACTCTCTTCGTCTTGCTTCCAACAACATAAGCTCTCAGAGGTAGACTTGTCATTCACTTCACTTACAACTTTCAATGCAGAGGTTTTCATGTCATTCACTGGCTTACAGAAAATAAATTTAACCTTCACTTCCGTCCATACAATCAGCCCTGGAGGGTTTCAGGGCATGTCTCGATTAGCTGAGCTCTACATGAAAGGAAGCCCTGTAGAAGCTTTTCCTCTCGATCTGTTCAGAGATCTTTTCCGATTACAGATTATTTCGGCTGATAATTATAAACTGTGCTGTGATGTCATCCTCCCTGGTAATTCAGACAGCATGGAGTGCCATGCCCCTAAAGACGAAATCTCTTCATGTAAAGATTTGCTTCAGTCATGGACGTACCGTGTTTTCCTCTGGATGAGCACATGCCTGTCTCTGACTGGTAACGCTTTCTGTTTTTGCACACGTTTCTTTTCCACGAGCAGGACTTCTTCAAGCGCATTTAGCGTGTTTGTGATCAACCTCACAATGGCTGACTTTCTGATGGGTGTGTACAATGCTGTTGTTGGAGCTGCAGACGAACTGTACCGTGGCGTTTACTTACATTTTCACGACATCTGGAAAAGCAGTGAGGCGTGTAAGGTCGCTGGCTCCCTGTCTCTGCTGTCCAGTGAAGTGTCAGCTCTAATCATCTGGCTCATCACTTTGGATCGTTTTGTTGTTCTTCGTTTTCCTTTCAGCACATTACGATTTGAGAGAAGATCCGCAATGGCGGCTTGTCTGCTGACTTGGTTCGGAGGTTTATGTCTGGCCTTGCTACCTTTGCTTCCAGTGACAAACCATTGGCAGTTCTACAGCCAGACAGGCATCTGCATCCCGCTGCCTGTTACCAGACATCGCTTCAAAGGAAAAGAGTATTCGTTCGGTGTGATGATCGTTTTCAACTTCATCCTGTTTGAATTCATTTCTTTGGGGCAGCTGCTCATCTTCAGATCAATACAACGCAACTCCTTAAAGACCAACTCCACGAAAAAGTCACGGGACATGACCATTGCACAACGACTAATTACAGTGGCGGTAACAGACTTCATGTGCTGGTTTCCTATTGGTCTGTGCGGAATATTGGCACGTGCAGGTATACACATACCGGGAGAAGTCAATGTTGCTTTATCAGTGTTTGTTCTCCCGCTGAATTCTACCATCAACCCGTTTGTATACACATTCAACATGCTGTCAGAAAAGCGGAAGAAATATAAGGAAGAACAGTTTGTCAAATGGCTTGAATCGCATGCTGATTTGGTGTTTACATGACTGGATGTACGTAGGGAGTTATGCCACCACCTTGGAAATCTTATAAAGGCAAATCAACATTGCTCTCTGATTAATAATAATCAATCTTTAATTAGACTGAATTATGGACAGAATCATGATCAAAGAGAGACACGGAGAAAGAGAGAGAGAGAGAGAGAGAGAGAGAGAGAGAGAGAGAGAGAGAGAGAGAGAGAGAGAGAGAGCACTGAAATAGAGGGAAGGAGGAATAAGGGAAGAGAGAGAGAGAGAGAGAGAGAGAGAGAGAGAGAGAGAGAGAGAGAGAGAGAGAGAGAGAGAGAGAGAGAGAGAGAGAGAGAGAGAGAGAGAGAGAGAGAGAGAGAGAGAGAGAGAGAGAGAGAAGAGAGAGAAGAGAGAGAGAGAGAGAGAGAGAGAGAGAGAGAGAGAGAGAGAGAGAGAGAGAGAGAGAGAGAGAGAGAGAGAGAGAGAGAGAGAGAGAGAGAGAGAGAGAGAAATAAGGGGAAGGAGGAACAGGCAGAGAGAGAGAGAGAGAGAGAGAGAGGAGAGAGAGAGAGAGAGAGGAGAGAGAGAGAGAGAGAGAGAGAGAGAGAGAGAGAGAGAGAGAGAGAGAGAGAGAGAGAGAGAGAGAGAGAGAGAGAGACGCTTCAGACAGTTTTAACACTGAAATAAGGCGCCGAAGTTAAGGAACATAAATCATGAAACTCAAAAAGCAATAATAAAAATGAAAACCAACTTATTAAGTAAAGTGAAGAAACGGATTAAACATACATGTACAAATAATTCAGGAAACAAATTACAATAGCAAGCCGAAACCAGACATGAAAACACAACAAACAACGAAACATTTATATAACATACACAAGATTCTCAAGCTCATATAACACGAGATATGACATAATGAGCACACATTACTTTCATACATCACAAATAAGCATTCTCTTTTTTCTAACATTAAATGCTTCTGCAACATATTTGGCTAACGAAACAATAGTGTTTTCATTATCAGAAGATAATAAGCTGCACAGATCATGATTGTTATAAATACATTTGTTAGAAAGCTGTGATCTAATTCTGATTTCCTTGTACGCAACACAGTGGAATATAAAATGTTCTTCGTTTTCGATAACACCAGTTGTTACACACACCATTTTTTCTGTCTTCGGGGTCAAACCACCTTCTATTTGCTTTTAAACCCAATGTTCTGTTTCTAAGCCTAGCATATGTATCCCTATGCCATTTATTAGTTACTACCCTTATACATTTTTCTGGTTGTAAAATACTTTTAAACGAATGATACCAAGAGTACTTGTCATTGTCTTCTAACTTGGAGTGCCAGTTTTGCTTAAAGCAAGCTATTAAACGGTCTTTAAATTCGAGTGTAAAGCATCTTACGTCTCCAACCCCCTGGCTAAGCCATATTATACCAAATCCATTAATACACAAAATGTGCTTTACTTTACTAACCCAATTATTTTTTCCTAATTCAGATTGATATACTAACATGTTGTAAGCTTGTCTACATATTCTACTTTCAGGTAACTGTGTAAGCTTTAGCCAATATTTAACACATTTTACAAAACTTTTTATGTATAGGGGATACCTTCCGGAATCCCCATATGCTATTGTGTTTGATGAATGTAATGGTATGTTTAGAAATCGTTTTATAGCTAGCGTATGTACCTTTTCCATGTGAATGTTTTCTTCAAGGCCCCATATTTCTGCCGCATAAGTTAACATAGGAACTATCTGTGTATCAAATAATTTCCAAAATAAAGAAGGGTCTATCGCATTTAATTTCCTCATACATCTTAATATTTCTGTTACACCTTTCTTCCCTTTCCTATATGATTCATACCACCCAGTATTTAAGCTTAATCTAGTTGTAAATATCATCCCAAGGTATTTGTATGCGTTAGTTACCACTACTTTAACATTATCATAAAACCATACCTCTCTATGTGACAAATACCCACCATTTCTGAAAACTATAATGTTTGTTTTATCAAGGTTTACAGATAATTGCAGTCTAACTGCTTCATTCTTTAAACTATCAAGTTGATTTTGCAAACCGATTGCTGTACTGGAGACTAAAATTACATCGTCAGCAAAGAGCAACATAAACATTTCTACAGCTCCAGAAAGTAGTTGCACACCATGTCTACCATTTTTCGACATTTCAATTGACAGTTCGTTTATAAAGAAGGCAAATAACTGCGGACTTAAAAGACAACCTTGTTTGACGCCACGAGGGCAAGAAAATATATCAGAATAAACACCTTTTTCCCGCACGCATGCAATCACAGAATCATATATACCTCGAAGTGCATTATACATCTTACCATGAACACCATTTTTCCTGAGAACATGCCATAATACATTTCTATTAACTGAATCGAACGCTTTTTTAAAATCGACAAAAGCAATGTATAATTTAGTATTTCTCATAAGAAATTTTTGTACTAAAGCATATAGAGTGAAGATATGGTCTGCAGTGCTGTATCCTGCTCTGAACCCTGCCTGCTCTTCCACTATCTTTCCCTCCCTTTCTGCCCAAGTTGATAGTCTTTTATTTAAAATATGAGTATAAACCTTACTAATTACACTAGTTAAAGGAACCCCTCTGTAGTTATCTGGATTGTTAGGGTCTCCCTTCTTATAGATGGGAACCATAATAGACTTAGACCATTCAATTGGAAATGCTCCACCATCAAACAATTTATTAAAAAGCAAGACCAAAATCTTTTGAATAGAATCATCTACATGCTTTAACATTTCACTAAGAATTTTATCTAACCCACTACTTTTTCCATTTTTCAAATGTTTTATAGTGGATCTTACCTCTTCCACTGTTAAAGGCTCGTTAAATAAAGGTTCATCTTGAACTTCTCTGACTTCAACATTTTCTTCAGATGTGGCATTTTGTTCTGTATCAAAAGAGTTAAATACACTTGCAAAATGGGCATGCCATTGCTGGGAGGTTATTTCATTGTATATAAATTTCCTTCGATTAATTGACCTTATTGTTGACCAAAACTGTCTAGGGTCGTTAATTGACTGTTTTAATTTTTCTAGCCTCTTTAAATCATATTCTTTTTTCTTTTCTTTTCTTAGATCAACGTACTCCTTTCTTTCTTTAACATATCTAGCATGTTTTTCTTTTTTCCCTTTTGATGATTTAGCTCGTCGAAATTGCTGAAGTAGTCTTTTAACCAGTCTTTTTTTGTTCTCACATTCTCTATCAAACCATTCATTAGAAGTTTTAATGTTTCCACCAATCGTTCTAACCATGCATGCAGCAGCCCCATAAAGGGCGTTAACAAAAACTTCAACACATTTATCTGTATCCAAACAATTGGTAGCTTCAACTATACTCTGTTTAAACTCGTTAGAATTTAACTCAGTTTTAAACACATGTACACTCTCTTCACACCACACAACTCGTTCTTCACCCAACTGAGGCATTAAAACAACATCTTCCTCAACAGAACAATACTTCCAAGTCAGCTGTACAGGTAAATGCCATGAAAAGAGACAATCGTTAACAGTTAAGTTACAGAATGAAGTTACTTCCCTTGATACAAGAAAATAATCGATTACGCTACACCCTTGTGGTGCCACAAAAGTAAACTCTCCTTCTATATCAGTATTACAGGAACCATTCATAATTACAAGGTCAAACAGGAAACAAAAATCCAGCAATGAACGTCCAAAGTTATTTATAGTTACATATTCTTTAGAGCTACGTTTAAAGCAATAAAAATCATTATCATCATCGTCACTGTCATCATTATCAGTATTCTGTACATAGTTCAACATTTGTTCTTCTTTGGGTTGTTCCCTGCCCGTCCTAGCATTCATATCCCCACACACAATTATATGCACACTATCATAATCAATCGTTTGCAAAACACGTTCTTCAACAATAACAATGCCATCTTTTAACTCTTTATCACGATATGCTGGCCCTCCTTCAGGAACAACATAGCTAGCAATCAGTACGACATCTTTATCAACGCCAAACACGCATTTATTAACCTGGACAGCAACAACATTATCACACTCAAATTTAATTTCCCTAACATACTGAGCAAAACATTTTTTGATTAGTAATACTACTCCACCTGAGTTTCTACCATGCACTGACAGTTTTTTAGCAGGAGCAACAAATTTTACATAATCGGCAAACAAACAACTCCAGTCAAACGAAGAACCAACAAAGGTTTCAGTTAGACAAACTATATCAAAATTACTCACATAATTCATAAAAGAAACATCAGAAATTTTATTGTACAAATTTTCCACATTGTAGTTAAGAAAGTTTATTTCCTTAGCTTGACAACCTTGCCTGGCCTATTTATCTGTGTTTGTGCTTGACCGCAAAGAGCGAGAGTTTCCCCGAAGCCTGGGGTCTATTCAACTGTTGTGCTTGTCCTTTAAAGAAAGTACTAATCCCTGTCTGTTTCTCTTTAGCTCCCGAGTGCGCATTTGCCTTTGAACGTGCCCCTGCAGCTTGCTTTCCTATACCGGGACTACTGTCACGCAAGTTGCCTGAAACGCACGCTTTTTCTGCCTCACACCTGCCACCTGCACGTGCCTCAGAGTCCGTGCAGTCTGCAATAATCACTTCCGGGTTCATTGCACTATCATTAGATCTCTGCTGCCCGCAATGATTGGGGTTACTCGCCATAACAGCAGGAGAGGCAAGGCTAGCAACAGCTGGGAATTCTTGGGAAGGGAGAAGGGTGCTGGAGTGTCTTTGCTCTGTGTCATGGGGGGTGGGGGAGGTGCTTCTTTTTCTTGTTCTAGTACTCTCTCCCCTTGCCACCTGTGCCCAACTTCTGTCATCTCTGTCAGTCTGTCTACGAGATTCCCCCACCACTAACTTTCCTTTGACAAAGAATGCAGACTTACCTAATTTCTTCGCTGATTCGATTGTCTGTCTTTGTCTGAACGTGAGATCATTGGCTACTCTCACTCGTTTCTTTTCTTCAAGCTTCCCTCTATAATCTCTGTTCGTGATCAACATCATCTTATCTTTCCATTTCCTAAACTTTACAATCATCGTTCTAGGTTCCCCTGTCTTCTCTGGGCCCACTCTGTGAGCCCGCACAATGTCCTCCTCTGACCATACCTTTCTTCCATCCACCCCATTCAACGCCTCACACACAGCTCTGGCACAATCATCATCTCTCCCTCTCACCACTCACGACAGACGCCACACCAAACATACGGAGATTGTCTCTACGTGAGAACTCCTCCAATCTGTCTATCTCCTCATGCATTTTGTTTATTTCCTCTTTCAAACCATCCACCACAGCACACATCTCTGCACCTTCATCCTTTCTCTCAGCTGTCTCGCGAAACAGATCATTCACATCAGAGGTAATATCATCAACTTTAGCACATAGGGAAGTGTTGTCATTTTCCAGTGTGTTACAGCGTTCATTGATTCTTTCACACTTCTCTGATACTCTGTGTAAGTTCTTCTCTGTGTTGACTTAGTTGTTGACTTAGTTGTTGACTTAGTTGTTTGTTTTGCTCGTTGAATTGGGACTGGAGTTGCTGGGACTGCAGTTGAATGGCCTTCAAAATCTCACCCACCCCCTGCGAAGTAAGAGGCCCGTCTTCTGTCAACATTGATGTCCCAGATTGCGTACTGTCTTCTGCGTGCTGCACGTGCTGTCCATTATTTGGGCCAGGGTCCGTCTGTACATCATTACTTAGCAGGATCTGCCACTTTGAAAACACAGCATTGACAACAAACGCGAACAGCACGACCGGCACGTGCAAGGGAAGTTTACACATCATGTCGTTTCCAACGCCAGATGAAAGGTACACGTTTTCTGTGCATGGCATAGTTTCCGTGATGAAGTTTTGATCATTGCATGTCACAGTTGATATGTTGTTCATGTCATGTACGTTTATGTTGTTCATTGCTTCTATGTTGACACACAAAGCATCTGTCAGCTTTACCACGAACAAGATCAAAACAAACCCGATCACAATGTCCATTGTTGTCACATCGACCTTGCCGTCACCCACCTGTGTTTTCCTATGTTTGAGAGCTGACACACCTCGATTCAAACCATGAAACAGGCCAATGCAGGCCCTCCAGGCGTTCACATCGATCATGTTGGTCAGTTTTACAAAGTCAAACACAGCACGACTTCATTACAACAATATTTTCCACTGTAGAATTTGATTAACGCTCCCAAATCCATTTTGAATCGGACAACTCATTCAGCAGCTGCATACTGGTCGCCATCTTGCCTGTTCAGAGAGAGAGAGAGAGAGAGAGAGAGAGACAGAGGAGAAGAGAGAGAGAGAGAGAGAGAGATGAGAGAGAGAGAGAGAGAGAGAGAGAGAGAGAGAGAACACTGAAATAAGGGGAAGGAGGAACAGGCAGAGAGAGAGAGAGAGAGAGAGAGAGAGAGAGAGAGAGAGAGAGAGAGAGAGAGAGAGAGGAGAGAGAGAGAGAGAGAGAGAGAGAGAGAGAGAGAGAACACTGAAATAAGGGGAAGGAGGAACAGGCAGAGAGAGAGAGAGAGAGAGAGAGAGAGAAGGAGAGAGAGAGAGAGAGAGAGAGAGAGGGAGAGAGAGAGAGAGAGAGAGAACACTGAAATAAGGGGAAGGAGGAACAGGAGAAGAGAGAGAGAGAGAGAGAGAGAGAGAGAGAGAGAGAAGAGAGAGAGAGAGAGAGAGAGAGAGAGAGAGAGAGAGAGAGAGAGAGAGAGAGAGAGAGAGAGAGAGAGAGAGACACTGAAATAAGGGGAAGGAGGAACAGGCAGAGAGAGAGAGAGAGAGAGAGAGAGAGAGAGAGAGAGAGAGAGAGAGAGAGAGAGAGAGAGAGAGAGAGAGAGAGAGAGAGAACACTGAAATAAGGGGAAGAGAGGAACAGGCAGAGAGAGAGAGAGAGAGAGAGAGAGAGAGAGAGAGAGAGAGAGAGAGAGAGAGAGAGAGAGAGAGAGAGAGAAATAAGAGAAGAGGAACACTGAAAGAGAAGGGAAGGAGAGAGAGGAGAGAGAGAGAGGGAGAGAGAGAGAGAGAGAGAGAGAGAGAGAGAGAAGAGAGAGAGAGAGAGAGAGAGAGAGAGAGAGAGAGAGAGAGAGAGAGAGAGGAGAAGGAGGAGGAGGAGGAAGAAAAGAAGAAAAAAGAAGAACAAGAACAAGCATGGCCTCATTAAAATGAATTATGATATTTCAAAACATCAGGACTTTCCTCGTATTGCAGAACTTCCAGGATCGTCCCACTATCTTTATAGTTATCAATGTCCCATATATGCCTGTTCCAGGCTGGAGGACGTTAAGCGGACTTTCATCGCATGGCCTCATTTGCCTCGCTGCTCGCATCAGCAACGATTCAACCCCTTCTTTTTTCCCTTTACTGCGAGCCACTGCGTGGTAGCACGTTTCTGACAAGCGAGACCCGATCCCTTCGATCGGTTACTATGCCTTTAAAGGCACGACTGGACTATAAAAGAGCCGATCCCAGGAATCGGGTAGTCAGAGAGAGAGAGAGGAACAAGCCAGCGATTCTCCTAGCTGCGGGCTTTCGCCTGC
>CM065708.1:21730006-21735006 GCA_017654935.2 Phymorhynchus buccinoides | reverse complement strand
CCGTCGTACATGGCGAAAGCCGATACGCGACGTTAAACTGAACTTCCTTCCTTCCATGGGGAAATAGAATTGTAAACACAGGGCTCACAGGGACCCCCATTTGAGGGTCTATGAAGCACTAAGCTTCTCAAGGACCCTTTAAAAGAATGTGCAGGGGGTCCCAGGGATGCATTCGAACAAATTCTTTTTAGCATTTGCAGTGCCACTGGGAATCTCTGTCCCGCCTCTAGGACCCTCTGTACTGTAAGTGAAGGAGTCCCTGGGACCCCTTGTTTTGCGGAACGATTGGGAGCCCTGAAACATATTTTTCTTTCTTTTTTTCACAACACAAACAGATTACCTCTTTACTGACTGTTTCGTCCACTCCTGTGGACTTCCTCGAGTGAATGACTGGGTGAAAACATCTCACTCGATACTCAGGTTCTCGGGATTTTCCGCCGATCTTACGGAGATCAGCGAAAAGAGGGTTTTAGATCCCTGAAAGGAACCCCCCCTAGCCCCCCCCCCCCCCCCCCCCCCCCCCCCCCCCCCCCCCGGTCCATTAGTGCTTTTGTAGACGGATATAAACGCCCCCCCCCCCCCCACCCACCTCGCCTTACGCGAGGAAATAGAAATATCCCGTGAATAAAGTTAGCGTGTACCGATACCTTTAACGAGATAGACCTTTACTATAGGGGAAGACGGGGTAAAAAGCGCATGGGCGGGTAAGAAGCCCACCCCAATTATCTCTTGAAATGAAGCAAATTTCAGTCTCATTTTGCCCATGAGACGAGCGTTAATGTCTAGCATTCGTCTCATGGGCAAATATGACTGAAATTTTCTTTATTTCATGAGATAATTGGGGTGGGCTTCTTACCCGCCCATGCGCTTTTTACCCCGTCTTCCCCTAGTTACTAGTAGACGATAGGTATTTAATTACGCACGGTTCGTTTTGGTCAAACTGAGAGCATCCAGTAGGCCTACAGTAGGCATCGAGGCTAGAGCCTAGCCTAAAGATCCAATGCAGGTGAGTAGCTTGCGTTGTGTTTTATGGTTTGGCATTTAAAGGTGGACCCTGACGGATGAGGTTTTTTCCAAGAAACACGTCGAGATCACCAGAAAGACAAGCCTCTTCAAGGATCGGAACACTCACTTTGTTCTGGTTTCCAATAAATTAAACCGTCAAAACGGCGATTCCAGTCCTTGGCGGAGATACCGGAGAGAGAAGCCATTTTGGATGGGGTGGTCGAAGGTCACTCACTGTGGTTGAAGCGTTTTCTTTTTTTTTGTAGTGCAGTAAAAAAAAAAAAAAGTAGAGCTATTTCCTTTGTTGTGAGCGAAACTCCTTTAGATAAGCTGCATAAAAGTAAAAAAAATAAAATAAATAAAAAGCCTTGTATTGCGAAAATATATTTTTTATTTCGTGCAAACGATTTGGTCTAAACTCAGGCGGCCATTAGAAAAGAGACGGCATACTTTGGGTGAAATAATTTCACTTCCAGCACCTCCGCCAAGGAGGAATCGCCGATTTGACGGTTTGATTTCTAGGAAACCAGAGCAAAGTGAATGTTGTAATCTCTGTAAAGGGCGTTTTCCTGGTGATCTGGACGTGTTTCTTACCAAAAAAACTCATCCGTCAGGGTGCCCCCTTTAATTGATGCACAGAGGATGTAAAAGTAGTGATAGGACAAACTGTCCTGACACAAGAAAATCAGGCAAAGCTGCAGTTAAGTCACACCGGTGACCCTCCCCCCCCCCCCCCCCCACCCTCCTTCAAGTTTACGACTCTCAATCTGAAAGTGTGCTGCTTGTTCCAGTCTGACCATAATCCCAGTCTGACCATAACCTATTGGCCACTGCGAAGAACACCTTTTGCAAGAGTGAATGCCCTTGGTGGGTGGTGGAAGATGGCTGAGTGCTGACCAAACAAGGGCATCACTCTCTTCAGTAACCATATGTGAGGCCATGCCACTGAATGGCTGCCTTTTGCAAGAGTGAATGCCCTTTTGGATACTGACCAACAAGGGCTTCACTCTCGCTGTCAAGGGCGTTAATAACCCTAGTTGCAGTGGCCGATAGATGTGTGTCCCATGGCCTTCGGGCAAGACGTTCAATGCTGCACTTGGTCATCTCCAAATATGGAAAGTGACGCCATTCGCGTGACAATGTCGGTTTTCAGCGAAACTTTAGAATGTGTATCTGTTAGGCCGGGTTCACACTAGACACGTAAGTTCCGTACGGAAAACCCTAAATAAGTGGAAGAAAGAAGGATAAAAGTTTACGCATACAGGGGAAATTCGGACACGTGCATCGCGTCAAATTTTGTGTGAAGGTGTGCCTCCTTAATAGGAAGAGATCGGCGCAAACCATTTTGCCGTCGTGACCTTGACCTTGACGTACGACCTTGAAAACCCAAAATCTATTTTTAGCCATATCTCGGGCACCGATCAACATAGGATGTTGAAACTTGGTATGAAGATGGTTTGGCTTATGCCCGTTCTGATGATGGCATACCGATCAAGGTCAAGGTCAAGGTCAAAAAGATCGCTGGAGCCTGAAAATCGGAGGGTCATTTTTTTCTCCTTCTGTCTGTCCCATGGATATCTTTCGAACGGGTTGACAGAATCACGTCAAATTGTGTGTGCTGGTGTGTCACCATGAGAGGAAGGCACCCGCGCAAACCATATTGCCGTCGTGACCTTGACCTTGGCGTACGACCTTGGAAACCGAAAATCTTTCAGGGGCCATAACTCCCACACCGTTAGTGTTAGAGTCTTCAACTTCGGCATGAAGGTACTTTGGCTTATGCCCGTTCTGATGGTGGCATACCGATCAAGGTCCAGGTCACGGTCCGGGCGATCGGTAGGCCTTGAAAGTGGTAGGGGTCTACACATTGGGTTTTAAGCCATATTTTCCACATTGGTACTTGACAGAAGCGCTTCAGATTGTGTGTGGTACTGTATACCCTAGAGAAGAAAACATCCGAGCATAAATTATCACAATGCTGACCTTGACCTTGAAGTGTGACCTTGAAAACTGAAATTTCCTTCTTTGCGCTATATGTTTCTTCTTCAAGCTGTATCTCGTGAACTAGAAGACAGAATCCCTTCCAATTTTGTGTCAGGATGTGACACTCTACGGGGTGTCGCAAGTGCGTGGCATTGCTGGTGACGGACATGTCTGCCGCTCGGCGACGCCCTTGTATTTTAATTAAAAAGAAAAATGTATCAATGTCAAAAACGATGTTATCATAAGGTAGCGACGAGAAAGTGTGCTCATTCGCGGTCGTGGGCACGCAGGCACACACACACACACACGCGCGCGCGCGCACATGACACACACACACACACACACACACACACACACACACATGCGCGCGCCACACATACACTCACATGCACATGCGCGCGCCACACACACACACACGCGCACACACACACACACACACACACACAGACACACACACACACACACACACACACACACACACACACACACACACACACACACACACACACACACACACACACACACACACTGCTTGACGTATGCAGACGATGTTATATTGTTATAAAAAACAAGGAGTGGACTTCAAAGACAATTACATAATCTATATGAGTATAGTTGTAATTGGGGGCTACATATTAATATAGAAAAAACAAAGGTTGTCGTATTTTCTCGATCAGAACCGATTATACCAATGGCATTTAAGTGTGGAGACAATATTATTGAAAACACAGACAGTTATAAATATCTAGGTATAATCTTTCAAAAAGATGGTAATTTCAATAAAGCTCAAGAACATCTGAGCAAACAAGGAAATAAAGCTGCACATAATCTACGAAGATATCTTATAAAAGAAAATATTGATATTAGGATTATCAATCAACTATTTGATTCCTTGGTTTCACCAATATTACTCTATGGTTCAAAAATTTGGCTACCATATACACTACTCACAAAAAGTTAAGGATCACTATGAGAAAACAGGTGCGCAATAAACTCCGTTCGCTCCTGTTATTTTTTTCTCAGTCAAGCCAAATTGTTATGAATTCTTGTTCAGCTGTAAGTGGGCGATGTTGTGTTAGTGGAAACATTGCACGTGATTCTCTATTACTGAGCTGGGCAGCAAAAGAAAAAGCGGAAACTTGCGAAAAAGGACCTTGTTTTGGATCGTTCTGCATGAACACATTGCACAAGCCAATGGAAAAACATTATGTGCAAGCAATGCTGTGAGATGCTGTCTCTTGCTTGGCTTTATAAGAAGACATACCACCAGTATTCCACCTGATTTGAAAATGCCTCCACGACGAAAATTGAGCGAATTTTAGGGGACGAGCTATGCATATTAGGTGTACCCAAGAAAGTGGCCAGGCGACTTCAGGTGTCCATCTCGGTCGCCTTCCAACTGGGAGGGTCCATGAAAGACGCAGCAGAATTACAAGCCCTAGCATTTCCCCTTAATTTAAAGGCTTCATGGGTTTAACCTCCGTTCTCGTCGCCCAGCTTACGGCCACGCTTAACTCCAGCCCATAGGCGCCGCGCCTTCTGGATACGTGAGGTGGACACGTAGCTTCCCAGAATCTAAGGAAAATTCATATGAGGGTCTGAGACGCTTTATTGACGCCACTGTCCAAGAAAAGGTGGCATATGATAACATGTTGCAGGGTAACCTGACAAGATGAGCTTCGCAAACATCATGGATTAAGTCAACGACTTCCTGCAGCAGTCTGGATCAAAACAATGCAGTCCCGATGTTTGAACCTCTTGAGCTTTGAGGAGCAACCACCCCCCTCCCATGCCCAGCACCTCTTGCTGCAGGCTGAAGGATCTTCACCACCCTGGTCAATCAATTCACATTGGCGGATACATGCATTACTGAAAAAAATTTCAACAACATGCGTACCCACTTTGATATGTACGAAGAATGCTCGAAAAACTGTTATCGTTATACTAAAGCATTTTGGAAACTTATTTGGAAAGTTATGAATTAGTTTGCAAAAAGGGCTTAGAAGTATCAC
>CM065708.1:21707506-21725006 GCA_017654935.2 Phymorhynchus buccinoides | reverse complement strand
AACGGGCATACGCCAAAGTACCTACATGCCAAATTTGAAGACCAATGGAATGGGAGTTATGGCCCCTTAAAGAGTTTCGGTTTTCAAGGTCGTACGCAAAGGTCAAGGTCAGTTAACATTAGGCAATATTATTGCCTAATGTTAACATTAGGCAACTGTTCACATTACGCGTAACATATATAACACTTGTTTTGTAAATCCAGATAGCTTATTGTTACTCTGTCACGAATTTGTCCCGTGTATCTATCTTAAAACCTTTCACCGCCAGCCACATTTCAGCCACAAAAAAAAATTAAAGTTACCTGGGTAAGAGAGCAAAATCCATCTGCAGTGTTGGGGATTCTTCTGTGACATAATTATATAAAATAAGGTCTATCCTTACTTCCCAAAACTAAGACAATAGTGTTTTTGGATAATAGACCCCAATTTGATGCCTTTTAGTGACATAGGTGTTAAAATCACTGTGGTGCTAAAATGCGACTTTGGCGGTGAAAGGGCTACGATAGGGCTTTATATAAGTTTCATTGTTACCCTATCTCATCATTTCTGATTTTCTTTTTCATGTGACTATGAAAGAAATGCTTTTAAATAAAATAACAATAACAACGACATAAACACAACGACATAAACAAACGACATAAACACAACGACATTTACATTAAAAAAAGATAAAACAACTCTCATAAACACAACTCTCTACTCTCTCTCTCTCTCTCTCGCTCATCTACTCTCTCTCTCTCTCTCTCTCTCTCGTCTCTCTCCTCTCGGCCTCTCTCTCTCTCTCTCTCTGAAATCTCACTCTCTCTCTCTCTCTCCCCCCTCTCTCCCTCTCTCTCTCCCCTCTCGTCAGAGATCTCTCCTCGAGTCTCTCCTCATTCTCCCAGAGAGACCGACCCAACACCCATACCTCTCTCTCCTCTCTCCTCCTCTCTCCCTCTATTCCTCCAATACTCTCTATCCCTCTCTCTCTCTCTCTTACACTATCTCTCTCCTCTCTCTCTCTCATCTCCTCTCTCTCGTCTCTCTCTCTCTCTCTCTCTCTTCTCACTGAGATATAGATTCCCCTCTCTCTTCCTCCCCCACCTGCTCATCTTCTCTCTCCCCCTCGCAGAGAGAGACCTCCGCCTCTCCTCTCTCTCTCTTCCTCTCTCTCTCCCTCTCTCTCTCTCCCACCCTCACTCTCTCCCTCCCTCAGAGAGAGACTATAGAGATGAGAAGAGAGAGAAATAGAGACTCTCCCCCCCTCTCCTTCTATGTCTCTCTTACTCTCTCTCATCTTACTTCTCCTCTCTGATAGTCTCCTCCCTCTCTCGACATACTCAAGAGGTCAGCCACATCCTAGAAACCTCTTTCTCTCTTCTACCCCTCTCTCTCTCTTCTCTCTCTCTCTCTCCCTCTCTCTCTCTCTCTCTCTCCCTCTCTCTCTCTCTCTCTCTCTCTCCTCATCTCTCTCTCTCTCTATCTCGCCTCTCTTCTCTCTCGTCTCTCTCTCCTCCTAGCCTCTCTCTCTCTCTCTCTCTAGAGCTAGACTCGAAGATCCCTCTCTCGACTATCTCCCCTCGTCTCTCTTCGAGTCCTCTCTCTCTCTCCGCCTCCCTCTCTCTCTCTCTCTCTCTCTCTCTCTCTTCGAGTTTCTCTCCTCCCCCCTCTCTCTCTCTCCCCGTCTCTCTCCTCCTCTCTCTCTCCCTCTCTCTCTCTCCTCAGGAGAGAGAGATATATAAAAAGAGGGTCTCTGCCTCTCTACTCTCTCTCTCTCTCTCTCCACTCTCTCTCGTCTCTCTCCCCCTCTCTCTCTCTCTCTCTCTCCTCCCTCTCTAGAAACTCCCTCTCTCTCTCCCCAGATCTCTCTCTCTCTCTCCTAGATCTGTCTCTCTCTCTCTCAATCTCTCTATCTATCTCCCTGATCTCTCTCTCCCATCTAAATCCCTCTATCAGTCCAGATCTTCGATCAGACCGCTCTCTCTCTCTCTCGCTCCCGTCCCTCTCGCAAGAAGGTAACCCTCTCTCTCTACGCTCTCTATCTCTCTCTCTCTCACCCTCGATCTCCGAGTCCCTCTCTCTCTACCCCCCCCCTCAAAAAAAAAAAAAAAATAGAACCCCCACCACTCCATCTTACTACACTCTCTCTCGGTCAGCACCTCTCTCCTCTCCCTCTTCTCTCTCTCTCTCAGATCTCTCTCTCTCTCTTCTCAACTCCCCCCTAGGCCCTAGTATGATCCCTCTGAATCTCTCTCCCTCTCTCTCTATCTAGAAACATATCTCTCCTCTCCTCCATCTCCCTGGGAAATATCCGCTCTTCTCTGACCTCTCTCTCTCTCTCTACTCCCCCAAAAGATGTACTTTACGCCCTCTCTCCCCTCCTCTCTCTCTCTCTCTCTCTCTCTCTCTCTCCTCACCTCTCTCTCTCTCCCTCTCTCTCCCTCTCATCTCTCTCTCTCTCTATCCCCTCTCTCTCTCTCTCTCCTCACCTCTCTCTCTCTCTCTCTCTCTCTCTCTCTCTCTCTCCCCCGCCCTCTCGCATCAACAATATAGCTATATCTAAGACACTCCCTAACCTCTCTCTCTCTCTCCTCTCTCTCTCTCTCCCAACTCTTTCCTCTCTCTCTCTCTCTCTCTCTCTCTCTCTCTCTCTCTCTCCCCTCTCTCTCTCTCTCTCTCTCCTCTCTCTCTCTCTCTCTCCCCACCTCTCCCTCATCTCTCTCTCTCTCTCTCTCTCTCTCTCCCCCCCCTCTCTCTCTCTCTCTCTCTCTCTCTCTCTCTCTCTCTCTCTCCTCTCTCTCCCTCTCCCCCCCCCCCCCCCCTCTCTCTCTCTCTCTCTCCCACTCTATCTGTGCGCTGGTGCGTATGTGCCATTTTAGCATAGGGTGATATACCTTTCATGTTATATAGGTCTAGATGTTGCTGCACGTTTATTGTGAGTTCACATGCGACCCAGCACCACGAAAGGGACATTAAGTGTCAAACTGACCATTCTGAGAAAATTATACATTGGAAACCTTCAGACAATTCTCGTTCTAATGATACAAGAACAATTCTTGCATATTTTTTTCCATTCCAGAACTATGAGCATTTAAAGTTAGAAGTGTGAGCGTCGGCCATTTTGAGAAAACACAGTCTAATATCTAGCCTAGCTGAAGGAAATGCATTGACCTACTCGAGTTAAAACACTTATAAGACCACTTAGAGACCATAGTAAACATGATCCTTTATAAATGTGAAAGATAAGATGCTAGAGAACACAAAAATGCTCATAACTCAAAATGGACCAAAAAAATTAGATTTTTGAATTTGCAAGCCTGTTATGTGAAACTATCCCAGCGACTTAATGTCCCTTTCGTGGTGCTGGGTCACATACATGTTTTAGAATGCTCTTTATCATTATAATTTTTTTGTTTGTGGCTCAAGCCACAAACCTATAACTCACTTTGTCGGTCGGTCGGTCTGTCTGTCTGTCTGTCGGTCGGTCCAAAATTGTCGCACATTTTGACAAAATTGTCGCATTTCAAATCGAGGCTACACTTCAAATTGAGGCCGCTCTTTAAAATGATGTATTTTAAAAGCGTACAAAATAATAAACATACGTAATACAGACACTACAACAGACACGACGAGTATGCGGTGCTTCTTTCGATGAGCATAAGTAGGATACATAGTTTTAAATGTTTTCCAAAATATATAAAAAGTTACGAAATGGTGCAGAGATAACATTCTGGTTTACAGATTAAAATTATTGAAAAGCCAGGGGAGGTGACTCATGATTGGAGTGGTAAAAATAGACCGCGTGCCACAAACTATTGCGATTTCGCGCTTGTTTTCTTTTCCCTTTCTAACTTTTCCTTCTGTTTGATTATTATTTTTCTTTCGTTTTTTCCCCTCCTTTTTTTGTGAGGGCATAGCGAAAAGATGCTTGGTAGCTTATCTATTTTCCATCAATAATTAAAATAATAAAACCGTGCTCATGTTCGTGTTCGTCTTCTCCTTATATCTCTTTACCTTTCTCTGTCTGTCTGTCTGTCTCTCTGTCTTATCTGTATCTGTCTCTGTCTGTCTCTCTCTCTCTCAATTCTCTATCGCCTCTATCTGTCTCTCTCTCTGTATCTGTCTCTGTCTGTCTCTCTCTCTCTCTCTCTCTCTCTCTCTCTCTCTCTCTCTCTCTCTCTCTCTCTCTCTCTCTCTCTCTCTCTCTCTCTCTCTCTCTCTCAATTCTCTATCGCCTCTATATCTCTTTGTCTTTCTCTCCATATCTCCCTGTCTCTCTTACTGACGGCGTGTCTCTCTCTCAGTCTCCTCTCTCTCTCTCTCTCGTCTCTCTCACTCTCCCACCCCCTTCCTCGTCTCCTCTCTCTCTCTCTCTCTTTCTCTCTCTGTGTCTTTCTCTTCTTCTCTCTCTCTCTCTCTCTCCTCTCTCTCTCTCTCTCTCCTCTCTCTCTCACTCTCTCTCTCTCTCTCTCTCTCTCTCTCTCTTCTGTCTTTTGTTTTTCTCTCTCTCTCTTGGTTGATGTTTTTTCTTTGTTGTGAACTGCATTGTTGTGGGCCAGAGGCCTAACAATTAAAGCATTTTTTAATCTTTGACTATGACTCTCTCTCTCTCTCTAACTCTCTCTCTCTCTCTCTCTCTCTCTCTCCTCTCTCTCCCTCTCCCAGACTCCTCGAACCGTCTCTCTCTCTCTCTCTTCTCTCTCTCTCTCTCTCTCAGAGATTCGGGAGAGAGATCCTCTCTTCCTCTCTTCTCTTCTCTCTCTCTTTTTCTCTCTTCTCTTCTTCTTCTCTCTCTCTGTTCCATCTCTCTCTCAGTCTGTCTCACGCACATGTTGGAAATAGGGAAATAGGACAAGGGAGAGGGAGTCTCAAGGGGGAATAATCTGCCAGTGTCTGGTCCAGATTGCCTTCTGGGGTGTCTTCCTCACTGATGGGAATGTAATGAACAGAAGGGACGGCTCTCTTGTCTTCTTCTTCTTCTTCTTCTTCTTCTTCTTCTCTCTCTTCTCTCTCTCTTCTTCTTCTTCTCTCTCTCTTCTCTCTCTTCTCTCTTTCTCTTCTTCTTCTTCTTCTTCTTCTCTCTCTCTCTTCTTCTTTTCTTCCTTCTTCTTTCTCTTCTTCTCTCTTCTTCTTCTTCTTCTTTTTTCTTCTTCTTCTTCTATCTTCTTCTTCTTCTTCTTCTTCTTTCTTCTTCTTCTCTCTCTTCTTCCTCTCTTCTCTCTCTCTCTCTTCTTTCTCTTCTTCTTCTCTTCAGTCCTGTTCTTCTTCTTCTTCTTCTTCTTCTGGGGTTCTTCTTCACTGATGGGAATGTAATGTTCTTCTTCTTTCTTCTTCTTCTTCTTCTTCTTGTTCTTTGTTCTTCTTCTTACTTGTTCTTCTTCTTCTTATTCTTCTTGTTTTTCCTTGTTGTTGTTGTTGTTGTTTCTTTGTTGTTCTTTGTTGTTGTTTTTCTTGTTCTTCTTCTTCTTCTTCTTCTTCTTCTTCTTCTTCTTGTTCTTCTTCTTCTTCTTGTTCTTCTTTTCTTCTTTTCTTCTTCTTCTTCTTCTTCTTCTTTCTTCTTCTTCTTCTTCTTCTTTCTTCTTCTTCTTCTTCTTCTTTTTCTTCTTCTTCTTCTTCTTTTCTTCTTTTTCTTCTCCTCCTCTCCTCCTCTCCTCCTCCTACTAACTTCCTTCCTCTCTTCTTCTTCTTCTTCTCCTTTTTGCCATCTTTTTCTCCCCCTCCTCCTAACTCTTCTTCTTCTTCTTCTCAGACTTTTCCTCCTCCTCCTCCTCTTCCTCTCTTCCTTCCTCCTCCTCCTCCTCCTCCTCCTCTCTGTCTTCTTATTCTTATTGGTCTCCATAGTGTTCTTTTCATCATCATCATCATCATCATCATCATCATCATCATCATCATCATCATATCCTTTTTTCTTCTTCTCTTCCTCCTCCTCCTCCTCATCTCACTCCATTGACGCCTCCTCGACCCACCCTCCTCCTCCTCCTCCTCCTCCTCCTCCTCCTTCATCTTCTTCTCTTCGACGTAAGATGTTCCAAGTCAGTCAGGAGAGCTGTCGTCATGTCTTCGTGCTGTCTTCGTGTTCTTCAGTCAACGCCCTCACTTCAAAGCAATTCAGCAGGTGGCATTGAACTGAATCAGTCATTCTATTCGGCTAAGTGGTAGATTAGACAACCTCCATCAAACTGTCGCATTGAAAAACTTCACACCAAGAAGCAACGTAACCATGATGGTTTTTGTTGTTGTTTGTTCGTTGGTCGTACCCTGGCTTAAAGACTCCAGGGACCATCCCAACAGCCGAAGCACTTGGAACACTATGGTACAAATTCTAATGCTCCAGCTAGGGATGAGAACATTACGTGTGTGGAACCGTTTTTTGATTACCCCGCCACGTGTGCGGCCGACACTCCGACTTCGGAGGATTTGGGTGATGTTATGCTAGGAATTTGCCATGGCTAAAGACAATCCCCGCATAACTATGCAGAACATAACAACATTTTGATGTAGCCTTGGTGTTCTAGTTTGTGTCAATTGGTCTGACGCAGCCTTATACCACCAAGGCGTGACATAACCATATGATTCATTGATTTGCTTTAATCATTAAAACCTAAGGCATGCAGGGAGACATTTGAAGCTAGCTGACCTTGACCTTTGACCTAGCCTTGGACGTTCTGTTGGTTGTATACCCTTTTAATGATATACTTTTGATCAACGTGGCGTAAAGAATGTAGTGGGTGATATTTTAAAGCTTGTTGACCTTGACCTTGACCTTGGACGTTCTGTTGGATGCATAGCCCTTTTAACTATATCTACTTTCGATCAACTTAGCCTAAAGAATGCAGTGGATGATATTTTAAAGCTTGTTGACCTTGACCTTTGACCTTTGCCTTGCATATGGGCGAGAGTGGAGAGCAGTGGTCGTCGCACAGAAACCGTTGGCCGTACACCCGAATAACCCATATAATTATATCCTTGATCGCTGTCACCCCAAAGGAACGACTTGGGGTGGATGGAAGGGGGATGGGGGGGGGGGGGGAGAAACGGGGCGAATGGGGGGAAGGGGGGACAAGGGGGAAGGCAGGGACAGGGGAGAAGTAGAGGGACACAGAATCGTATCAGAGGTGAAGAATTGTGGCTTGCGAAACGGAGTGAATGACATGTCTGCCGCTCGACGACACACTTGTAATGTGTATGTCTATGTACTATCTGTCTAGCATCATGTGTGTGCTGTTTCTCTGCGTGTCTTTCTGTCTTGTTGTGTATGTATCTTCCATGACTGGATCGAGGGCAAAACATTATGCTGGTTACGATCTATACGTACGGAGTTTTATAATAATATAGTAACCGACCTGCGCCATCTGACAGTTATTACGCAATCGATATCATCATTCTACTTTAGAGATATCATATTCAGTCTACAGACCATTCCATTGTTTCGTTCTTATTGTCCTTTGCCAATCCACGATCACAATGGAGTCTGCATTCGTTCGTGTATGTTTCTTTGTGTTTTGTTTGTTGTCCTTTGCCGATCTACGATCGCAAAGGAGTCTGCATTCGTTCGTGTATGTTTCTTTGTTGTTGGGTTTCTGTCTGTCCCAAGGATATATCCCGAACCGCTTGACAGAATCACTTCACATTGTGTGTGGTGGTGTGTCACCATGAGCGGAAGGCATCCGCGCATAAATTATGGCCGTCGTGACCTTGACCTTGTTCTGTGTCTGCTTTCAGATACGTAAACCCCAGAGACGAGAAAGAAAGAAAGAAAGACAGGCGAGAGGACGGAGCCTGATCTAACCACCACCATCACCATCACCACCACCACCACCACCACCAGCTACAACGACAACAACAGAGAACACAACGGCTGTCAGTCATCCTCTGGCGTTCCGTCGTCCACATAATTAGATCACTAACGAGAGTCACTCGCTGTTCTTCCTCTTCTTCTTCCCTCAGATTCCCACTGGCACCGTAGTAACCCCCCTTTTTCTTCTTACCCTAGGGATTTGTAAGGAACTATACTATCCAACACTGTCCCACCACCACCACCACCCCCTACCCCACCACCACCCCGCGCCAAAAACGCAAACGCCTTTATCCGTTCTGCAACGCTCTTCCCTTGACTGTCTTTCTGTCTCAGAATTGAAGAGATGACGATGAAAGTTCGTTTAGCGTCCTCCGGCCTGGAGCAGGCACATATGGGACATTAATAACTATAAAGATAGTGGGACGGTCCTGGAGGTACTGCAATACCAGGAAAGTCCCGAAGTGGGTTTTTTTGGATGATCAAGATAAAACTAGTAGAGTAGAATTGAAGAGAGCCATTCCGTCCTTCTTTTCTCCCTCCCCACATCCTCTCCCCACCTATATCTCCCTGTTGTCCGCCTACCGGAGAACTTCTAAAAGGTCCTTCTGCCCATGCCCCCCACCCCCCCATCCCTTTTTAGCCACGAGGTTTAAAAGGGACCATACTTCCCTTCTCACTCCCTTTTTACACTTCTTTTTTTGTATGTCTCCAGTATAGGACTTGTAAAAGAAAGTCTTCTCCCCGTTCTTCTCTCATTCTTCGTCTACTTCCTCCCTCCCCCCCCCCGCCACCCTTCCTTCCTACCCGCTTCCCCCCCTTAACCCTTCCCCTCCTACCACTTTTCTTGTCTGTCTTCCAGAATAGTGTCAGAGACAGGGTGCAGTCCTCCCCTCCTACCACTTTTCTTGTCTGTCTTCCAGAATATTGTCAGAGACAGGGTGCAGTCCTCACCTTCCCCTTAACCCTTCCCCTCCTACCACTTTTCTTGTCTGTCTTCCAGAATAGTGTCAGAGACAGGGTGCACTTTTCTTGTCTGTCTTCCAGAATAGTGCCAGAGACAGGGTGCAGTCCTCACCTTCCCCTTAACCCTTCCCCTCCTACCACTTTTCTTGTCTGTCTTCCTCCCCTCCTACCACTTTTCTTGTCTGTCTTCCAGAATATTGTCAGGGACAGGGTGCAGTCCTCACCTTCCCCTTAACCCTTTCCCTCCTACGCTTATTCATGTATTCCTTCTAGTTTTTTGTGTGTGTGTCAGAGGCAAGGTAGGGTAAAGTATACTGATGATGACGGTGATGATGACGATGGTTCTTCCATAACCTGGGTGACTGGTCGATACTTGGTAGAGAGATGGATGGATGGCTGTGTCATGACACTGCTGGAGGGGAGAGGGTGGGGGTGGGAGGAAAATGAAGTTCACAGGGGTCAGCCACGGGGTCTGGGACTGAAAAGATAGGGTCAGGCAAGGCCGCTGATGACTTTCTTTGTAGGGAAGTGTTTGTTGTATATAGGAAAGTTTGGGTTGTTTTTTTGTGGTTGTGAACGGTCTCAGTGAGGAGTTCCTTTTTTCTTTTTTCCCCCTTTTTTTTTTACAGGGTTTGTGCAAGCCGTGGCTTGATTGGATTCTGTGGTCGTGGTTGTGATTGATCTCAGTGTAATGAGATTGGACCTGTTAAATGTGTACGATTGTTTCTTCTTTTTGTGTGTGATTAAAGATTGTTGTGGATTCTAACCATGGATGTGAACAGATGGAATCAACAGCTTGATACGAACAAAGAGACAAGTGCTTAGACAACAGAGTCATGTTAATATCAACGATGTGCTTCAAGAGATCGTATAATGAGCATTGTGCTCTGACTATTATGGACACGTACATCTTAAAATTGTTTATATCACTTATTTTGATTACAATGAGTTTAAAAAAGCTTGGCTCTGTCTATAATTTAACTCGCATTCGTATTGAAGGAATCCAGCAGTAAGTCCTAGTAGGTGACATTAACGTCCTATCAGCCTTTGGCTCTCGAGGACGTACACAAAGACTAAGAGCGAATGGCACATCTCGTCATTACCTGTAGCAGTCTATCTACCAGCACAGACCGTAGCAACAGTACGAACAATGTCTCCTCTACACCGCAATGCAGCGATGACCTCAGCAAACAGACTGGTCAGACGATGCTGTCGACACAGCTTCCTGAACTCCGTTCTACTAGCCTTCCTGCTCACTGCTCTTCTGTCTTTGACGCTGCTTCTGCACGCGCTGCACGTTCTGCATGGTGACCACCTCGTGATGCACGTGCACAGCCCCGAGTTGTCCAGTTGGGTGGACAGAGCTGAACGTGAACGAAGCGTGTCCGGTCAGAAATGTGTCCACCCCGGTCTCAACCCTTACGACCCTTCCATCATGGAGTTTCATCGCAAAGTTCCTGCCGTCAACTGCAGCGCTATGATGGAAGACTGGGTCTATGTGACGAACGGTACGTTCAGAATTTCGCGTCGCGCGCGGCGTCTGTATGGTAAGATTACCTGTGAGTACGCGCCTCTGGTGCGAGCCGCGGGGGATGACTTTTCCGCGCGGCACGCCCCTCACGTGAAGCCCATGTTGGATGGTGTTGCTCTGCAGTCTGACTTCTTCAAGGTGGCCTGTGTGTCCAGCAGTGGACCCCGGTACATCAACATCCACTCCGCTGTGGCCTGGAACCAAGCTGTGTGGGCACGTCTGCGAAACATCACCACTTCTGGGGACACGTCTACTTCTCATCATCATCATCATCATTATCATCATTGTCGACACCATCATCAAAAACACCAACAACAAACTCCAAAGCGTAATCTTTACTTCAACAACGATAAGAATCCATCAGATGTTCTTCCCAGACCTCCTTCACTGAACAGTCTGAACCTCAGTGTGTTCATGTTCGGCTTCGATTCCTTATCCCGCATGGCCTGGCTCCGTCTCTTGCCCAGAACCAGGGACTACTATGTCCGAGTTCTGGGCGGCATAGAACTGACCGGCTACAACATCGTGGGTGATGGAACCCCGGCCGCTTTACTGCCCATCCTCACGGGCAAGATGGAGGAGGAACTGCCGGAGTCTCGCAGAGGTTTTCCCGGGGCGACTCCGGTGGACGACCACCCGTGGATCTGGAGGAACTTTTCCCAGCACGGCTACGTGACCGCCCACGCCGAGGACATGGCCAGTGTAGGGACATTTCAGTACCGCATGCTGGGCTTCAGGGACCAACCCACCGACCACAACATGAGGATTTTCTACTTAGCCGCGGAGAGGATGTACAGACACAACCCTCCTCTGTGCTTAGGGTCCAAGCCGCGGCACGTCAACTTCATGAACTGGTTCAGGGATCTGTTCGACATGTACAGATCCGTGCCCAAGTTCTTATTCGGTTTTCACTCCGAGATGAGTCACGACAACAACAACGACGTGCAGGCGTTAGACGACGATTTAGTAGCGTTTCTTCGACAGTTAGAACACCAGGGTCACCTCAACTCCACGCTGCTCGTCCTAATGGCCGACCACGGTGCCAGGTACAACTACGTCCGGGCCACGGCACAGGGGAAGCTGGAAGAGCGCATGCCTTATTTCTCTTTCCGCTTTCCGCCCTGGTTTAAAAACACGCACCCGGACATCGTCAGAAACATGGAGATCAACTCTAAAAGGTTAACAACGCCTTTCGATATTCACGAGACGTTTCTAGACGTGTTGAACTTCAGGGGTGCGGGACTAGCTGACATCAACCACAGAGCTTCCAGTCTCTTCAGGGAAATCCCAAAGCAACGCACGTGCAGCCACGCCGGGATCTCGCCTCATTGGTGCGCGTGCTTGGAATGGCGGCGTGTCAACCAATCGGATTCTCTCGTGGCGCAAGCCGTCCAATCAGCGATCAGAACTATTAATAACTTCACGGAGGCTGTTCGTGAGAAATGTGCGAAACTTGCATTGTCAGAAATCACCCACAGTGCTCGCTATCTCCCCAATGATAGTGACCTGTCCATTCAGAGGAAAATGTCTTCCTACAGAGAATCTAACGTTGTGGATAGTTTCAGCCCTTCCCCGTCCCCTGCTCCATCCAGCGTTGAACTGTATCAAGTGTCTTTCAAAACGCGTCCGGGTTTCGGCCATTTTGAGGTCACGTGTACCCGTGACGTCACGTCCGGTGCTTTCAGTGTGGGTGTGGGGGACATCAGTCGGATCAACAAGTATCGGTCTCAGCCTCTGTGTTTACAGGACACGTCTCCTCATCTTAGGCCTTACTGCTACTGTGTGTGAAGGAAGGAGTGAGAGAGAGAGGAGGAGGGAGAGAGAGAGTGAGATAGAGATTATGTGATGTGTGGGGGTGTGGGGGTGTGAGGGTGAATGTGTGTGGGTGTGTGGGTGTGAATGTGTGTGGGTGTGAATGTGTGTGCGAGCTTCGATTTGATTTGTGCGTTTCGATTTGATTTCTATCAAGATTTAGCGCCGTATAAATACAGTTATTCTGTATGTTGTTGTTGTTGTTGCTGTTGTTGTATCTGTGTGTGTGGAATGCGTGTAAATATGAGTGATTGAATGTGTGTGTGTGTGTGTATGAGCGCGCGTGTGTGTGTGTTTCAATGCGCGTAATTGTTCCTCAATTTAGCGTATTTTGACTGAAATGATATCAAACAAACAAATAATGTAGGATAGCATAACTATGTGTGTTGGGTGTATGCGCATGCCCGTCTGTGTTTGTGTCAGTCTGAGTGAGTATATGTGTATGTGTGCGCGCTCGCGTGTGTGTGAGTGTATTTGTATGTGCGCGCGCTCGTGTGTGTGTGTGTGTGTGTGTGTGTGTGTGTGTGTGTGTGTGTGTGTGTGTGTGTGTGTGTGTGTGTGTGTGTGTGTATGTGTGCGTGTGCGTGCGTGCGTGCGTGCGTGTGTGTGTGTGTGTGCATGTGTGCGCGTGTGTGTGTTTGTATGTGTGTGTGTGTACATGCGCGTATGTGTACTGTATGAGATTCCACTATGTTTAACTTTGTTTGAAGTTTGATTGAACAAATACCTTCGTATTTCAATGTACTGACATGATTGTGCAGCACGGGCTGAATAAGTGAACGATTAAATGAATATTATTTTTGATGTTGTCATTGATAACAATGGTTTCTCATGTTAAACAATCTGATTGGAAAATGTATTGTAATAATTATTTATTGCTTCGTAAATTATAAAAAACCAAAAAAAACCACGTTTTTGCCAAATCAGTATCGTGTTTTACGTGCGAAAGGTTCAACACAAGCGTTTGCTTTGTAAGGTATGCATGTATGCAGGGATCAATCTTGTCACAGGACATCATAGGTCTTTGACCAGTTAGAAGAAATCATAATAGGTCATTTTCATAAAACGATAAGTCATAATGTAATAAAAAAAATAAAAAGGAAATACAACTTGAGCGCAACAAAAACTGTTTTCTAGGACACTCTGTTGCAATCCGTCACATAGTTTCACAGACTGCGGTTTCAAAAAATTAGATGAGAAAAGTTTTATTTTAATTTGTCTTTGTTTTGTTGCATATGAGAATAGTTAGCACAGTACTATGTAATGCAAAACAATAACAGGGCAATTCTTTTTACAGTCTATTGTTTCACCTAAGTCAATCAGTTGCAGCGCACCTCAAAATCCTTAAAGTTGCTAACAGACATGAAGTAAACATAACAAGTCATTATGACCTCTTTGCCTGCAAAAAAACCCAATAGGTCATTTCAAAATTGTATCAGTCAATGACTGATGACCGGTGCTAAGAACAATCCTTGTGTATGTATATGATTGTCATGGGAAAATCAATTTAAGTACGTATTTCTACATGCCCTTTCAGATGCAAGCACAACGTTCTTCTTCTTCTTCTTCTTCTTCTTCTTCTTCTTCTTCTTTTTCTTTTCTTCTTCTTCTTCTTCTTCTTCTTCTTCTTCTTCTTCTTCTTCTTCTTCTTCTTCTTCTTCTTCTTCTTCTTCGTCTACTTCTTCTTCTTCTTCTTCTTCTTCTTCTTCTTCTTCTTCTTCTTCTTCTTCTTCTTCTTCTTCTTCTTCTTCTTTCTTCTTCTTCTTCTTCTTCTTCTTCTCTTCTTCTTCTTCTTCTTCTTCTTCTTCTTTCTTCTTCTTCTTCTTCTTCTTCTTCTTCTTCTTCATCTACTTCTTCTTCTTCTTTTTTTTCTTCTTCTTCTTCTTCTTCTTCTTCTTCTTCTTCTTCTTCTTTTTTTTCTTCTTCTTCTTCTTCTCTTTCTTCTTCTTCTTCTTCTTCTTCTTCTTCTTCTTCTTCTTCTTCTTTTCTTCTTTTCCTTCCTTCCTTCCTTCCTTCCTTCCTTCCTTCCTTCTTTCTTTCTTTCTTTCTTTCTTTCTTTCTTTCTTTCTCTTCTTTCAAGTAATCGCATACATAAAGTAAAAGAAAAAACCAAACCCACAACCAAATTCTTGAAAGAATACTGATAATAATCCTAGGTGATTGGATCTGTGACAAGACAACCTTTCAAAAATAAAATAAGAAAAAAAGTAAATAAAAAAAACAAAAAAAAAAAAAAAAATAGCTCTAGGAAAAAAAAGCAAAACGAATCCAATTTGATCCAAGAGATCTTCTTGTCAATATCGGCTTTTGCCCTGTTCCTAAAGGACCTGCTACACTGCATACGATTCGCTGTCAATGCGATGCGATTGTGACGATGTGAGTCATGATTCGTCGTGAAATTCGTGTATTGGGTCTATACTTGAGAATATAGAGCGAAAGTAGTAGAATTATTTTTAGACGGAAGTATTTCACGTGAATCATGACTCGCATCGTCACAATCGCATCGCACTGACAGCGAATCGTATGCAGTGTAGCAGGCTCTCAAAAAGAGATACTAGGACAAAAAATCGATGGGAGCAGGCACGTTTTCCTCCTTCTGTTTAAAATGCTTTCAATTTCTCTAATGGGCTCTTTAGGAGGAGTTGTCGTCTTTAGCAGACTTGACACCAAGTGCTGTTTCATTTTTAGAGGCAGTGCCTTAGCGGCCCTGTGTGTAGTACATTGTTTCTGTCTGTCTGTCTGTCTATCTCCCTCCTCTTTCTCCCCCCTCTCTTCTTTATATCACCCTCTCCCTCTAGTATAATTACCTACCTTTGAGTTGAACGTTGGACAGATTGTAAAACAGCCTTTTACCTAAAGTCTTTCTAATACCTTTGAGTTCAACATTGTTTGTGTATCAAGGACAAAAATAGTCCTTTGCCTAAAACCTTTCTACCTTTGAGTTCAACATTGTGTGTCAAGGACAGACGGTAAAAATAGCCTTTGACCTAAAACCTTTCTACCTTTGAGTTCAACATTGTGTGTCAAGGACAGATGGTAAAAATAGCCTTTGACCTAAAACCTTTCTACCTTTGAGTTCAACATTGTGTGTCAAGGACAGATTGTAAAAATAGCCTTTTGCCTAAAACCTTTATACCTTTGAGTTCAACACTGTTTGTGTGTCAAGGACAGATTGTAAAATTAGCCTTTGACCTAAAACCTTTGTACCTTTGAGTTCAACATTGTGTGTCAAGGACAGATTGTAAAAATAGCCTTTGACCTAAAACCTTTGTACCTTTGAGTTCAACATTGTGTGTCAAGGACAGATTGTAAAAATAGCCTTTTGCCAAAAACCTTTATACCTTTGAGTTCAACACTGTTTGTGTGTCAAGGACAGATTGTAAAAATAGCCTTTTGCCTAAAACCTTTATACCTTTGAGTTCAACATTGTGTGTCAAGGACAGATTGTAAAAATAGCCTTTGACCTAAAACCTTTGTACGTTTGAGTTCAACATTGTGTGTCAAGGATAGATTGTAAAATTAGCCTTTTGCCTGAAACCTTTATACCTTTGACTTCATCATTGTTTGTGTGTCAATGACAGATTGGAAATATAGCATTTTACATAAAACCTTTGTATCTTTGAGTTCAACACTGTGTGTCAAGGATAGATTGTAAAAGTAGCCTTTTACCTGAAACCGCTATACCTTTGAGTTCAACATTTTGTGTGTGTCAATGACAGATTGCAAAAATAGCCTTTTGCCTAAAACCTTTATACTCTTGAGTTCAACATTGTGTGTCAAAGGACAGATTTTAAAAATATCCTTTTGCCTAAAACTTTTATACCTTTGAGTTCAACATTGTGTGTCTAGGACAGATTGTAAAAATAGCCTTTTCCCCTAAAACCTTTCTACCTTTGTGTTCAACATTGTGTGTCTAGGACAGATTGTAAAAATAGTCTTTTGCCTAAAACCTTTTATACCTTTGAGTTCAACATTGTGTGTCTAGGACAGATTGTAAAAATAGCCCTTTGCCTAAAACCTTTATACCTTTGAGTTCAACATTGTGTGTCTAGGACAGATTGTAAAAATAACCTTTTACATACCTTTGAGTTCAGCATTGTGTGTCAAGGACAGATTGTAAAAATAGCCCTTTGCCTAAAACCTTTATACCTTTGAGTTCAACATTGTTTGTGTGTCTAGGATAGATTGTGAAAATAGCATTTCCCCCAAAACCTTTCTACCTTTGTGTTCAACACTACGTGTCTAGGACAGTTTGTAAAAATAGTCTTTTGCCTAAAACCTTTCTAATCCGTTTGAGTTCAACATTGTTTGAGTATCAAGGACAAAAATAGCCCTTTGCCTAAAACCTTTATACCTTTGAGTTCAACATTGTGTGTCTAGGACAGATTGTAAAAATAGTCTTTTGCCTAAAACCTTTATACCTTTGTGTTGAGCATTGTGTGTCTAGGACAGATTGTAAAAAAATAGCCTTTTGCCTAAAACCTGTATCCTCTGAATATAAAGTTTTCAATATACACTCAGTGTTCAGCGTTCAATTCCCTCTTTCGCAGAATTATGTTTGTTTTTACTTTTAGTGGTTTATTTTATTTGATCAATGTCCGTTACAGTTCTGAGCAGTGTTTCGTGTTACTGTCTCTATCAATGATTGCATCTGTCAATCTGTCAATATGTCAATCTGTCAATCTGTCAATCTGTCAATCTCTTCTTGGCTCAGTGTCAGCTTAGGCTATATCCATCCACTCCACCATGCAAAGAGAGAGAGAGAGAGAGAGAGAGAGAGAGAGAAAGAGAGAGAGGAGAGAGAGAGAGAGCCCCCCCCCCCCCCCCCCCGAGAGAGAAGAGAGAGAGAGAAGCAGAGAGAGAGAGACTCTGAGCAGAGAGCCCTTGTGAAAGACTTGAGACCGACAGAAATGAGCTCATGAGAGAGAGAGGATTGTAAAGAAGAGAGCGCAGATGAGGGGGAGAGAGAGATCTATACTCAGAGAGAGAGAGAGAGGGAGACATTGAGAGAGAGAGAGAGTAGAGAAAGAGCCTTTTAGAGAAGATATCGGCCCTGACGCACAGGGCACGAGAGGAGAGGAGAGAGTAGAGGGGAAGAGAGAGAGAGAGAGAGAGAGAGAGAGAGAGAGGATGAGAAGAGAGAGAGAGAGAGAGAGAGAGAGAAGAGAGAGAGAGAGACCAACTCAAAACTCGAAACTCGAATTTTTTGTTTTCAGTAAACAGATGAAATTCTCAAACTCGAAACTCGAATCTTTGTTTCAGGGTTTAAAGCATAATTCAAATGTGTGTTTTTTTACACCGTGCCCTCGTGCACTGAACAAAATCAAATATATGAAAACATAACAACAATCCAAGAAACAAAGCAATAAATAAGGAGAACAACCCCGTGAGTAAATATTGGATCCCAATCCACAACC
>CM065708.1:21672506-21677506 GCA_017654935.2 Phymorhynchus buccinoides | reverse complement strand
AACCAAGTAACGAACTCACCAAACGAAGCCAAAAATTAGAATTCCATACAAGGAATGCAACAACTGTATTCATAGAAATAACAAGAGAGTAAACCCATAGGTACGAACCTGCATCAACAGCAGCTTACAAAAAACATAAGTGAGTTGCCCCCGGTCCACATCCCAAAGCTAACAGCTGAGGACCAAAAAACCCCGATGTGTCCCATTCAAGACAAACATGGCAACTGAACTCAACTGAACGAAAACGGTCAATACACATCTGCGCGTCACGTGATACGCATACTGCGCTGAGGTTCCAAACCAGAAATATGGCATCACAAAAAACGCCCAAAACACTGCGTAACAATACTCCCCCCTTTATAAAAAACAACAACGACCAAGTTGTTTTTTCCACACAACGCAGTAGCAGCAGATAACTCACAGAACATTCAAGTCAAGAACTGATCGACCTCAGGCCTCGACAACAGATCAGCAAACTGGTTAGAAGAACCCGAAACTGCCTCCAACACAAACGAATATTCCTGAAGGAACAGCGACCACCTGAGCACTCTGGAATTCCGGAAAGTAGACGACTTCAAATAAGTGAGAGGACGATGGTCCGTCTGCAAAACGAACTGTATACCCCACAGAAACCTGGTTTCTGTTTCTGGTTGCATAATTAACCAGCTTAGTAGTAAAAAGAGTACCATCAAGTGAAATCACATTCTCAAGGTGAGAGAGAGAGAGAGAGAGAGAGAGAGAGAGAGAGAGAGAGAGAGAGAGAGAGAGAGAGAGAGAGAGAGAGAGAGAGAGAGAGAGAGAGAGAGAGAAAGAGAGAGCGAGAGAGAAAGAGAGAGCGAGAGAGAAAGAGAGAGCGAGAGTGACAGAGAGAGAGACCGGTTTTGATGGTCAGGGCCTGTATTCACATTGAGATAGCATAAGACTTAGCATCATGCTAACTTAGAAGCTCTTCCAAAAGTCCTATTAAATCCTATAGGACATTGGAAGAGCTTCTAAGTTAGCATCATGCTAAGTCTCATGCTATCTCAACGTGATACAGGCCCAGGCTAACAATGTCTGGGATTGCTCATTTCAGTTACAGAGTTGATTTTTTCTTCTGTTCTTTTTTCCTGGATCATTTACACGGAGAGACAGAGATAGATGGAGTGTAGAGAGTGAGAAAGAGAGATGGTGTGTGTGTGTGTGTGTGTGTGTGTGTGTGTGTGTGTGTGTGTGTGTGTGTGTGTGTGTGTGTGTGTGTGTGTGTGAGAGAGAGAGAGAGAGAGAGAGAGAGAGAGAGAGAGAGAGAGAGAGAGAGAGAGAGAGAGAGAGAGAGAGAGAGAGAGAAGACTGAAGACTGAAGACTGAAAACTTTACTACTAGAGAGAGAGAGACACACACACACAGCGTCAGAGAGAGAGAGACACACACATATAGATAGACAGACATAGAGAGATAGTGAGAGACTCTGATGGCAACACCAACCTTTTAATTTATTTGAAAATGTTCGATTAAAAAGCACCTCATCAACCAAACATGATTAGAGTTGTACGGGACACACTTAATCCGCGTCCGCCGCATTCTTTCCAAATGTGTTTTTCATTTTTGCTTAGTTCATTGATTTCCAAAGTTAATTCTTTGATATCTTTTTTAACAATTATTGTTTGATACCTTACAAGGGAGAAAGGAAGAGAGAAATAGGGAGAGAGAGGGAACACAGACAGGGAGAGAAGGAAGGAAAGGAACGAAGGAACGAACGAACGAAACTATTTTATTGAGGGAAAAAGAGTAAGCACACAATGGGCTTTTTTTTGCATCTTACCCTCAAACAAACATGCAAGAAAATCAAAATATTCAACACAAAAATAATGAAGCATGCAAAAATAATCAGAGAGAGAGAGAGAGAGAGAGAGAGAGAGAGAGAGAGAGAGAGAGAGAGAGAGAGAGAGAGAGAGAGAGAGAGAGAGAGAGAGAGAGAGAGACAAACATTAATCTGGGACAGAGAAACAGACCCCCCCCCCACACACACACACACAGAGAAAGAAAAACAGAGAAAGACCAGGCATAAATCTGGTTATGCAACCTTTTAGAAAGTTGAGGTTTAAATAGAAAGGAAGGAATTTTAGAAAGCATTATTTTATTATTTAGACCAAACTTAATCGCTGTGGTAAACAAACTTAATCAATCGTCTTTCGCTTTCTTTTCTCAAATTTCTTTTCACATTTTTTTGTCACCCTTTGTTTTCTTGTTTGATGAAATCACGAGAGAGAGAGAGAGAGAGAGAGAGAGAGAGAGAGAGAGAGAGAGAGAGAGAGAGAGAGAGAGAGAGAGAGAGAGAGAGAGAGAGAGAGAGAGAGAGAGAGAGAGAGAGAGAGAGAGAGAGAGAGAGCGAGAGAGAGAGAGAGGAGAGAGAGAGAGAGAGAGAGAGAGAGAGAGAGAGAGAGATAGAGAGAGAGAGAGAAGAGAGAGAGAGAGAGAGAGAGAGAGAGAAGAGAGAGAGAGGAGAGAGAGAGAGAGAGAGAGAGAGAGAGGGAGAGAGAGAGAGAGAAGAGAGAGAGAGTGATGGTTGGTGCGGCTTGAACTCGACGGCTTAATTGCTCGTGTTTTTAACGACGGCGAAAAATATCACAACAATTCAAATACACAATACACTCTTAGGTCTGCCCCCTTCTCTCCTCTCTCTTGCTGCCTCTCTCTCTCTCTCTCTCTCTCTCTCGCTCTCTCTCTCTCTCTCTCCTCTCTCTCTCTCCCCTCCCACCCTCCCTAGGCCCTCCATCCCATCCGTGTTCGATCTCCTCTCTCCCTCCCTCCCTCTCCTCCCTCCCTCCCTCCCTGGGTCTGAAGACAACAAGAACCCTCCCTCCCTCCCTCCCTCTCTCGTCTCTCTCTCATCTCTCTCTCTCTCTCCTCTCTCTCATCATCTCTCTCTCTCATCTCTCTCTCACCATTCTCTCTCTCTCTCTCTCTCTCTGTCGTCTCTCGTTGTCTCATCTCGTCAATCTCTCTCACCTCTCTCCTCTCCTTTTCGTTTATTTTTCACACATTGTGTGCACCGCACCTCCTATGTTCTAGGCCTGAGGCCTGAAACAATAAGATTGTGTTCATCTGTGTTCGATTGTTCTCTCTCTTTCTCCCTTTTCTGTCTCTGGGCAAAAGAAAGAGACAGATGGAGAAAACAAAAAAAAAAACCTATCCATTGAAAGAAGATGTTAGAGTGGGTCAGAGGTGAAGACAATGATCATGATCATCATCATCATCATCATCATCATCATCATCATCATCATCATCATCATGATCACCACAACTACCACCAGCAACAATAACAAAGCACGAGACAGACACGTGACTGAAACAGACCAGACAAGACACAGACAGACAGAGAGACAGTCATAGACAAACAGATAAGACCAAGACAGAGACAGAGACATAGACATAAACATAGGGCAGTCAGACAGACAGACAGACATATATACATGCAAGACCGAGACAGATAGAGAGACATATAGACAGCCAAGACTGTCAGACGGACAAACAGCAAACACACAGAGAGACAGAGAGACAGAGGATAGCATTAATGTGACCATAGCCCGTTGCAATAGAAAGCCTTCGCCCATTCTCTTCACACGTCACAAACATAATCACCTCTCTAGCTGGGCGAAAAATAATAAAAAGGAAATATTTGTTATTATGTGTAAGAAAGTGTGAAATAATCGCCTTTCTAGCTGAGCAAAAAATAATAAAAAGCAGATGATATGTGTAAAACGTGAAAAATGTGAGTGCGAGAGTCTGGGACTCCATTGAAGAATCGAAGACAGAGAGACAGTATGGCTTTTTATCTTTTTTATTTTATTTTCAGACAGAAGTATTTATTTATTCAATACAATAATATTTGTGACATCTACATAGCTGTCTGTTATTTCAGTGCGTGATGTGTCTGCTGTGTGATAGGTGATGTGTGTGTGTGTGTGATGTGTCTGCTGTGTGATAGGTGATGTGTGTGTGATGTGTCTGCTGTGTGATAGGTGATGTGTGTGTGTGTGTGATGTGTCTGCTGTGTGATAGGTGATGTGTGTGTGATGTGTCTGCTGTGTGATAGGTGATGTGTGTGTGTGTGTGTGTGTGTGTGTGTGTGTGTGTGTGTGTGTGTGTGTTGTGTCTGTGTGTGTGTGTGTGATGTGTGTGTGTGTGATGTGTCTGCTGTGTGATAGGTGATGTGTGTGTGTGTGTGATGTGTCTGCTGTGTGATAGGTGATGTGTGTGTGTGATGTGTCTGCTGTATGATAGGTGATGTGTGTGTGTGTTGTGTCTGCTGTATGATAGGTGATGTGTGTGTGTGTTGTGTCTGCTGTATGATAGGTGATGTGTGTGTGTTGTGTCTGCTGTATGATAGGTGATGTGTGTGTGTGTTGTGTCTGCTGTATGATAGGTGATGTGTGTGTTTTGTGTCTGCTGTATGATAGGTGATGTGTGTGTGCTGTGTCTGCTGTATGATAGGTGATGTGTGTGTGTGTGATGTGTCTGCTGTATGATAGGTGATGTGTGTGTGTGATGTGTCTGCTGTATGATAGGTGATGTGTGTGTGTGTGATGTGTCTGCTGTATGATAGGTGATGTGTGTGTGTGTGTGATGTGTCTGCTGTATGATAGGTGATGTGTGTGTGATGTGTCTGCTGTATGATAGGTGATGTGTGTGTGTGATGTGTCTGCTGTATGATAGGTGATGTGTGTGTTGTGATGTGTCTGCTGTATGATAGGTGATGTGTGTGTGCGATGTGTCTGCTGTATGATAGGTGTGTGTGTGTGTGTGATGTGTCTGCTGTATGATAGGTGTGTGTGTGTGTGTGTGTGATGTGTCTGCTGTGTGATAGGTGATGTGTGTGTGTGTGTGTGTCTGTCTGTATGATAGGTGATGTGTGTGTGTGTGATGTGTCTGCTGTATGATAGGTGATGTGTGTGTGTGTTGTGTCTGCTGTATGATAGGTGATGTGTGTGTTTTGTGTCTGCTGTATGATAGGTGATGTG
>CM065708.1:21660006-21667506 GCA_017654935.2 Phymorhynchus buccinoides | reverse complement strand
TGTGGGATGCGATGCGATTGTGTCACGTGAGCTATGACTGATTCACGTGAAATATTTCCGTCTAAGATAGTTGTGCCATTTTCGCTCACCATAATTATGTAAGTAGACTCAATACAGTCATGCATTTCACGTGAATCATGACTCAGATCGTCAAAATCGTATGACGAAATTCGGCTTAAAGACCCACCAGATCGCGTGTCAAAATCATGATTTTCACGTGTTTTCCTCTTATGTTTGGTAATAAATCTTGTTTTGACCAGGTTTGACTCCCATACAAATGCCCCCAAGCTGAAAACGAAACATCATTTTAAAGAGCAGCCTCAATATGAGGTTGGGGGCATTTGTATGTGGGTCACAGCTACCCTGAAAATAACGCACCAAGGGACTTAATCGTGGTGGGTCAGTGGGTCTTTGACGTCCTCCGGTCTGGAACAGACACATATATGGGACATTAGTAGATATAAAGATGGTGGGAACGATCCTGGAGGCAATGTCCGGAGGCAGTGCAACACCAGGAAAGTCCCGAATGTTTGACAAGACAGATGTAAAACCGTATCGTCAAAATCGTATATAGTGTGGCTGTACCTTTTATATGCTGTAGGCAGCAGAGAATCATCCGGAATGACCTTTCGTATCATACGAGTTGCCCCCCCCCCACCCACACACACCCACCCACCCACCCAACAGACCTATAGTTTTTGTTATATCCAAACTGTTGTGCCCTGTTTGTAAAGAGGCTGGGGATAAAATGGAAAGAGTGGCTGATGTGAAGGTAAAATTATAGAGAAAGATTCATCCCAGGAATTGGACATTGTATACAATATGAACTAGACTATCTACGGTACGCGAGATTACTTCTGGATTCTTGTACAGAATGTCCTTTCATATCATAGGAGTTGGTTTTTGGGTTTATACAGAGAAAGATTAATCCCAGGCATTGGGACATTGTATCCTAAATGGAATATATAATACGGTACGCGAGATTACTTCTGGATCATTGTACAGAATGACCTTTCATATCATAGTTGTTTTTTGGGTTTATACAGAGAAAGATTAATCCCAGGCATTGGGACATTGTATCCTAAATGGAATATATAATACGGTACGCGATATTACTTCTGGATCATTGTACAGAATGACCTTTCATATCATATGAGTTGGTGTTTTGGTTGGGTGTTTTTTTTGGGGGGTCCCCAAAGACCTGTAGTTTTCTATATCGGAACTGTTGTGTTCAGTTTGTAAAGAGGCTTAGACAAATGGAAAAGAGTGGATGATGTGAAGGTAAAATACAGAGAAAGATTCATCCCAGGAGTTGGACATTGTATACAATATGAACTATCTACGGTACACGAGATTAGTTCTGGATTATTGTACAGAATGACCTTTCATATCATAGGAGTTGTTTTGGTGTGTTTTTCCCCAAAAGACCTGTAGTTTTTTTTTATAACCAAACTGTTGTGTCCTGTTTGTAAAGAGACTGAGGGAAAAATGGAAAGAGTGGCTGATGTGAAGGTAAAAGAAGGAGAATGATTTATCCCAGGAGTTGGACATTGTATACAATATGAACTATCTACAGTACGCGAGATTATTTATGGATTATTGTACAGAATGACCTTTCATATCATAGGAGTGTTTTTGTTGGGGGGGGGGTTCCCCAAAAGACCTGTAGGCTTTTTTATAACCAAACTGTTGTGTCCTGTTTGTAAAGAGGCTGGGGAAAAAATGGAAAGAGTGTATGATGTGAAGGTAAAATACAGAGAAAGATTCATCCCAGGAGTTGGACATTGTATACAATATGAACTATCTACGGTACGCGAGATTACTTCTGGATTCTTGTACAGAATGACCTTTCATATCATAGAAGTTGTTTTTGTGGCTTTTCCCCCCAAAGACCTATACGTTTCTATATCGGAATTGTTGTGTCCTGTTTGTAAAGAGGCTAGGAAAATGGAAGAGTGGATGATGTGAATGGAGAAATAGTCATGAACGATACGCGAGATTACTTCTGGAGTATTGTACAGAATGACCTTTCATATCATATAATATGAGTTGCTCCCCCCCCCCCCCCCCCCCCCAAGACCAATAGTTGTTTTATATCCGAACTGTTGTGTCCTGTTTGTAAAGAGGCTAGGAAAAAGGAAGAGTGGATGATGGGTATGGAGAAATATTCATCCCAGGAATTGGGCATTGTATCCAGTATGAAATATGTACGGTACGCGAGATTACTTCTGGAGTATTGTACAGAATGACCTGCAGTTTTATTTTTCATATCCGAACTGCTGTGTTCTGTGTGTAAACAGGCTATTGCTTGTCACACAGAGACGGGGACACGTGGAGACTGGGGCACATTGAGGGTCACACACACATGGAGGTGGAGGCACACTGGATTGATCCCAAGGATGGAGAAGGATTCATCCCAGGAATTATGACAATTGTATACAATACGAAACGTCTACAGTACTCGAGATTACTTCTGGATTATAATTGTACTCCCTGCTCCTAGTTCTGTAGAAACCGGATGGAGTACATTGCAATTGGTATTTGGTACTTTTCTAGTCACAAAGACTCCTGGAGAGCGCGTCGCAGTTAGTGATGTACCACCCATGTTGTGTTTGTTCCCGTGCGTTTCTCTGTCTGTAAGCATTTGTTAAGGGCCAGCCACACGTCAGCTAAAATCGCACGACTGTACGATACGATTCAATCACGTGATCTCGAAGCGCGAATCACATTTTGATCTTGGAGACCACGTGATCGAATCGTATCGTACAGTTGTGCGATTTTAATGGACGTGTGGCTGGCCCTATACAGTGAGCCTCTGTGTAACGCAAATATGTGTTCCGTTTTGCTGGAGCGAAGCGCTACCAAACAGACCATAATGGAATTCAGAATCGCTTCGTGTTTTGATGATTATGCCGGGAATGTGATCTTGACAAGATTGTAAGCCATACTAGCTGACACTCGGTGAGTCTGAATTTTTTTTTCCAATGCCTCTCCTGTGACAATTTTCAATGACAAAAAAAATTGATAGTAGGAGGGGGGGTCTTAAATACAACATTGCCCTGAATGTTTCCATCAAAGGTATCGTTTATCTCACATCAGCTAAAGTGCGAGCATAATAATAAAACGTGCTCTGGGAGTACATTAAATGGATTGCCATCTGAGGGATTTGTTTTACATTGTTATGGGTATGTACAGGCTTTTTGGAGCAATTTACTGCGATTGCCCTGCTGATCCAGAAAGATTTCTATTCAGGGCAGAAGTTTCGTAAAGCCCGGTGATTTTGTACAATCCAGTATGTTATCAGTGTACAGACACACATACGCACGCATGCACACACACATACACACACACGCACGCACGCACGCACGTACGCACACACACACACACACACACACACACACACACACACACACACGCGCGCGCACACGCACGCACGCACGCACACACACACACACACACACACACACACATACACACACACGCACTCACGCACACGCACGCACAAGCACACGCACACACGCACGCACACGCACACGCACACGCACGCACACACACACACACACACACACACACACACACACACACACACACACACACACACACATACACACACACACACACAGAGTGCTGTAAGGAATAGGAACCACCCAATCGAGGCACAATGGATCCGTCTACTAATCTTTCGTGACAGTGACTAGGACCCACGCATGCAACCTCAGTTGCGGGACTATCTAACTTTGATGTCTGTGAAGCATTACTCTGCTGAAACACTACTACTGTCTACATACATCTGATAAAATCCCACTAGCTTTGTTCATATTACGATTATATACATACTTGTAACAGTACCACAGCCAATGAGGTTTAACCGAGGCGTGGTTACTGCTACACATATCTGTATTACAAAAAAAAATTCGGGACTTTACTGGCTTGGCGCTGCCTCCGGGCATTGCCTCCAGTATTGTTCCCACCATCTTTGTCTGTACAAATGCCCCACATGGCCGAAAGGCCGAAGAGGGCGTAAAACCCTATTTTCCTCATATTACGATGGCTTGGAGTCAAAGCGGACTATCTTTAGATAGTCCATTGACATATTATTGAACTTATTACGACAACTAATAACTTGTATTAAAAAAAAGACTGCTGAAATATACAAAGCAAAATTAAAAAAACCTTTTTCTATTTCTGCAGTCATTATTTGGTACACGTTATTATTAGTTGTAATAAATCCAATAATACGTCAATGGACTATCTAAAGATAGTCCGTTTTGACTCCAAGCCAACGAAATTTAATATGTTGTGGACTTCCATACACTTAATCTGATAAAATTACTGTGTTTCTGTTTTAAATTAAAGGCCAGAATGCAAGTTGATCTTTGTTGCAAGATTATAAATAAAAGTTCAATTTTAGTTAAGATCAGCGTATAAAAGCGCACGTGTCCGAATTTCCCCTATATGCGTACACTTTTATCCTTCTTTCTTCCACTTATTTAGGGTTTTCCGTTCGGAACTTACGCGTCTAATGTGAACCCGGCCTTAAAGAGGCCACCATGTTGCGCCACGTTGTGACGTCACAGACTCAGGCTCTGATGATAGAGAGAGTACAAAGAAGGGCTACAAAATTGATAAGAGGATTCCAAAATTATTCCTACAGGGAAAGACTAGAGCTCCTTAAATTACCTTCTTTAAAGACCCAGCACGTCACTTGTCAAAATCACGATTTTCAAGCGTTTTCCCTCTTATAGCTGGTAAGAAATCTTAAGAAATCTTCCAAGCATAAGAGGGAATGTGGCACGTGACGTGGGGGGTCCTTAAAGGCTAGAAGAGTCAGGGGTGATTTAATTCAATGCTTCAAAATATTTAACAATATTGATGACCTAAACATACAAGATTTTTTAAAATTATCAAATGTTGACAAAACTAGAAACTGTTGACAAAATATTTATTGAATATAGTAAGACTAACATTAGAAAATACTGTTTTACTAACAGAACTGCACCTTTGTGGAACAAGTTACCAACTAATATTAAACAAGCACCTAATACTAACACTTTCAAAAATCTATTAGATAAGTGGGAATATTATAAAAATTTGACATATGAATATGATGAATGATTATCTAAAACCTGAGTGCACGATAAAACCTTGTACGTTAAAAATCATGTTATTAAGGATGGGACGCTTGAAAGCCTAACGGCTATGTTTTTAGTCCCTAGTAACCTAACCTAGAAAGACTTACTTCTCAAGTAGGGCCCAGTGTATTAGGATAAAATCAGAAATAAAGGCTCACTTCATTCAACAGCAACATACTGACCGGCTACATTGCATACTGAGATGAGCAGCTAAGAAAAAGAAGGAAGGGTGAGAGCTCTTCATTAATTGTGCTTGAGGGTCTGGGTCTCAACCAAGAACTCTCTCTCTCTCTCTCTCTCTCTCTCTCTCTCTCTCTCTCTCTCTCTCTCTCTCTCTCTCTCTCTCTCTCTCTCTCTCTCTCTCTCTCTCTCTCTCTCTCTCTCTCTCTCTCTCTCTCTCTCTCTCTCTCTACATACTAAGGATAAAAGTGTACGCATATAGAGGATGTAAAAAAAGCATGTTAATGCTTACTCTATTACCCTCTATAAATAAAATTCAATCAATCAATCAATCAATCTCTCTCTCTCTCTCTCATTCACGCTATATTTAGTGATCTAATCTTATGTTTATTATTTACTTATTCCTCGCTGTTGTAACCGAGGTGCAACGGGTCACGGGTCTATACACAATTAAACATTTGTAATTTCTCTCTCTCTCTCTCTCTCTCTCTCTCTCTCTCTCTCTCTCTCTCTCCCTCTCTCTCTCTCTCTCTCTCTCTCTCTCTCTCTCTCTCTCTCTCTCTCTCTCTCTCTCTCTCTCTCTCTCTCACGATTACCCCAAACTCTCTCCACTGCTCCTCCATCTCAACAAACACACACACACTGCACACTCACACTCACACACACACTACCTATCATACTACAAGGTTTACTGCTCAAGCACTAGTGAACTGAGTATGTGACGTCATAATTATTCAGGGGGAATGCACTCCCAACAATGGCAATATGGCGACGGCCAAGGAATGTTGCACTTTAATGAAAGTTGATTTATTTCTATTTGGAAGAGTTATTGCCCCACATGGCCGAAAGGCCGCTAGAGGGCGTAAAACCCTATTTCGTCGTTTTGAAAGAGTTTTGAACAGACAGAAACGCACTGTGAGTACACATCAACATTATATCAAGATCTTTTGAATTGATGTCCCCTTTAAATATTTTTTGATCAGATTCGGTTAAAGAAACTAGTAGGATTTGATCAGATTCATGTAGGCAGTAGTATTTCATCAAAGCCATGCCTCACAGACCTACTCGTCACATCCTTGAAAGTGTTCATCGTGTTGGCAACTCCAGTTAATATACATTTTGTTTTTTCACAACACAAAAGTGTACCTTTCTCACTGACTGTTTCGTCCGCTCCTGTGGATTTTCTCATTCAGGTGATAACGTCTCACTCGCTGCTCTGATTCTAGGGATTTTTCGCCGAGCTTCCGAAGATCAGTGTAGAGTGGCACAGTGATAGCGCGTTCGCTTCGCGTCAAGTAAACCCAAGTTCGAACCTGGGTACTGTTGATCTTTCCTCTCACTTTGCACTAGGCCTTGCGGTCTGAACGTGGAGTCTTTCGGATGAGACGATAAACCGTGGTCCCGTGTGCTCATGCACTTAGCACACGTTAAACCCAGTGGCAACGAAAAAGTTGTTATTTGGTCAAAAGTTACCCCCCTCCCTTCCTTCCTCATCAGTCACACAAAAATCGCATGCCAAAATTAAAAAAAAAAAAAGGGTGGCGCGCCTCTGGCTGCGACGAGTTCTCCAGTGTGTGAGCAACCCGAATTTCACAGAGTCGCCTCTGTGACTATTATGTACCTAACCTAACCTAAGATACTAGAAATGGAGAGAGACTGGAAAATGCGAAAAACGAAGGATGCAATACACATCCGTCTCCAAACAGCAGTCACGAACAGGGACCAGGGGGGCTTCATTTCAGGGATCTACAACCCTCTCTTCGCTGATCTTCGGAAGATGGGCGAAAAATCCCGAGAATCAGAGCAGCGAGTGAGACGTTCTCACCTCGTTCACTCCGAGGACGTCCAACAGGAGTGGACGAAACAGTCAGTGAGAAAAGTAAACTTTTAAGTTGTGAAAAATAAAATATGTTATACTAACTACTCGTCACAGTTGAACAGTCGTAAGACTACGGTTGGATATGTAGGGCAGGGCATTAAGGAATAGAGGACTGTACCAATCGAAGAACGCGCGAGATAACATAGATCTTTCTACTAATCTAAGGAGATGACAGTGACTGGGTTATTTACTGAGGCATCCCTAAGCCTTTTCGCCCATCTTCCCATCAGACAGGTTTATTTATTTTATTTTTTTTCTTCTGCTTCTTCATCTCTGATTTTCGTCTGTCATTCGCCAGTCTTTCGTATT
>CM065708.1:21657198-21659506 GCA_017654935.2 Phymorhynchus buccinoides | reverse complement strand
CACATGTATACACAATCATACACACACATGTATACACAATCATACACACACATGTGTACACAATCACACACACATGTATACACAATCACACACACATGTATACACAATCATACACACACATGTATACACAATCACACACACACATGTGTACACAATCACACACACATGTGTACACAATCACACACACACATGTACACAATCACACACACACATGTGTACACAATCACACACACACATGTGTACACAATCACACACACATGTGTACACAATCACACACACACATGTGTACACAATCACACACACACATGTATACACAATCACACACACACATGTGTACACAATCACACACACACATGTGTACACAATCACACACACATGTATACACACACACACACATGTGTACACAATCATACACACACATGTGTACACAATCACACACACACATGTGTACACAATCATACACACACATGTATACACAATCACACACACATGTGTACACAATCACACACACACACAATGTGTATACACAATCATACACACACATGTGTACACAATCACACACATGTGTACACAATCACACACACACATGTGTACACAATCACACACACACATGTGTACACAATCACACACACACATGTGTACACAATCACACACACACATGTGTACACAATCACACACACACATGTGTACACAATCACACACACACATGTGTACACAATCACACACACATGTGTACACAATCACACACACACATGTGTACACAATCACACACACACATGTGTACACAATCACACACAATCACATGTGTACACAATCACACACACACATGTGTACACAATCATGTGTACACACACATGTGTACACAATCACACACACACATGTGTACACAATCATACACACACATGTGTACACAATCATACACACACATGTGTACACAATCATACACACACATGTATACACAATCATACACACACATGTACACAATCACACACACACATGTGTACACAATCACACACACACAATGTGTACACAATCACACACACACATGTGTACACAATCACACACACACATGTGTACACAATCATACACACACATGTGTACACAATCACACACACACATGTGTACACAATCACACACACATGTGTACACAATCATACACACACATGTGTACACAATCACACACACATGTGTACACAATCACACACACACATGTATACACAATCATACACACACATGTGTACACAATCATACACACACATGTGTACACAATCACACACACATGTGTACACAATCATACACACATGTATACACAATCATACACACACATGTGTACACAATCACACACACATGTGTACACAATCACACACACATGTGTACACAATCACAATACACAATCAACACATGTGTACACAATCACACACACATGTACACACACATGTGTACACAATCATGCACACACATGTGTACACAATCATACACACATGTATACACAATCACACACACATGTGTACACAATCACTGTATCAGTGAATCACAAACACATGTGTACACAATCATACACACACATGTGTACACAATCATACACACACATGTATACACAATCACAGTTCACACACACACATGCATACACACATAGTGGCATACACACTGACAACACATATGCGCACACGTGTACACATACACACACATGTATACACAATCATACACACACAATGACACATGTATACACAATTAGTGAATTACAATTGAAAGATGTCAGCATGCATATATGCACATTTAGTGATTTACATGTACGCACACACATGTGCCCTTGCACAGAGACATACACATGCGCGTGATACACACACCACACATGTGTACACATGCATGTGCACACACACACTTCAAAAATATCACTACCAGCATCTGCACACTAAAACATAAAATGACATAACTAGCCATACAAACGAGAGAGAGAGAGAGAGAGAGACTCAGACTGAGTCAGAGAGAGAAACAGAAGGGAGAGGGAGAGGTCAACATTTCAAGAGAATTGAAGAGTTTGAGTTTCCACAAATCTTAATCTGCAGTGAATTTTTAAGATTACACCAATCTAGTAGGCAGGCGCTTAAAACCAAGCAGACTATTCAAAGCAAAATATGCCAACAAAAGTAGTTAGTAGTTACATACATGTATACAAGTACCTTTGAAAATGTTTTCACACGACATCGTGGTTGCCGTTGATTTCTTCCCAACGAAGCAGCCGTCTCACATGACGTACTGTTTGTAAACTTTGAACGTTGAAGATGGTTTGAAGGGAGACAAATCTTAG
>CM065708.1:21632198-21652198 GCA_017654935.2 Phymorhynchus buccinoides | reverse complement strand
AGAAATGAAAAGTTTATTTTCTAAGGATTAAGAATTTAGGCAAAGCCCATTCTTCCAATCTGTCCTTGATACACATCCAAAATAGAACACAAGCATAGCAAAGCATAGTATTATCAAAGACTGTATAGGGGAAGACAAGCATCCGGTCTCTTTTCCCTGTATGAGTAGTGAGGACAGAAACACTGGTTATGTCCCTTTTAAACGTGACACATTTAGGATACCCTACATCCTACACGTCGATAGGCCAGTTGAATTCTCCGTTCAAATTCCAGTCTGAGTTTTTGGATAGCCGCCGCTGTGAATGGTGTATAACTACCCCACTAACGATAACTTTATCAGCCCGGTTCGCTGTACCTCTTAAGTAGTCCATCTTACCCTTTTAGAATCTTTGATATTATACAACACAAAGGCAGAAAAGCAAATGCAGGGGCGTAGCAAGCCTTCTAAAAGTGGTCAGGCTGAAATGAGGGGGTGGGGGGTGCTGGGGGGCAAAGCCCCCAGAAGCTGACGATAGTTTGTTGTTGGCTTACCCTGGCTAAAAGACTCCAGGGATCATCCCAGAAGCTGACGATAGTTTGTTGCTGGCTTACCCTGGCTAAAAGACTCCAGGGATCATCTCAACAGCGGAAGCACTTGAACACTATGCTACAAGTGCATCGCCTACAGATGAGAAAAATACGTGTGTGGCCATTTTTGATTACCCCGCCACACATGATTAGCCACACTCCGTCTTCGGGGGACGATACTTTGAATGTGAAAGTTGCAATGGCTCTCCTGGGAGAACACCATGTGAACCAGCAGTAATCCGCATCGTTCTTAGCTATGGCTCTCCTGGGAGAACACCATGTGAACCAGCAGTAATCCGCATCGTTCTTAGCTATGGCTCTCCTGGGAGAACACCATGTGAACCAGCAGTAATCCGCATCGTTCTTAGCTATGGCTCTCCTGGGAGAACACCATGTGAACCAGCAGTAATCCGCATCGTTCTTAGCTATGGCTCTCCTGGGAGAACACCATGTGAACCAGCAGTAATCCGTATCGTTCTTACCCAGACAGCACAGTACCTTGACACAACAGTGCCCTAATACCCGCTTTCCCTTGCAAAGCTAGGCCCCACCCTAGCTAATGTAACGTCGATGAAGGGTCCCCTTGTTAGAACAAATTAAGCCGTCAGCGATCTTGTCTTCGAAAGCCAAGCTTAGCACACCATGAGTCCTTGATGAGGGACGCGGTATAGGCAGCGCTTTTTTTTAGACGTTAAACCAACCATTGAGGTTAAGCTGCTCGGGCGAGATGCGCAGCAGTTTGCTGCATGATCTATTCTGGTTCGACCAATCACTGTCTTTGCCGCTAGGGTTGTTTGTGTGGTCTTTGTTTAGGCCTAAGGGTGTATTCGCGCTTCATCAGCATTCTGATCAACGCCGCCGGCCTGCTTGAGTTCCATAGCTATCACTCTTGTTTCTGATCATCAGCTTCACGCCAGTGATTTTCGTCAGCCTACTTACTGTCTGAAGGTAATTGGTCTATTTTAGTATTTCCTTCCTTTAATCGTGAAACTGAAAGAAAGATATGTCGTCTGCATCGTATCATTCAGAGAGAAGGCAAATTCGTAAATATGCTAAAAGTTCAGTGAATGCTAGTCTTGCTGAATCACATGCGATCACTGTCAATGATTGTTGTGCACCCACTCGCGAAGGTTCTGTTACTGATAGTATAACCAATGACGGCGAGTTTGGGTCTGTGTTTGAGGAATCGAGTGCAAGTTTTTCTGTGCATGATCAGGATAGGCCTAGTACCAGTGAATGTGGGCTCAAGAGAAAGAGACCTAGGTCTAGCTGTAGCGAGTGTAGGCCTACTTGTAGTACAGAGAATGACAATGACAGAGAAGTGTTTGACAAAGACAAAGAGGAAGATGACTTAGAATTATTCGAATTTTTAGATCAGATTGAGATGAGAGAATCGTCAGACGAGGAACCTCTGTTCGATTCCGATAGTGAGGAATTTCAGGATGAGGAAGAAAGAACCCCTCAGAATTCAAACTTAGCATCTGAACTGTTGACGTGGGCTACTTCATTCAATATAACTCTAGTAGCTCTTTCTGCTTTGCTGGTCATTCTACGAGTGTTTCATCCAGATCTTCCAAAAGATGCACGTACATTGTTCAAAACACCACGTAGAACCATTGTGAAGCCACTCGAAAATGGGTCATATTTTCACTTTGGAATATTCAAGATCTTATCCAAATCAAAACAATTGATAGATTTTCTTACTTCCTTTCAGTATGATGTTCATGATGTTCCTGTCATTTCACTCCAGATAAACATAGATGGTTTGCCAGTTTCAAAAAGTGGATCAAAGCAGCTTTGGCCTATTCTTGCAAGAGTATGCATACCATTTTCTTCACAACCATTCATGGTTGGCCTATTTTGTGGCAACAGCAAACCAGCAACTCTTGATCAGTACTTGGAAGATTTTATTCAAGAAATGGGAGATTTTGAAAGAGGTCCTGTAAATTTTGATTTTAATGGGAAAATGTACCCTGCACATATTGCTCTATCATGTTTCATTTGTGATGCCCCAGCTCGTGCTTATGCAAAGCAGATCAAAAGTCATAGTGGATATTATTCATGTGAAAGATGCTCTCAAAAAGGATCATATGTAGAACATAAAGTAGTATTTACAGAAATAGGCGCTCCATCTAGAACTGATGCTTCTTTTAATGAACAGAGACAGCGAAAACATCATATTGGTATTTCTCCTCTTAGTCGTTTGTCTATTAATATGGTGAGTCAGTTTGCCCTTGACTACATGCACCTTGTTTGTTTGGGTGTGACAAGGAGAGTTTTGAATTTTTTGTTGAAAAGCCCTATTAATAAAGGCATCAGGCTTGGTCAAGCTTCTATCAGGCAAATTTCTCATTCCCTAGATTCATTCAAGAGCTATATACCAAGGGAGTTTGCAAGAAAATGTCGCAATTTAAGTGAAATGGACAGATGGAAGGCTACAGAATTCAGACAGTTTTTACTGTACAGTGGAATTGTTGCTTTTAAAGGACAAGTGGCAGCAAATTATTATGATCATTTTCTTCTTCTGTTTGTTGGGATTCATTGTTTGGCTAGCCGCAGTTTGTATAAAACACATGCAGATTATGCACACAGGCGATTATGTTCCTTTGTTGAAAAGGCCAAAGCACTGTATGGTAATGAATTTATTGTTTATAATGTACATGGTCTGACTCACCTTTCAGAGGATGTGAAAAGGTATGGACCTTTAGATCAGTATTCAGCTTTTCCTTTTGAAAGCTTTCTTGGACATCTGAAGATGCTCTTACGTAAGCCGCAACATTCTTTACAACAGGTTGTCAGACGAGTTACAGAAAGAGGCGGCATGCTGACAAGGCAGACCAAGGTGGACATAGTCTATGACACACCTCTTAAAGAGCACTTATATGGACCTGTCCCAGAAGGAATTTTGCATTGCCTGCAGTTTCAGGGGATATATTATCGGGGCCTGTTCTTTTCCACTTCAAAGGAAAACAATTGTTTAAAAGTCAGAGGAAGGTTTTATTTGCTTCGAAGCATTCTAGTGGTGGAAGGCAGCGACAGGCATATACTTGTTATTGAACGTTTCTTGACCACTGGACCCTTCTTCCTTTACCCCTGTAGTTCTCTTAAATTTGATATTGTGAGAGCTTCTCGCCTGTCAGGCTTCTTTGACACTGCTTACACGGAAGAAATTGAACACAAGTGTGTCATGTTGCCATACAAGAATGACTTTGTTCTATTTCCACTAGAGTTCAGCCTAGAATAGGCCTACAAAAGGCAAGACTATCATAAAAGAAGCACATTACCATTTCCGTGGGCTATAAGGCGATACTGTTTTCCCCAGACTGAGACATTACTAATATTAGTAATAATATAGTTAGAAAATATAGTAACAAAGTCTGAATTTGGTGTTACATTTAGGGTGTGCACCTTATAATCAAATGCGCCTTTTAGTCCAAAATGTATGGTAGTACAGTCGAACCCCGCCTAACGGGCACCTCAGTATTGTGGACACACCAGTAATCCAGACAGTTTTTCGTATTCATTACCAAAATAGTCTTCAGTATAGTGACTACCTTTCAATAACGGACAGTTGGGTCAGTCTGTATAAGGTGACCGCAACACTGAGGTTCGACTACATGCTTTTCTTTTTTCTTTTTTGTTTGTTTTAAATTAAAGTTCAGTTTTTATTTGCCTTTAGAACATAAGCAACTTTGTAAAGTCAGCAAGTGTCATACTAAAAAGTTCAAATCTTTGTGATGGAAAAAGACAGAGGGCTAACTTATTAACTAAGAGTAAGATATATGTCAAGCTCAAGTACAACCATTCTTTAAAACATGATTAAAATGTGATAAAATAAATGTACACAAAAGAAAAAATGATTGGATGGTTAGTTTGTGTAAAGTCCTTGTCCATTTTGTTCTTAACACGACTTAAGTGGCGTAAAATTCTCTTGTTTTCTTTAGATGGGCAAGTACATGATGTTGGAAATGATCGAAGAGAATGGGAAGAAGTCGGCAGGTGTAGTGCCGAGTAATTGGGTGAGGAAGGGGGTGCAGGGACAGGAGTGCTGGTGGCTGAGGGGCTCAAGCAGAGCCTGGGCGATCAGCTGTAAAGAGCCAGATAATAAGCAAGGCGTCTGGTACCGGTGCAGTAAATTGCTTGGCGAGTCTGGTAAGTTTACGTTCAATTTCTAAACAAAAACACAATTACACCCCCCACCCACACCCCTGTGGGGATACCGGGGGGTATTTTGCATAAATAGTTCCCCCACCTGGAAGTTCTGTGCTTGTAACTTCCTCTAATCTGTCACTCTCTTTGACTCTGCCTTTTCCTTTTGCTTACTGTCATCTATATCTTTCTGCCTTACCGGTCCATTCTCCTGCCTTTTTTTTCAAGAAACATTTTAAAAAGATTTCCTCAGCCGAAGTCGGACATGCTGGTCTTAACTATTTCTTATATAACGACAGCATGACGCATCTGTGTAAATTGACAGGAAACTGTCAGAGCGACTGAAGAAGAAATGCAATTAATGTTTAAAGTTTTCTAATGCTGATGACATATATCTTAATACTGTTGGTTCCTTTAGTCAGTCCTTTTCTCTTAATAGTTTTATGGAACATATTTTTTAAATACAGAAGTCAGTTATATTTATTCATTAACACTAAAACTACTGTAAAAGGAATGAACATAGAGTATGCCATGCTACTGCTAGTGTTTTGCCAATGGGTTGTAGCTACTAGTAAATTGGAAAACAAAAAAGTATTTGATGTTTATGACTATCCATCTAGTAGTAGATTGTTACCTCACAGGCATTACTTTTTTGGATTTCCCATTTCAATTACATTGATCAATGGCTTTGAGGTTGATATAGATTCAGGTGTGAGAGCATGTAAGTAGTGTGTAAGCTGTGTGTGTGTGCTGGCTCGAACAAGTTGTGTTTGTATATGCGGGTGTATGTGATGTTACTACCGTATTTTACGGACTACAAGGCACACCTGATTATAAGGCGCACCCCCCAAATTTTACACAACATTCAGATTTTGTTATTATAGTTTCTTACTATATTATCAGTCACATTATAAGGCGCAGGGGTCTCAGTCTAGGGAAAACAGCATCGCCTTGTAATCCGTAAAATACGGTAGATATAATGTTATGTTTTGTTGCAGATTCATATGAGAAGCTTGAGAGCTACCTTGAAACTGCTGCTGAAAACAGCGAGTTTCTGATTACGGAAACTGAAGAGGAGGAGGACCTCCCTCCAGTGACTAGTGCCGGCAGAAGACTGCAGCGAAGACCGGAGAGATTTAGGTAAAAAAAGTTAAAAGTACCCGTACTTCCGGCGTTACGTTAAACAAAAGTGAAGTCTATTTTTAAATAATATAGATTGGACCCTCCTTAGTAAAATGCCCAATTGTTATTTTTATTAGCAGGGCTCCCAATCGTCCCACAAAACAAGGGGTCCCAGGGACTCCTTCACTTACAGCATAGAGGGTCCTAGAGGCGGGATAGAGGGTCCCAGTGTCATTGCGAATCAGAATGCCCCAAAGATTTTTTTTTAGTACATCAGGGGGTCCCAGAGACCCCCATTTGGGGGTCTATGAAGTACTAAAATTCCAAAGGACCCTTTAAAAGAATGTGCAGGGAGTCCCAGGGATGCATTAGAAAAATTATCTTTAGCATAAATTTGCAATGCCACTGGGACCCTCTATCCTGCCTCTAGAACCTCTATACTGTAAGTGAAGGAGTCCCTGTGACCCCTTGTTTTGCGGAACGATTGGGAGCCCTGCTCCCTGCACATTCTTTTAGAGGGTCTTTTACATAAACCCCAAATGGGGGTCCCTGGGAGCCCTGATTAGTTGTTTTTTGTCAATCCATAATTCACAAATGTCTTATACTAGAAATAGAACAAATTACAGTACTTTTGAATTTGATTTTGAAATGAACATTCTGCTTGACTACTGTATCATTTTTTCAGTCCATAGTTTGTTTTTTCATGGATTTTTTTTTTCTGATTTTGTGTGATGGTGTATTTTACATAAGTGCAGAACAGGTGTATGATGAAGTGCTTTAATTAATACAATTGTGAAACAATATTAAATACAGAATCACCAGCCTGCCATGGCATAAAGCTGTGTCAGACCAGTTGACATAAGCTAGAACGCCAAGGCTACATCAAAATGTTATCCTCTGAATGGTTGTGCAGGGATTGTCTTAAGCCATGACAAGCTCCCAGCATATACATCATCAGTCTAAAATCTCCCGAAGACGGAGTGTGGCTGCCCACATGGCGGGGTAATCAGGAACGGTCACACACGTAATGTTCTCATCCCTAGCTGGTGCATTTGTACTGAATTGTTCAAGTGCTCTGGCTGTTGGGGTGAGCCCTGAAGTCGTTAAGCCAGGGAACAACAACAACAACAACACCAGCGAAGACTTGTAGGTTAGATGTCATGGAGCCACCATATTGAATAGAGTGCAAGATCTGTTCAGTTATTTGTGTTATCTGTCCTATTCAGATCTACGTCTCCAGGTGACCAAAATGGGAGTATAGAGAGGAGAGATAGAAGTAGCAGTGTAGAGAGGAGAGATAGAAGTAGCAGTGTTGAGAGGAGAGGCAGCACAGAGCGGAGGGAGAGAAGTGGCAGTGTAGAGAGGAGAGAGATAAGTAGGAGTGTAGAGAGGAGAGAAATAAATTTGAGCAAAGAGGGGAGAGGTAGCACAGATAGGAGAGAGAGAGGTAGCACAGATAGGAGAGAGAGAGGTAGGAGTGTAGAGAGGAGAGGCAGCACAGATAGGAGAGATAGAAGTAGGAGTGTACTCCAAATGGACAGAAGTAGTACAGGGAGCAGAAATTGGAGTCCTGAATCTCCTCCACCAAGAGCGCAAATCCATCATCCTCGAACATCAGGATCCTACCAACAAACGCCTCTGCCTCCACCAAGGAGGCAACCCCATCATCAGCCATTGGGATCTTCCGTAGAATGGCTTGACTACAATGCTCTTGCTAGTAAGTACAATCTGAACATTTTTATAAGAAACCAGATCATTGCAAAAAGTAAAATGAAATAAATCAGCTGAAAGTAGGAACAATTATGTTTAACGTCCTCCGGTCTGGAACAGACACATATGGACATTAGTAGATATAATGATGGTGGGAATGATCCTGGAAGCAAAGCCCAGAGGCAGTGCTGAGTGCAACACAAGTAAAGTCCCACATTTTTAACAATACAAATTTATGTATATTTGTTCAGTTGAATGTTCATTATTTGCAAGCTAGCTTTTATTTATAATTGGTTAAGGTTTTATTGTGAGGTTTTATATAACTTGACATTCATTTCCTTCTGTGTGCTTACCAATGGCTTTATGTCTAGCTTTAATCTCTCTCTCTCTCTCTCTCTCTCTCTCTCTCTCTCTCTCTCTCTCTCTCTCTCTCTCTCTCTCTCTCTCTCTCTCTCTCTCTCTCTCTCTCTCTCTCTCTCTCTCTCTCTCTCTCTCTCTCTCTCTCTTTTCAACATCCATTTGAATGTAGCATAATTGGTTGCTAGAACACCTAGGCTACATCAAAATATTAAGCTTTGTATGCAGGGATTGTCTTTAGCCATGACAAGCTCCTAGCATAACCTCATCAGTCTCTAAAATTCCCTGAAGTCGGAGTATGGCTGCCCACGTGGTGGGGTAATTTATAAAAGTCACATGTGTAATGTTCTTGTCCGTAGCTGATGCAATTGTACCATGGTGTTCTAGGTTTTTTTGCAATTGGGATGAACCCAGTCTTTTAGCCAGGGCACGACAACACAAAAATTAAATTAAAACAATGATTTACAGATTCTGCCTATTCAGTGCTTATGCTCTGAAGATTGACAACTTTGCTAAATTGACGGCATCACTAAATAAATTAGATATATCATTTTTCTTATGTCAACAGCGGTGGTCGTGCAAAAACATGCACCTTTTTTCGAAAAGCTTTTTAGAAAACTGGCTGAGCTGACCAACCGTGTGACATCCCTGGAAAACAGGGTTGTTTACATGGAGGGCCAGATTAAGGCCACGGCCCACAACGCAGCACGTGCCCCTGCAGTGCCGCCGCCTCCAACCCTACCACCCATGGATTACCCCATCACAACCAGTGAGGAACTGGGGGAGTTCAACACCTTCATGGCTGACAGAGACAACAGGAACAGAGCTGTAAGTAGCTTCAATTCTTCTCAGGCCTCATACTTTGTGTTTACATATAAATTGCTTTACACATTATTCATTGTTGAATTAACTCTGATAATAGAAGCAATCAGGCCTGACGAGGTAATTTCAAACACCTTTTTGGAAAGTTTGCAATGAGGATTTATACTGAAAATTCTCTGCCCCTGTCTAATGCACTGAGACTTATGTGTCATTTACATAAGATTATGCTTGAGTGCGTGCGCACGTGTGTATGTTCTGGGATTTTTTTTGGGGGGTGGGGGTGGCTAGTAAAAATGTGTTTGGGCTAATCAAATTTGGAAGTTACTCGCCCGAAGGGCTTGTGAATTTTTTTAAAGTTTGGCCAGCTCTGCGACTTTGTTTTAATTTCTGCTAACATCTTTACTGTGTTCTGTGTGTGTTTCTATGTCTATAGTGTCTGTGTGTGTGTGCTCATGTGACATGCATGCCTGTGTCTGAGCCATGTGTAATGTATATTTTGTACATTATTTATGATATTTTTGTTTGCATGCTTGGACCTTTGTAAGATCAATGACCATTTTACGGACTATAAGGCAGTACCTTTCACCCCAGTCTGAGACCCCTGCGCCTTTTAATACGACTAATATAATCCGAAGTGAGAGTGGCTGCCCACGTGGAGAGGTAATATAAAACGGTCACCCCCGTAATGTTCTCATCCCTAGCTGGTGCGTTTGTACCATAGTGTTCAAGTGCTTCGGCTGTTGGAATGATCCCTGGAGTCTTTAAGCCAGGGTATGACAACAAGCAACAACTAAGCAATATGACTAATAATATAGTAAAAAAACATAGTAACATTTGAAATTTGTAAAATTTGGGTTGCGCCTTATAATAAGGTTGACTGTATAGTCCAAACAAATTATGTGATTGATTACAGGTCCTATATCTCGCTGGACTTGGAGGCGGGTCGATCTATGATATGATCAAGAAGATCCTGATGCACCTGATCTGCCCCAGATTGGGTATTACATATACGCTCACTGGACAGAGCAGCTGCAAGAAGAAAGGGAGGCTACACGACTTCAAGCACCTCGTGGACACTATATATGGTATGTTGGAGCCACATTGTGTTGTGATTAGAGTACCATCATTTTCAGCCTTTGGGGTGCTACAGCACATAACATTCACCCCATCCAGCCCCTACCACCCAATATTTAGAAATAAAAATATTAAGGTAATAGTTACAGATCAGGCCGTTGAAGCTGATTGACTCTAATAAATAAGAACAGGCAAAAAATTGCCACATTTTGTTGTGTAATGTTGGGTGAATAGGCTATTGAAGATGATAATAAACCTTTAGAAAAGACAACATAGCAGATTTGTAGAATTAGTGTTGAATGTTAAGATAAATACTTTTCTTCAATAGCAATAGGTGACTTTTTTGTCTTGTTGAGAGAAATGACATATATATGTACATGTACTAATGTAATGTTTTTGGTGGGGGTGGGTAGGAGTATAAAGAAGCTGCCAAGCAGATAAGGCGCAGAGATCTAAATGCTGTGGGAAAGTTGCATCTTATACTTTAGCCTCTTATACATAGGCGAAAAATTTGTGGTACTTTAGTTGCTGGTGGAGGTTGGTTTTCTCTGTGTATGTGAACTGTATACTGCCATAAATCAGGTTTTGATGTGGAAATGGATATAAACAGCCCAACTCTGTCTGTCTCTTTCTCTTTGTGTCTGTTTGTCTGTCTCTTTCTCTGTGTTTTTTGTGTGTGCATAGTATTGTGCATGTATAATTGGTATTCACATGTATTTGTTATTCATGTATTGAAGTGATTTTTTTTTCTTGTATGAATGCATTAATCATAAGAGAAGATTACATGCATGTCCATGCTTTCTGGGATACTTCTCTGCTCACTAATCATTAAAAAGTCTTCAGCTTCAGGGGGCAATGCCCCCTGACGTCGTGTACCCCACTGGGGGCCTATGCCGGCCACAAGACCCCCGCCTCTCTAAAATGTGACAGGTCTGGTTATATATTCGGACATGACAGCCAGGCATACGCATACATACACTTTATACACATACACATACTTACCCTATCACTTCAATCAATTTCTTTTGTGAGCAATTGTCTTAAGATTGTGAGCAAATGTCTTGTGAGCATATGTGTCAACACGGTATGAGTCATATTACTTTTACTTCAAACTCTTTTTTAATCCTTTCTATGCTTCAACAATAAGTAAAACTGTTAATGATTTACTACATAGCTGTACTGATTTAACATAGCCTTTTTTGCTTTCTTATGTTCACAGAGGCTGCCCGGAAGAGATACCCGAATGCTACGGTCACCGAGATGAACAAACATTTGGGGGAAAACTTGACGCGGTGCTGTGACAGGGGTGGGCTGAAGAAAGAGAGGGAGGACCGAAGACGGCAGGAGAGAGAGGGGGCAGCCAGACCACAAGAGGAACCTAGATTTTAATTTTTTTCTTTTCTTTTCATTTTGTTGTTGCTGCTGCTGTGTTTGTGTGTTTTTAAGAGGTGACGGTAATTCCCCCATTGGATTTAATTGATTGATATGTGTTATGACTGACTTTTAGTATCATAGAAGAGGTTGTGGTTTTTAATCTCCTGGATATCCTTTTCTTTCTTTCTTTCTTGGGGTGGTGGGGTGGGGTGGTTGCATATTCTTTTGGCCCCAGGTGGGCCAGCCTTGATGTGGTGGGGGTCATTGTATCTATAAGTTGAAAGGATTAACTGTACAGATGGTATTTGAAATCTCCGCAAGTACAGGTTTGTCTGCATAATGCTCATGATAGTAAAAACATGTGACATTGGTTGTTGCAGACATATTTACTCTACTCTTTTCGAGTAGTATTCTACTCAATTTGGACCTCTACTACTCTTCAAAATTGAAAATAATGCTCTAATTACTTATTATTTGATGGTTTAATTAAGAGGACTACTCATTTCACACCAAAACTACTCATTTCAGCTACCCAGACTACTCAAGACTTGTGTAGGGGGTAAACAGGTCTGTTGTCAAGGGTGACTGCATCCATATGATATACTAGCTAGGTCTAGTTAGCGTTTCCATTATCAGGCATGAAAACAGCTCCGCATCTTCATTTCGCGCCTTTTTGCTCTTCTTTTGTTGTAATTGCCAAGGTGGTGTATTCATTTGGCGAAACCAAAATGTAAAAAAAAGAAAAAGTATGTGAATCAATGGAGAATTGAGTGGCTGCAGAATGTAGTTTGTGCCGAAGATTCAGCGATTTTTATAGGAAAAGAGACAGATGCTCCCTCCCCTCAACAAAATTTCTGACGTTAACTGAAAATACTGGTGGAAGGATTTCTCGGCTGAAAAAAAATCCTCTTTTTTTGGGAACAGTAGTTTTCATGCCTGATTGTAGTCTGTGCATTTCAGTGGGCAGATGATTAATTGTTTAGGGATTTGTCATTTTTGTATGCTCTGAAATGTTTGAAAGCTTAATGTGAGTGTGTGTGTTTCTGAATCGTATGTACAGCACTCCTTTTTATATGCCAATCAAAAAAGTTTCTTTGACAGTTCTAGTTACTCATGTGTATGTTGAAAGGCGTATTATGCTCATTTATTTGTGTTCATTATAACTATTGTTTCTAATGTTTGTATTGATAGGTGCTTCTTTACATGTTGATAACTCATTTATTAATGATTGTTTCTAGTACTTGTGTTGACTGATGCTTGTTTTTATTATTCACTTATTCTTGGATTGTGTTTAATGTATATGCTTACTCATTTGTATTCTAGTGTTTAGTTTTTTGTACAGCGCTTTGAGCTCCCTGCCCTGGAGTAAAGCGCCTTACAAGTATCCAGTATTATTATTCATGCAGACCTGTTTACTCTTTTCGAGTAGTATTCTACTCAATTTGGACATCGTCTACTCTTCAAAATTGAAAATAATGCTCTAATTACTCATTTTCAGTGAACATTGTTTGATGGTTTAATGAATAAAACTACACATTTTGAGCCCAAACTACTCATTTCAGCTATCCAGACTACTCAAGACTTGTGTAGGGGGTAAACAGGTCTGTTCATGTTATTCTTCCTATTTTTCATGTGTTGATGAATACGAGCATTTATGAAGGAAACTTGCTGGGAGGGAGTAAAGAGGAAAGTAATAAAAACTGCATTGGAAAACAACAATGAAGGATTTTGTTTATTTATTTCTCTTCGTTTTGATTATCTGTTTACTCAAATTACTTGAATGAATATGGGCAGGCTTAAGAAATCAAAATCAGCTATGTAAAAAGTTTGTTTTCAACGTTTTCGCAGCACTTTGCAAGTATAGTCGCAACACTCAAATAAACCGTTGCCTACGCATTGCGAGAATGGTAGCAACAAGCAGGTCTTCCTTGAGTACGTATTGCGAGCATACTCGTAAAGACTGTTATAAAAAATAACACAAAAAACAATACTGATTTGGCTTTCAAACTTAATTTCATTGAAAATGTGAAAGATAAATCTAAACGTCTGTAAAGATTAAGTCGCTGCTTTCTCCACATTGTTATGCATAAATTATTGAAAAAAGTCAAAAATAATCGGGTGTCCTGACGGAATTTTGTGTGCCTTGACTACAGTGTGTCGTCTCACAAGGCAGCTAGGTTGTGTTGAAATTGTTTACCTGTTCTCCAGCCTGCCCAACATAAATAATCAGTTTCTGTTGAATTATCCACTAAACGAACACTTTACAAAACAACACACTTACACCCACCCACAAGTCCATGAACGCATGCAACCCACATGCAGCATTATATGCCTAAGAAGACGATTGATTGATCACTACTATATTTCTACATGCATGGTTTATTTGATGAAATGTGTCTGCAACATTGATGCAATGTTTGTTGTGCTGTGCATTGCTACAGAAAAAAAGAACAACCAAATAAATACTGTGGATGTCAGGACTCTGCAAACCAGTGCATGTTTTGTTATGGAGAGATTTTGTCACTACCAGAAAACGAAGGCTCTTAAAAATACTTGTTGGAGTTTATGCTGCTTACAAAACAATGTGCTCAGCACAGTTGAAAAAAGTATTTTGGGCGTTTGTTTTCTGGTACTTTGAAAATCCTCTATTAGAAATGTGCACTGTATTGCAGTGGCTTTAATTCCATAGTTCTTTGTTTTATTTGTTCTTTTTGTTGCACATGCTTCACAATGATCAGTTGCATTAATGCTGCAAACACCTTTCATGAATATATATTAATATATATTGGATAAACCTAAAGAGTAGGGGGAAATCCAATATGGACCCAACATAATATTGGATATACAGATGAATGCAAGGTATATGCAATGTGAAGCCCACATTGTGCCAATGTATCATCAATATATTACCAACATTTTCCCAATATTGTATACTCGTAGGACACAACACAAATACCATGTAAAGCCCACATTGTGCCAATGTATCATCAATATATCACCAATATGTTCCCAATATTGTATACTCGTAGGACACAACACAAATACCATGTAAAGCCCACATTGTGCCAATGTATCATCAATATATCACCAATATGTTCCCAATATTGTATACTCGTAGGACACAACACAAATACCATGTAAAGCCCACATTGTGCCAATGTATCATCAATATATCACCAATATGTTCCCAATATTGTATACTCATAGGACACAACACAAATACCATGTAAAGCCCACATTGTGCCAATGTATCATCAATATATCACCAATATGTTCCCAATATTGTATACTCATAGGACACAACACAAATACCATGTAAAGCCCACATTGTGCCAATGTATCATCAATATATCACCAATATTTTCCCAATATTGTATACTCATAGGACACAACACAAATGCCCCATAAAAGGCCAATATGAGACTGTTTTGCACTTCCAAGCTTGTGCTCATGTTGTAGTAGCAACAAAGGCCCAACGTTTTAGCCAATCTTAGCACAATGTTTGCTCAATATTGCTGTGCTGTCTGGGTAGGGAGGTGAAAAATCAACCCGCCCCCCCAAAAGATCTTGATAGGGAGGTGACACTCAGTACTTCGGATATGATGGTAGGAAGAAATCTGTGACTTTTTTGTGTGGTCACACTTAGAGGGAAGGTCTTAATAGGGAGTTTCCACTGTTCAACCGAGGCATATACAGCTTTCTGACACACTTTGTTACTCGTCAGTGCCACAGTCACTGACATTACATGCATTACCATTACTATCATAATCTACCCTACAACGGCTGAACTGACAGCTTTCTGACACACTTTGTTACATCCTTGCTGACAGCACTTTTCGTCAGTGCCACAGTCACTGACATTACATGCATTATCATTACTATCATAATCTACCGTACAACGGCTGAACTGACAGCTTTCTGACACACTTTGTTACAAAGTGTGTCAGAAAGCTGTCAGTTCAGCCGTTGTGGGGTAATTATGAGTAATAATAATAATAATAATAATAATAATAATGCTGCATTATGTACTAATGTCAGTGACTATGGCACTGACTAAAAATGCTGTCAGTAAGGATGTAACAAAGTGTGTCAGAAAGCTGTCAGTTCAGCCGTTGTATGGAAGATTATGATACTAATGATAATGCATGTAATGTCGGTTACTGTGGCACTGACGAAAAGTGCTGTCAGCAAGGGTGTAACTAACAAAGTGTGTCAGAAAGCTGTCAGTTCAGCCGTTGTGGAGTAGATTATGATAGTAATGATGATGCATGTAATGTCAGTGACTGTGCAGGGCTCCCAGTGACCCCCATTTGGGGGTCTATGAAGCACTAAAATTCTACAGGACCCTCTAAAAGAATGTGCAGGGGGTCCCAGGGATGCACTAGAACAAATCGTTTTAGCATTCGCTGTGTCACTGGGACCCTCTATCCCGTCTCTAGGACCCTCTATACTGTGAAGTGAAGGAGTCCCTGGGGCCCCTTGTTTTGCGGGACGATTGGGAGCCCTGCTGTGGCACTGATGAAAAGTGCTGTCAGCAAGGATGTAACAAAGTGTGTCAGAAAGCTGTCAGTTCAGCCGTTGTACAGTAGATTATGATAGTAATGATAATGCATGTAATGTCAGTGACTGTGGCACTGACGAAAAGTGCTGTCAGCAAGGATGTAACAAAGTGTGTCAGAAAGCTGTCAGTTCAGCCGTTGTGGGGTAATTATGAGTAATAATAATAATAATAATAATAATAATAATAATGCATTATGTACTAATGTCAGTGACTATGGCACTGACTAAAAATGCTGTCAGTAAGGATGTAACAAAGTGTGTCAGAAAGCTGTCAGTTCAGCCGTTGTATGGAAGATTATGATACTAATGATAATGCATGTAATGTCGGTTACTGTGGCACTGACGAAAAGTGCTGTCAGCAAGGGTGTAACTAACAAAGTGTGTCAGAAAGCTGTCAGTTCAGCCGTTGTGGAGTAGATTATGATAGTAATGATGATGCATGTAATGTCAGTGACTGTGCAGGGCTCCCAGGGACCCCCATTTGGGGGTCTATGAAGCACTAAAATTCTACAGGACCCTCTAAAAGAATGTGCAGGGGGTCCCAGGGATGCACTAGAAACAAATCGTTTTAGCATTCGCTGTGCCACTGGGACCCTCTATCCCGTCTCTAGGACCCTCTATACTGTAAGTGAAGGAGTCCCTGGGACCCCTTGTTTTGCGGGACGATTGGGAGCCCTGCTGTGGCACTGATGAAAAGTGCTGTCAGCAAGGATGTAACAAAGTGTGTCAGAAAGCTGTCAGTTCAGCCGTTGTACAGTAGATTATGATAGTAATGATAATGCATGTAATGTCAGTGACTGTGGCACTGACGAAAAGTGCTGTCAGCAAGGATGTAACAAAGTGTGTCAGAAAGCTGTCAGTTCAGCCGTTGTGGGGTAATTATGAGTAATAATAATAATAATAATAATAATAATAATGCATTATGTACTAATGTCAGTGACTATGGCACTGACTAAAAATGCTGTCAGTAAGGATGTAACAAAGTGTGTCAGAAAGCTGTCAGTTCAGCCGTTGTATGGAAGATTATGATACTAATGATAATGCATGTAATGTCGGTTACTGTGGCACTGACGAAAAGTGCTGTCAGCAAGGGTGTAACAAAAAGTGTGTCAGAAAGCTGTCAGTTCAGCCGTTGTGGAGTAGATTATGATAGTAATGATGATGCATGTAATGTCAGTGACTGTGCAGGGCTCCCAGTGACCCCCATTTGGGGGTCTATGAAGCACTAAAATTCTACAGGACCCTCTAAAAGAATGTGCAGGGGGTCCCAGGGATGCACTAGAACAAATCGTTTTAGCATTCGTTGTGTCACTGGGACCCTCTATCCCGTCTCTAGGACCCTCTATACTGTGAGTGAAGGAGTCCCTGGGGCCCCTTGTTTTGCGGGACGATTGGGAGCCCTGCTGTGGCACTGATGAAAAGTGCTGTCAGCAAGGATGTAACAAAGTGTGTCAGAAAGCTGTCAGTTCAGCCGTTGTATGGAAGATTATGATACTAATGATAATGCATGTAATGTCGGTTACTGTGGCACTGACGAAAAGTGCTGTCAGCAAGGGTGTAACTAACAAAGTGTGTCAGAAAGCTGTCAGTTCAGCCGTTGTGGAGTAGATTATGATAGTAATGATGATGCATGTAATGTCAGTGACTGTGCAGGGCTCCCAGGGACCCCCATTTGGGGGTCTATGAAGCACTAAAATTCTACAGGACCCTCTAAAAGAATGTGCAGGGGGTCCCAGGGATGCACTAGAACAAATCGTTTTAGCATTCGCTGTGTCACTGGGACCCTCTATCCCGTCTCTAGGACCCTCTATGCTGTGAGTGAAGGAGTCCCTGGGGCCCCTTGTTTTGCGGGACGATTGGGAGCCCTGCTGTGGCACTGATGAAAAGTGCTGTCAGCAAGGATGTAACAAAGTGTGTCAGAAAGCTGTCAGTTCAGCCGTTGTACAGTAGATTATGATAGTAATGATAATGCATGTAATGTCAGTGACTGTGGCACTGACGAAAAGTGCTGTCAGCAAGGATGTAACAAAGTGTGTCAGAAAGCTGTCAGTTCAGCCGTTGTGGGGTAATTATGAGTAATAATAATAATAATAATAATAATAATAATGCATTATGTACTAATGTCAGTGACTATGGCACTGACTAAAAATGCTGTCAGTAAGGATGTAACAAAGTGTGTCAGAAAGCTGTCAGTTCAGCCGTTGTATGGAAGATTATGATACTAATGATAATGCATGTAATGTCGGTTACTGTGGCACTGACGAAAAGTGCTGTCAGCAAGGGTGTAACTAACAAAGTGTGTCAGAAAGCTGTCAGTTCAGCCGTTGTGGAGTAGATTATGATAGTAATGATGATGCATGTAATGTCAGTGACTGTGCAGGGCTCCCAGGGACCCCCATTTGGGGGTCTATGAAGCACTAAAATTCTACAGGACCCTCTAAAAGAATGTGCAGGGGGTCCCAGGGATGCACTAGAACAAATCGTTTTAGCATTCGCTGTGTCACTGGGACCCTCTATCCCGTCTCTAGGACCCTCTATACTGTGAGTGAAGGAGTCCCTGGGGCCCCTTGTTTTGCGGGACGATTGGGAGCCCTGCTGTGGCACTGATGAAAAGTGCTGTCAGCAAGGATGTAACAAAGTGTGTCAGAAAGCTGTCAGTTCAGCCGTTGTACAGTAGATTATGATAGTAATGATAATGCATGTAATGTCAGTGACTGTGGCACTGACGAAAAGTGCTGTCAGCAAGGATGTAACAAAGTGTGTCAGAAAGCTGTCAGTTCAGCCGTTGTGGGGTAATTATGAGTAATAATAATAATAATAATAATAATAATAATAATAATGCATTATGTACTAATGTCAGTGACTATGGCACTGACTAAAAATGCTGTCAGTAAGGATGTAACAAAGTGTGTCAGAAAGCTGTCAGTTCAGCCGTTGTATGGAAGATTATGATACTAATGATAATGCATGTAATGTCGGTTACTGTGGCACTGACGAAAAGTGCTGTCAGCAAGGGTGTAACTAACAAAGTGTGTCAGAAAGCTGTCAGTTCAGCCGTTGTGGAGTAGATTATGATAGTAATGATGATGCATGTAATGTCAGTGACTGTGCAGGGCTCCCAGGGACCCCCATTTGGGGGTCTATGAAGCACTAAAATTCTACAGGACCCTCTAAAAGAATGTGCAGGGGGGCCCAGGGATGCACTAGAAACAAATCGTTTTAGCATTCGCTGTGTCACTGGGACCCTCTATCCCGTCTCTAGGACCCTCTATGCTGTAAGTGATAGGAGTCCCTGGGCCCCTTGTTTAGCTACGATTGGGAGCCCTGCTGTGGCACTGATGAAAAGTGTGTCAGTAAGGATGTAACAAAGTGTGGAACTGGTCAGAAAGCTGTCAGTTCAGCCGTTGTATGGAAGATTATGATACTAATGATAATGCATGTAATGTCCGGTTACTGTGGCACTGACGAAAAGTGCTGTCAGCAAGGGTGTAACTAACAAAGTGTGTCAGAAAGCTGTCAGTTCAGCCGTTGTGGAGTAGATTATGATAGTAATGATGATGCATGTAATGTCAGTGACTGTGCAGGGCTCCCAGGGACCCCCATTCTTTTAGGGGTCTATGAAGTACTAAAATATCTACAAATGGACCCCTCTAAAAATTGCAATGTGCAGGGGGTCCCAGGGATGCACTAGAACAAAATCGTTTTAGCATTCGCTGTGTTATCATGGGGACCCTCTATCCCGTCTCTAGGACTTTCTCTTTGTACTGTGAGTGAAGGAGTCCCTGGTGCCCTTGTTTTGCGGGACGATTGGGAGCCGCTGCTGTGGCACTGATGACCCCAAAGTGCTGTCAGCAAGGATGTAACAAAGTGTGTCAGAAAGCTGTCAGTTCAGCCGTTGTACGGTAGATTATGATAGTAATGATAATGCATGTAATGTCAGTGGACTGTGGCACTGACGAAAAGTGCTGTCAGCAAGGATGTAACAAAGTGTGTCAGAAAGCTGTCAGTTCAGCCGTTGTAGGGTAGATTATGATAGTAATGATAATGCATGTAATGTCAGTGACTGTGGCACTGACGAGTAACAAAGTGTGTCAGAAAGCTGTATATGCCTCGGTTGAACAGTGGAAACTCCCTATTAAGACCTTCCCTCTAAGTGTGACCACACAAAAAAGTCACAGATTTCTTCCTACCATCATATCCGAAGTACTGAGTGTCACCTCCCTATCAAGATCTTTTTGGGGGGCGGGTTGATTTTTCACCTCCCTA
>CM065708.1:21615061-21622561 GCA_017654935.2 Phymorhynchus buccinoides | reverse complement strand
GACACTGAAAATAATTAGTAACCCTTCTCGCTAGGGGCTAACCTTCTAGAAAGACAAAAGTCTTGTAAATCCTTTCGGATTCCATTGTTTTTCATTCATATTTTGTTTTGGCGCCATTGAGCTGCTTTATTATTATTGTTGCATAATCTTATGCAGATTTTGGGAGTAAATAAAATACAAGTGTCAAATAATCCTGAACCCTTTGGTCAGACTGATGAGAGTGGGAAGTCTTGTAATTTCATGTAAAACCCTACTTCTCTCTGTCTGCCATGTAGAGCAATTCAACCACTTGTATTTCTTACAACCATACGAGCCAGAACCCGGGCACAAATATAAATTTATTAGATGAAAAGGGGCCGGGAAAGTTGCTCATCTCCCATACCCTAGAGAAGTGGGCTAAAGGCAAATTTTCTACTTGAAAATTTAACACACTAAAAGTCTTCCCTAGGGACTTAGCCTTTTAACCCATTACCTCGTCACATCTGTCAGTCTGTGTGTGTGTCTGTCTGTGTGTGTGTCTGTCTGTGTATCGATTATCTTAACAACTACTGTTTGGATTTTGATTAAAATTGGCAGAGGGGTAGACAGCTTGAAAAAGAAGCTTCCTTTCGTTAATCAACACCGTGCTGACCTTGACCTTGATCTTTGGGCTATGTAATTTCCCCCCAGCTTTATTTCGTGAACTAGTGAACAGAATCGCTTCCAATTTTGTGAGGTGGTGTACCATGGTGCAAGGAAGTTTGTATAAAAGTTCAACTGTATCTCGTGAACTACTGAACAGAATCGCTTCACATTTTGGGCTATGTATTTTATGCGTTCTGTAAAGGTGGAAAGTGGTGTGTTTATTGAGGGGGGGGGGGAGAGGACATGATGCAAGGAAGTTTGTATAAAAGTTCAGCTGTATCTCGTGAACTACTGAACAGAATCGTTTCAAATTGTGGGCTATGTATTTTATGCGTTCTGTAAGGGTGGAAAGTGGTGTGTTTATTGGGGGGTGGGGGAGGGAGAGGACATAACTCTGGCCGGGTTTGCATTGTCACAATGCGTTGCTGCCGCTCGGCGATGCCCTTGTTTTCCTTGCATTTTCAATAGCTTGGGCACGCGCACGCACACACACACACACACACACTGTTTGTTTTAGTATATGTCATAATTGTAACTATTTATTTATATGGTGTGTGTGTGTGTGTGTGGTGTGTGTGTGTGTGTGTGTGTGTGTGTGTGTGTGTGTGTGTGTGTGTAAAGGTTCAATGTACTATTACTAAATTATTAGATTATCCCGTATCTTGTTATTGTTCTGTTATACATAATTATACAAACACATACTCGCACGCATACACTCGCACATAATTATATTCACACATGTATTCATCAAATTCACAATTCCATCAAAACATTGTCTGAAGCACTTTCAGTGAAAGGACGTGCAAAATCGAAGAACGTACACGCATGCGCGCGCGCACGCACACAAAGACGCACACTTTCAAGTAATAACTCAACGCGGGACAATGAAAAACGTATGCATTTTCGTCCCAAAACTAGGCCATCTTTCCGCGTTTACGAGACTTCTAGATGTAAATATCCTGTAACGAAGAAAAGATTATGATTGATTTCCGTTTCTGTTGAGATAAGAGACCAAAAGATAGAGAGAAAGAGACAAACAGAAAGAGAGAGAGAGAGAGAGAGAGACAAAGAGAGAGAAGGAGAGCTGTGGCAGATCAGACGACACACACAAGACACAAGCACACAATTATTATCGCAGTAAACTTGTGGCCTCTTGACAGAGATGAGAGAGAGAGATGGGGGGGGAGGAGAGAGAGAGAGAGAGAGAGAGAGAGAGATGAGAGATAGAGGAGAAGAGAAGAGAGAGGAGAGAGAGAGTAGAGGGAGAGATGAGGTAGAGAGAGAGAGATTTGAGAGAGAGAGAAGAAGAGAGAGAGAGAGAGAGAGGATAGTCGAGAGAGGAGAGAGAGAGAGAGAGAGAGAGAGAGAGAGATTGACGATGAGAGAGAATGTTTATTCAGAGGCCTAGGCCCCTCACTGAAGGGGTGTCAAGTAATACAATGCATGTTGATATAAATACATTATAAACAACCATAATCACGAAGCATTGAATGAATTACGTGTACAAACATAAAACAGAAGACAATTCAAGCCCTGTTAGAGAGAGAGAGAGGCAGAGAAAAGTGGGACGAGAGAGAGAGGAGAGAGAGAGAGGAGAGAGAGACGCGATTGATCTGGGGGAGAGACCGTGAGATCTGAGAGAGAGAGAGAGAGAGAGAGAGAGACGAGGAGAGCAGAGAGAGAGAAAGAGATGAAAAGTATATATGTTTTTGCCCGCTCGTGTGTGCATGTGTGTGTGTGTGTGTGTGAGCGAGAGCGAGAGAGAGAGAGAGAGAGAGAGAGAGAGAGAGAGAGAGAGAGAGATAGAGATTGAGGGAGAGAGAGAGAGAGAGAAGCAGACATATAGACCGACAGATAGACAGACAGATAAACACACATTCACACAGAGAGAGAGAGAGAGAGAGAGAGAGAGAGAGAGAGAGAGAGAGAGAGAGAGAGAGAGAGAGAGAGAGAGAGAGAGAGAGAGACAGAGAGAGACAGAGAGAGAGACACAGACATAGAGAGAGAGAGACAGAGAGAGAGAGACACACAGAGACAGAGACAGAGAGACAGACAGAGACACACAAACAAAAACACAGACATAATAAAAGAGAGATAAATACCACAGTGAGTGACAGACACAGAGAAATCGAAGAAATCTGCATTATGATTTCGCCATCACTTTACCAGTACCACTTCCATTTGTCGGCTTTTCCCCTAAAGGCTCTATCCTCTCTTTAACTCCTCCACCAAAGATGTCCTTCCTGCCACGAACAAGTTTCCTGTCACTCAGCATTTTGCTACAGCAGCAGTGATTGGCTAAATCGGTCGTTTGCAGCCAGTAGGTATCCAATAGAAGGTCTCCACACGCTGCGATGGTTAAGGCGTGAATGGAAGCGATGATGCGGGTAATAGGCAAGGAAAACATGGTTTCTAGTTTCAGGTGGTAAAAAGTTTTTAGAAAAATCACGGTGTGTGTGTGTGTGGGAAGTGTGTGTGTGTGTGTGTGTGTGTGTGTGTGTGTGTGTGTGTGTGTGTGTGTGTGTGTGTGTGTGTGTGTGTGTGTGTGTTGTGTGTGTGTGTGTTGGTTGAATATTGTTAGTTGATGTTGCTCTCTCTCTCTGTCTCTGTCTGTCTGTCTGTCTCTGTCTGTCTCTCTCTCTCTCTCTCTCTTCTCTCTCTCTCTCTCTCTCTCCTCTCTCTCTCTCTCTCTCTCTCTGTGTCCTGTCTGTCTATGTGGGTGTCTCTCCTGTCTCTCTCTCTCTGTCTCTCCTCTCTCTCTCTCTCTCTCTCTCTCTCTCTCTCTCTCTCTCTCTCTCTCTCTCTATCTCTCTATCTGTCTCTATGTGTGTCTCTGTCTCTCTCTCTCTCTCTCTCTCTCCTCTCTCTCTCTCTCTCTCTCTCTCTCTTCGTCTCTCTCTCCTCTCTCTTATCTGTCTCCCCTCTCTCTGTCTATCTCTGTGTGGTCTCTCTCTCTCTCTTCTCTCTCTCTCTCTCTCTCTCCTCTCTCTCTCTCTCTCTCTCTGTCTGTCTGTCTGTCTCTCTCTCTCTGTTTCTCTGTACTCTCTCTCTGTCTGTCTGTCTGTCTGTCTTCTGTCTGTTGTCTGTCTGTCTGTCTGTCTGTCTGTCTGTCTGTCTTGTCTCTCTCTCTCTCTCTCTCTCTCTCTCTCTCTCTCTCTCTCGCTCTCTCTCTCTCTCTCTCTCTCTCTCTCTCTCTCTCTCTCTCTCCCTCTTTGGTGTTTTGTTGCTTGAAGAAAATTGGTGTTACAACAGTTTGATAAAGATGAAGTTTATTGTGTTGTCACAGGCGATATGAATGCCAGAACGGGACAGAATCAAGTGGAAAGTGAAGAGATGTTGATGTATGAGAGGGATGAAGAGAGTGGGTGTGTGGATGGTGAGAATAATTACTGTGTGCGTCACTCTAAGGATGATTGTGTAAATAACTTTGGCAAAACGCTTTTGGAGTTTTGCTATATGTTTGATTTGACTATTGTAAATGGCTTTTGTGAGAGTGACAAAAACGGTGAATGCACTTTTGTGTCTCCCAATGGTTCTAGCGTCATTGACTACTTTCTTGTTCCTTTTGATATGTTGTCACATTGTGATTTGAGTGTCGGAGATTGTATTTTTTCTTGGCACCTACCTGTCGAAATAACGTGAAAACTAGCTATGACGGTCTCAATAACAGTCAACCAAAGCAAGTAGGTGAAAAAAGAATTGCCTGATCGGAAGAAAATTTAGAAGTTTACAAACAAGAGCTTGATAGTGAAGATTTTCAAAATAGTTTACAGAAAGCTTTTGGATTGTTAGAGCATAGTGTTAATGATAGTTTAGGTCAGTTTACTAGTGCTTTATGCTCAGCTGCCGCATGCATGGTAAGGACAGTAGGGAAAGGTAAGAAAGGTAAGAAAGCAAACGATTATTTCGATGATGAATGCGAGCGGAAGAAAAAAGAAGTAAAAAGATTGTTAAAAAGGTATCAGCGTTGTAAAACAATGAAAGACAAGATTACAAAAAGAATAGAATACGCTGCTTCTCGTAAAGAATATGTTGATATGAGAAAACTGAAAGAAATGGAGTTTGAGGGGAAAAGATTAAAGAAACTAATGGAGTCGGTCAATGATTCACAGACGTTTTGGTCCGTAATAAGTTCTGTAAATAGAAAAGCATTTGTTTATAACACTATTCCATTACAGCAGTGGCACGACCATTTCTTTAGTGTGTTCAACGACTTAGACAATGATGTAGGGCATGAAGTAGATGATTCACTAGAAGGCCAACAGGAGTTTGTTCCCTTGTTTAACGATCCAATTTCCAAAGAAGTTTTAGCAGGTATTAAGCATTTGAAAACAGGTAAGAGTGCAGGTCCAGACAAGATAGTTGGAGAAATGCGAAAACACGGTAATGCAGTTGTGATCGAATTTATTGTACAACTGTTTAATAACATTTTTGATCATGGAATCTTTCCCTCAGAATGGGCTAAATCGATCATCATCCCACTTCACAAAAAAGGAGACAACACTAACCCTGATAATTATCGTGGAATCTCATTAACAAGTATCTTAAGTAAAGTATGCACTCATATTCTAAATAAGAGACTAACTGTATGGGCTGATAACGAAGAAGAGATAATCGAAGAGCAAGCAGGATTCAGATCAAACTACAGCACGATAGACCATATATTTACACTTTGCTCACTTATAGAAAAATATTTGTTTAATAATATGAAATTATACGTGGCTTTTGTCGATTTTCGAAAAGCCTTCGACTCAGTAAATAGAAACGCTTTGTGGCATGCATTACGTAACTCTAATGTAAATTGTAAAATGTATAAGGCTCTAAGAGGTGTTTACAGTTCAGTTCTTGCTTGTGTGCGTGCGAATGGGATGTATTCAGATTATTTTGAGTGTTTTTAATGGTGTCAAGCAAGGTTGTTTGTTAAGCCCACAATTGTTTTCGTTCTTTATTAATGAACTAGCTGTTGAAATGTCCAAAAAGGGAAAACACGGTATACAAATTATTCCAGGAGCAATAGAGATATTCTTAATGCTTTTTGCAGACGACATTGTACTTCTGTCTAATACTGTTTTAGGTCTGCAAAACCAACTGTCTTAAAAGAAGAAGCTGACCGTCTAGGTTTAAAAGTTAATTTACAAAAGACGAATATAATAGTATTTAGAAAAGGTGGGCATTTATCTAGACACGAAAAATGGTTTTATGGAAATGAGGAAGTGGCAATAATTAATACATCTAAATATCTAGGAATTATATTCTCTACTAAACTAAGCTTAAATTATGCATGGGAAGAATCTTGCAGAAAAGGTAAAAGAGGTGTAATTTCGATATTAAAATCACTGAAAAGACTCAATTGCATTGACTGTTCTATTTTCTGGAAATTGTTCGATTCACAGATAGAACCAATTTTGACATATGGATCCGAAATATGGGGATTACTCACTAATTCATCTGTTGAAAAAGTTCATACGTATGCCATCAAACGTTTTCTACAGGTCCCGATTCACTCGTCCAATACATTCTCATAATGGAGAAACGGGTAGATATCCTATGTACATTAGGACATTCGTTAAGTGTATAAAATATTGGCTAAAATTACCGAGACTTCCTCAAACGCGTTTATGTAGGCAGACTTACGATATGATGCTTTTTCAGTTAGATAACTTAAACAGAGAAAATTGGGCATTCAGGATTAAAAAAGTTCTTTTTGTTCACGGCTTTGGTATTGTTTGGGTATCTCAAGGGGTTGGAAATGAGCATCAATTTATATCGGAATTTAAGGATAGATTGATTTGCTCTTTTAAACAGAATTGGCACGCAGACATGGAAAACAATGACAACTATCGATGGTTCTATTCATTTAAAAATATTTGTCAATGTGAAATTTATTTAAAGGTTATAACTGATAAATGGCAACGAGCTAACTATGCCAGATTTAGGCTACGTGCTGTCGGTTTTAATGCCAACAGACGATGGTTTCAGTTTGAAACATCTACTGAAAACCCGTGGTTTTTGTGTGGAGCAAACATAGAGGTCGAAAAGCATTTTCTTTTTCAATGTCAAGCCTTTAGTGACATCAGACAAAAAAACTTGTTTTTTAAGTCGGAAATGGCAAAAATGGCAAAGAGAAACGATGTTTCTGCTATTCTATCGTCCGACGACGAAAACACGGTTAAATGTTTGGCTAGATTTATTTCGGAAGCCCTAAGAATAAGACATAACATAATATATCAACAGTCGGTTGTTTAAATCCATGTCTTGCTATTCCATGTCTGTCGTGTGTTCGAATGCTCATGTATATTACTTGTCTAGTGTGGATGGTCGCGAGCTAATTTATTTTATGTCATTATATGTTTTGTTTAATTATAATATGATTCCCCTTTTCTTCTTTTTCTTTTTCTTTTGCTCAAGGATCTAATGGCAAACGGATGATTTTTATTTGAATGTATTGCTTTTTTGTTGTTTGTTTTCCTTATGTTTTTGATATGATTTATTGTTCTGCATAATGAAACACTGTTACCACCCCACCCCCCTTGTCAATAGACCCCTCCCGGTGGTAATGACAATAAACCAGTGTCAGTGTCAGTGTCTCTCTCTCTTTCTCTCTCTCTCTCTCTCTGTGGCTATTCCACAAGTTGAATATAAAACGTTAGTAGAATAAAAAAAATAAAGAATGACAATAAACAAACAAAAAAACACGTTTAGAATTAATCATCGTTTTACCCTCTGTTGTTTTAAAGGGGCACCCTGACGGATGAGTGTTTGCAAGAAACACGTCCAGATCAGCAGGTAAACACCCTTTACAGAGATCGCAACACTCACTTTGCTCTGGTTTTTCAGAATTCAAGCCGTCAAAAAGTCGATTCCTCCTTGGCGGAG
>CM065708.1:21602561-21605061 GCA_017654935.2 Phymorhynchus buccinoides | reverse complement strand
CAAAAAGCAGGCGACAAAAGGAGCAATAACAAGGGCATCGCCGAGCGGCAGATATGTCCTTTGTCGGTTACGCCCTGTACATGCCCCGCCCTGTACCCCCCTTCCCCCTTTACATCTTCGGTCCCCGTTCTCCTTGTGACCTTTGGGTGATGCACCTACACACCCATGACTGGGTGCAAATCGTTTTTCCGGGATGCACACCCTTAATTGGTGGGGTGCACACCCTTAACACTGAGACATGTCTGCCGCTCGGCAACATTAAAGTCCCACGTGGCATAATTTATACTGCAATGTCTTCTACTCTTCTTTTTACACACCCACATAACATTTAGAGTGATTCTATACAGTATTTCACGAGATAATAGGAGGGTGAAGAAAAACGGAAACATGTCTGCCGCTCGGCGACATTCTATTTCCGAGGGATAATTTATGTACGAATGTGTTATACTCTTAGTGTCACATCCTCACACAAAATTGGACGGGATTCTGTCTTCTAGTTCACGAGATACAGTGGGAACAAGAAATATATAGCGCAAAGAAGGAAATTTCGGTTTTCAAGGTCACACTTCAAGGTCAATGTCAGCATGGCGATACTTTATGCTCGGATGTTTTCTACTCTAGGTCATAGAGTACCACACACAATCTGACGCGCTTCTGTCAAGTACAAATGTGGAAAATATGGCTTAAAACCCAATTTGTAGACCCCTACCACTTTCAAGGCCTACCGATCTCCCGGACCTTGACGTTGACCTTGATCGGTATGCCATCACCAGAACGGGCATAAGCCAAAGTACCTACATGCCAAATTTGAAGACTCTAAGACCAACGGTGTGGAAGTTATGGTCCCTTACAGATTTTCGGTTTTCAAGGTCATACGCCAAGGTCAAGGCCACGACGGCGAAAGGTTTGCGCGGATGACTTTCTCTCATGGTGACACACCACCACACAAAATTTGAAGCGATTCGGTCAAGCGGTTCGGGAGATATCCTTGGGACAGACAGACAGACAAAACAACAACAAAACAAGCGGTTCAGGAGATATCCTTGGGACAAACAAACCCAATATTTAGACCCCTGCCACTTTCAAGGCGTACCGATCTCCCTGACCTTGATCTTGACCTTGCTTTGTATGCCATCATCAGAACGGCCATAAGCCAAAGTACCTCCTTGCCAAGTTTCAAGACTCTAGGACCTACAGTGTGGAAGTTATGACCCCTTAACGATTTTCGGTTGTCAAGGTCATACGCCAAGATCAAGGTCAGGACGGGGAAATTGCGCGGATGCCTTCCCCTCATGGGGACAGGCCACCACACAAAATTTGAAGCGATTCGGTCAATCGGTTCGGGAGATATCCTTGGGACAGTCAGAAAAACAAACAAAAAAACAAAACAAAAAAGAAACATACACGAACGAAAGCATACTCCTTTGCGATCGTAGATCGGCAAAGGACAAAAACAAGATCAATATAACAAAGCAACAATACTTCCCCTCTACAGTCCAAAGCGCTAATGATTAGTGACAGACAGATGGGAAAAACCCACCAAAAACCAACACCCAAACACGTTGATTTACAGATAGACAAAAGGACCAGACTGAAATGGTGACAGACAGAGAAAGCATACACTGGGGGGGGGGGGAGAGAGAGAGAGAGAGAGAGAGAGAGAGAGAGAGAGAGAGAGGAGAGAGAGAGAGAGAGAGAGAGAGAGAGAGAGAGAGAGAGAGAGAGAGAGAGAGAGAGAGAGAGAGAGAGAGAGAGAGAGAGACTGGACACTGGAAAACTTTATTTGACAAGGATAAAGATTTTAGGCGATGCCTATTCTTACAATCTGTCCTTGGACAAAAGAGAAATAAATCTAATAACAAAAACAATTAAAATTGACTAGTAACATGAAAGTTAAAAAACAACAAAAAACAACAACAACAAAAAACAACAACAACAAAAACAGAGTTACTTGAAGACAACCCAGCACCTGTTCAAGGCAAGGTTATGATCAAATCGGGCTGGCAATTGTAAGTTATAACATCCGCGTGCGTATCCACACATTTTAGTATACATTTTGAGCACCCCCATAGTTATTAGTGCACACACACGTGAACACATATACCAGAAATATCGTTCATATATATATATAGATATATGCATAAAACGAATTTTTTTTAATAATCATTGATCCTTCCCTTTCTTTTTCTTCTTTTTTCTCTCTATCCTTTATAAGTGGATAGGCAAGGTAAGCAATTTACACAATCTAATCTAGGTATTAATAGTACATGTATGTTCAACTGGCAACTTCTTCTTCTTCTTCTTCTTCTTCTTCTTCTTCTTCTTCTTCTTTTTCTTCTTCTTCTTCTTCTTCTTCTTCTTCTTCTTCTTCTTCTTCTTCTTCTTTCTTCTTCTTCTTCTCCTTCTTCTTTCTTCTTCTTCTTCTTCTTCTTCTTCTTTCTTCTTCTTCTTCTTCTTCTTCTTCTTCTTCTTCTTCTTCTTCTTCTTCTTCTTCTTCTTC
>CM065708.1:21587561-21592561 GCA_017654935.2 Phymorhynchus buccinoides | reverse complement strand
GGGGACACAAATAGACGTGGGGACATTATAGAGACGGGGTCACAGTGAAGGGGACACATGGAGACGGGGGGACACAATTAGAGACGGGGGACATTATAGAGACGGGGACACAGTGAAACAGGGGACACATGGAGACGGGGACACAAAGAGACGTGGGGACATTATAGAGACGGGGTCACAGTGAAGGGGACACATGGAGACGGGGACACAAAGAGACGTGGGGACATTATAGGGACGGGGTCACAGTGAAGGTGACATATAGAGTCGGGGACACACAGACACGGAGACATATATGGACGGGGTCACACGGAAGGGGACACATGGAGACGGGGACACACAGAGACGGGGACACAAAGAGACGTGGGGACATTTAAGGACGGGGTCACAGTGAAGGTGACACACAGAGACGGGGACACAAAGAGACGTGGGGACATTATTATAGAGACGGGGTCACAGTGAAGGGGACACAAGGAGACGGGGACACAAAGACACGCGGGCGCATCGTCATTATCCCTAAAGAGTGGACTATTTATAATTATGTAAAAAAACATGCAACACTCCCAGTATAAAATAAATTTTAAAAAAGCCAAAAAAGCTCTTTAAAACCACATCCATCACACGGATCGATAAAAAAGAGAAGAAAAAAAGAAAAAACAAAAATCTATGCTCAAAGTTTTTTGAAGTCGTCGCTGCTTCAGTTCATTGGAGGCCAATGCTGCTTCCCTTCCCATCATCCCTCCTGTCTTCCTGCTCACTTACTTCCGGTCGCTGTCAGAGTGATCCGCCTTTTATACAGGAAGGGGGTGTATAGGGGTAGGGATTTCAGGGAGCGAAATACCGAAAATGTGTGTGTGTGTGTGTGTGTGTGTGTGTGTGTGTGTGCGTGTGCGTGTGCGTGTGTGTGTGCGTGTGCGTGCGTGTGCGTGCGCGCGCGCGCGCGTGTGTGTATGTGAAGTCAAGTCAAGTCAAGTCAAAATGATCTTTAATGAGGATGAAATAATAAGCTTAAAGAACGTTCTCTTTTTTTACATTTCGTCCTCAACATTAAACAAAAATATATACATGTGTGTGTGTGTGTGTGTGTGTGTGTGTGTGTGTGTGTGTGTGTGTGTGTGCAGTGCGTGCGTGCGTGCGTGCGTGCGTGCGTGCGTGCGTGCGTGCGTGCGTGCGTGCGTGCGTGCGTGCAGTGCGTGCGCGCGCAGCGCGCGCGCGCGCGCGCGCGTGCACGCTGCGTGCGTGTGTGCGTGCGTGCGTGCGTGCGTGCGTGCGTGCGTGCGTGCGTGCGTGCGTGCGTGCGTGCGTGCGTGCGTGCGTGCGTGCGTGCGTGCGTGCGTGCGTGCGTGCGTGCGTGCGTGCGTGCGTGAGTGAGTGTGTGTGTGTGTGTGTGTGTGGGTGTGTGTGCGTGCGCGCGCGCTGCGTGCGCGCGCGCGCGCGCGTGCGTGCGTGTGTGTGTGTGTGTGTGTTCGTGTGCGTGCGTGCTGACGTGCGTGCGCGTGTGTGTGTGTGTGTGTGTGTGTGTTTCTGTTGGATGGTCGTACGAATGTAGTTGTCTGCGTGGATCGCGTCGCTAAAACGGTATACATGTTAGCCACGATTATTAATTACAACAAAATTGATTAAGTTTGGGGCAGCGGGTGGATGCCTCGTGCTTCCATACAGGGAGCTGGACGACCCCGCCGCCCCCCCCCCCCCCCCCCACGAGTCTCTTCCCGTGGGGGTATCGGGGGGGGGGGGGGTATTTCGTAAAAATAGTTCCCCTCACCTTCTGGAAGTTCTGTGCTTGTAACTTCCTCTAATCTGCCACTCTCTTCGTCTCTGCCTTTTCCCTTTGCTTTCTATCATCTACTATCTTTCTGACTTATTGGCCCCATTCTCCTGCCTTAAAAAAAACACCCCCAAATCTTCCAAATATGTTGTCTTCTTTGAGCTCCTCAGAAATCGGAATGTGTCGGCTGTATGCAGCGGAGAGACCAGTGAAAACTGAAAACGGAACACATACGCAGAAGAAGAAGAAGAAGAAGAAGAAGTTAAACTTTAGCACCAGAGAAGCACAGCTTGGATCTTAAGCCGGCGCCACACTGCATACGTTTTGACCCCCAATACGATACGATTGTGACGATGTCTGTGAGTCATGATTCACGTGGAATACTTCCGTCTAAAAATAACTACTATTTTCCTTCACTATACACTCACGGTCGACCGCAACACACGAATCAAATAAAAATGTCCGATACAAAAATAAGATATTTTTTATATCAGATTTGTAGTGTACGGGAGACTACAATTAATACAGTGAACATAACTCGTACGATTTCATCAGAATTACTTAGACAGTATATTAATTTCACGTCAACCATGCCTCACAAATGTCAAAATCCGGATCGTAGTGAATCGAATGGTGTGCAGTGCAGCAGGCCCTTTGCTGTCAAACAAGGGCTTCTCCACGATATAAACAAAATCTTAGCCCAGCCCGCCGGAATAGCAGCTGCACCCTCTGCTATCTGACATCGGAGCCGTGTTGTTATACAATTTTGCTATGTCAAAGGGCCACCCTGACGGATGAGTTGTTTTTGTAAGAAACACGTCGAGATCACCAGGAAAACACCTTTTACAGAAATTGCAAAACTCACTTTGATCTGGTTTCCTAGATATCAAAATGTGAAATTGTCGATTCCTCCTTGGCGGAGGTGCTGGAAGTCAAATTCTTTCATCCAAAGAGAAGGCGTGTGCCGTCTCTTTAAAAATGGCCGCCTGAGTTGAGATCAAATCGTTTGCACGAAATGTTCGCAATACAAACCGTTTTGGCTCACGTCGTTTTTTTGAAAAACAAAGTGAGTCTATAGTATCGTACGTGTTCGGTTGTGTGTGTGTGTGTGTGTGTGTGTGTGTGTGTGTGTGTGTGTGTGTGTGTGTGTGTGTGTGTGTGTGTTGCGTCCGTGGCCCGACCTTTAACCTTGCACTCCAAACTTTAACGTTGTCGTTTTCTCTAAAAATATAAGGTGTTGGAGGGTTAAAGTTAGCGGAATATTTGATTTTGACGTGAGCCTTCAAGTGACGATGATCAAAGTAGTCAGATGCATCAATAAAGGACACAAGAAAGACTATCATTTGTTGCAGAGATTACTGTTGTGCAACCTTTATCCTTGCAATCTCCAAACTTTAACATTGTCGTTTTCTCTAATTTTATCTAAAAATACAAGGCGTTGGGGGGTTAAAGTTAGCAGGATACTTGATTTTGATATGAACCTTCAACTCACAACGATCAAAGCAGTCGGATGCATCTACAAAGAGCATAAGAAATACAATCTTTTGTTGCAGAGATTACTGTTGTGCTGTACAGATCAGATACTCATACTGGACAGAAGACTCTCCATTAGATATACAAAAACGCTGTTTAAAAATAAACATAAGACTTCAGGTGTGTACAAATAGGTACATTTTAACGTCGTTAACTTATATTTTCTGTAACAAAAGGGATGTACCGAGTGTGGGGCGTTGACGGCCCGGCTGTTTCGTTTTATTTGCGCCTTTGACAACTGTTGTTCGTGTTCATTCGCGCATCATCTCTGTCCATGCAATGCTTATTATCGCACTTCCAGCGACCGCACACACAACAAGGCCTAGGCCTACAGATCAAGCCTTACCTCATAATCAAGACGACGTACCTAATATTTAGCCCACAATCATTTCAGTCTTGAAAAAAATATGCGGAAAATCCAGTGTTCGTCGATTTCACTGCCTTCGACGTACGAATCCAGATCAAGTTAGGCCTAGACGATTGATCACCATGTCACCGTATCATGCCATGTGACCCGGATGGATGAGCGTGCAGGCTGCGACCTTCACCTTTACTTTGTGACTAACAAAGCGAAAATAAAATATTAGGACTAAAGTATCTTACAGAAATGTTGATGATGTGGAACAAGTTTCTATTGCATGAACAATCAGTTTAAAACAGTATCAGATCAGGAGTTCCGCAACTTCAGTTATTAATTTTCTAAGAGACTTAGACCTACAGGTGTCAGTAGACCCCCCTTACCCCGGCGGGGGAGGGGGAGGGGGGATTGGTCACTATGTTTGTCTGAAAACTTTGTCAATATGCTTTTCAATTTTACTTGTTTGCCAAAAATAAAAATAGGGCTCCACTATGTTACATGCGCATATATAAACATACATATAATTACATTTTAAAGAAAGAGGGAAAGGGGTAGGGGTAATTGAATGAAAAATGGTGTTTTACGTCCTCTCGGTCATAGACACATATGGGACATTTGTAAATGCAAAGATGGTGGGAATAATACTGGATACAATGCCAGGAGGCAGTGCAACACAAGTAAAGTCCCGAGTTTTTAACAATATAGATAGGTGTAGCGGTAACCACGCCTCGGTTAAACCTCATCGGCTATGGTACCGCCACTTACATTGAGACACTGAGGGTAGGGGTAATTTAATGCACAAAAATAATTTAATTTACACAGTAAAATAAAAATTCATTCTGTTCTCAGATGCACAAGTGTCTACATAACAGTATTATAGTAATACAAATCAGACGTGAGCCTTGAAGGCTTTGCCTCTTGTTATTATTCATTTTAAAATTGTATAGTTTATCTAAAAGAGTTTGGCTCACAACAAAGGACATAGCTATCAATTATTTTTTTTACTGCACTACCAAAAAAAATAAAAAATTCAACCTCAACGGGATTGGCCTCCACCCACCCCATCCAAAGTGACTACTCTCTCCGGCATCTCCGCCAAGGAAGAATCGCCGTTTTGACGGTTTAATTTCTAGGAAACCAGAGCAAAGTGAGTGTTCCGATCCTTGAAAAGGCTGTCTTTCTGGTGACCTCGACGTGTTTCTTGCAACAACTCATCCGTCAGGGTCCACCTTTAAACCCTCAACGGGCAAAGCACCAGGGCAACTAAAACAGCCTTTAAAATACAGTGGAACAAAATACACAATGATGATAACAATCGCAATAGCTGGTGGCACTCGGTCTATT
>CM065708.1:21577561-21580061 GCA_017654935.2 Phymorhynchus buccinoides | reverse complement strand
AGAGAGAGAGAGAGAGAGAGAGAGAGAGAGAGAGAGAGAGAGAGGAGAGAGAGAGAGAGAGAGAGAGAGAGAGAGAGAGAGAGAGAGAGAGAGAGAGAGAGAGAGAGAGAGAGAGAGAGAGAGAGAGAGAGAAGAGAGAGAGAGAGAAAGAGAGAGAGAGAGAAGAGAGAGAGAGAGAGAGAGAGAGAGAGAGAGAGAGGAGAGAGAGAGAGAGAGAGAGAGAGAGAGGGAGAGAGAGGGGGGGGGGGGGAGCGGTTTATGTTTGCTTACTTGTTTGACAGCAGACCCTTGTAATGTCAAAGTAAGGCAAAGGGAGTTAAGTTGATGTTTGCTTACTTGTTTGACAGCAGACCCTTGCAATGTCAAAGTAAGGCAAAGGGAGTTAAGTTGATGTTTGCTTACTTGTTTGACAGCAGACCCTTGCAATGTCAAACTAAGGCAAAGGGAGTTAAGTTGATGTTTGCTTACTTGTTTGACAGCAGACCCTTGTAATGTCAAACTAAGGCAAAGGGAGTTTAGTTGATGTTTGCTTACTTGTTTGACAGCAGACCCTTGTAATGTCAAACTAAGGCAAAGGGAGTTAAGTTGATGTTTGCTTACTTGTTTGACAGCAGACCCTTGTAATGTCAAACTAAGGCAAAGGGAGTTAAGTTGATGTTTGCTTGTTTGACAGCAGACCCTTGTAATGTCAAAGTAAGGCAAAGGGAGTTAAGTTGATGTTTGCTTACTTGTTTGACAGCAGACCCTTGCAATGTCAAAGTAAGGCAAAGGGAGTTAAGTTGATGTTTGCTTACTTGTTTGACAGCAGACCCTTGTAATGTCAAACTAAGGCAAAGGGAGTTAAGTTGATGTTTGCTTGTTTGACAGCAGACCCTTGTAATGTCAAAGTAAGGCAAAGGGAGTTAAGTTGATGTTTGCTTACTTGTTTGACAGCAGACCCTTGTAATGTCAAGGTAAGGCAAAGGGAGTTAAGTTGATGTTTACTTACTTGTTTGACAGCAGACCCTTGTAATGTCAAGGTAAGGCAAAGGGAGTTAAGCTGATGTTTGCTTACTTGTTTGATAGCAGACCCTTGTAATGTCAAACTAAGGCAAAGGGAGTTAAGCTGATGTTTCTTACTTGTTTGATAGCAGACCCTTGTAATGTCAAGGTAAGGCAAAGGGAGTTTAGTTGATGTTTGCTTACTTGTTTGACAGCAGACCCTTGTAATGTCAAGGTAAGGCAAAGGGAGTTAAGTTGATGTTTGCTTACTTGTTTGACAGCAGATCCTTGTAATGTCAAGGTAAGGCAAAGGGAGTTAAGTTGATGTTTGCTTACTTGTTTGACAGCAGACCCTTGTAATGTCAAACTAAGGCAAAGGGAGTTAAGTTGATGTTTGCTTACTTGTTTGATAGCAGACCCTTGCAATGTTAAGGTAAGGCAAAGGGAGTTTAGTTGATGTTTGCTTACTTGTTTGACAGCAGATCCTTGTAATGTCAAGGTAAGGCAAAGGGAGTTAAGTTGATGTTTGCTTACTTGTTTGACAGCAGACCCTTGTAATGTCAAACTAAGGCAAAGGGAGTTAAGTTGATGTTTTTGCCTAGTGGTAATTACCATACAATCTGTTTTATTTGGGTTTAGAACCATTGCATTGTTGCCGCACCAATTTTCAATGTATGTACGTCCATTTTGTAACTGGCTATTAATAGTGTCCATACGTTTATCAGAACAATGGATAGTGCCATCATCCGCAAATAACTCACAAGATGTATGAGGATTGGTGATGTGTAGGGGGAGGTAATTCATAAAGAAACAGAACAGGAGAGGTCCTAATATACATCCTTGTGGGACCCCACGTTCTACAGTCTTTTTCGCTGAGTATGAACAATTTAATAACACTCGCTGATACCTGTTACTTAAATAACACTTGAAGAATGATGTTGTTTGTGAACTGTTTGTATGTAAATAAATCTTCTTCAAGAGAATAGCGTGATCTACGAGATCAAACGCTTTTTTAAGATCTAGAAAGATTGCACCAGTAATATGAGATGCATTAGCAGCAAACAACCATTTGTCCAGTAAATGTGTCAGTGCTGTGTGGCAGGAATAACCAGGTCGGAAACCAGATTGAAGGAGGTGAATAAGACTGTGCTTCTCTAAGTAATTTATGAACGATCTCTGAACATGTTTTTCAAGGGGCTTGGAAAATACAGAAATAAGTAATATGGGTCTATAATTATTGATATCTGTGAGTTTCTTTGTTTAAGGTACAGGTATTATTTTTGTTATTCCTTCAGTATATCGGGGTAAATATGTTTTTGAATGCATAAGTTAAACAGATAGGTAAGAGTATAGATCTACTATAAGGTAACGTAGGTTGTTAAAAGTATGGAACTTATTTCATCAGGTCCGGAAGATTTCTTGTTTTTCATTGAGGTGATAAGTTTGCCAACGTCATGTACAGCGAGTGGAGGAATATGATATGGCTCGACGCCAGCTGTTTTTTTTGTACATAATGTTA
>CM065708.1:21567561-21570061 GCA_017654935.2 Phymorhynchus buccinoides | reverse complement strand
GCTGTTTATAAGATATAACAACATACAAGGAAGAAACACGGTCAAATGTCAAGGACACCCAAAGGTTGTTAATACTTTAAATAATAATGTCAGGTATGTGCAACACCTTGAGCTATTGATCAACTTTTTGAAATTTGGGGACTAAAAATGCAAAAATCTGAAAGATATGTCCTAATCATACAAACTATTATGCTCAAGGTCAAAGGTCAAGGTCAAGGTAATGAGGGTAATACATAGTTAACATATAGAATCGCCATAAGCCAATATACATACTTACCAAAAAAAATTGACTGTAGCTGCAAAGGTGCGAAAAATTTGACTACCCCCCTCCCCCCAAAAAAAAAGTGTTCAAGGTCAATCTTCAATGTCAAAGTCAACAAGGTTGTAATTTGCCTTTAACTGCCTTCTGTTTCAGTTAATGTACCCTTTTGCACAGTTTGAATCAATTATTTACTGCAGTTTACAAGATATTTCTGGGAAAAACAAAGCCAGAAACAACGAGAAAAAAATAAAATAAAAACATAGTCCTCCTTCTGTCTGTGGCAGAGGACACAAATAACAGAACATAGATTTAGAAGAAAAAAGGTTAATGAGATTTGTCTAAAACGGAGAATTAAGATAATAACATTTCAAATTTCTAGCAACAGTAGACTTTGATTTGTGATGTATTGAAAAAAGTCATATTTCATGATTTTTACCAATTTTACAAAACTGGTTGATTTCGTTACCATGGTGATCGTTTAGTTTGTTACCGGGTGATCACTACTTTGCCTTGTTGTGTTTGACACATGCCTGTGATTAGTCATCCCAAAAATCAGAACTCTAGGCTTCTTAGTTATTTCATTACAACTCTTCAAAAACAGTGCATTTTGTTCACTTTTTCGATGTTATTTTATTTCCTCAATCTCACCTTGTTTGATGCAGGCACTGTATTCAAACCACAAAGCAGACAGTCTTGTATTACTGTTTGTGGATAGAGTTAAGGTAGTAAAAGAAGACACCCTAAATTATAAATCGTTAATGTGTGTTGTTGGAGCTTGGTAAAATTCTAAACTTTGAACATGTAGCAAAAAGCTTAAAATGACGCAAAATTACCCCAATTAAACAAACTTTAAATTGCTACAACTCGGAAATTATTTGAGCTACAGTCTTGATATTTTGCACATTTTCTAATCTCAACACGTTCTTTACATGGACATACTTTTTAAAACTGCATTTTAGAAATCAGTTATTGCCTGGTACCACCAGGTCACCAGGTCATTTGCTTGGTAGTCGATTTTCTATAGTATTATGATTTTGGGGGACACATTTCTATACCAATTGTGGAATAGGCCCTACCAGTATCAAATTCAGCATTCAGCTTGACACACTGACTCACTGACATTGTATTCGATAGAGCACATCTGTCGTAGGGTAAGACGGGGTAAAACGCCCATGGGCGGGTAAGAAGCCCAAGCCAATTATCTCATGAAATGAAGGAAATTTCAGTCACATTTTGCCCATGAGACGAGTGTTTAATGTTTAGCATTCGTCTGATGGGCAAATTTGACTGAAATTTTATTTATTTCATGAGATAATTGGCATGAGCTTCTTGCTCGCCCATGGGCTTTTTACCCCGTCTTCACCTATAGTTCTTAGATTCATGAAGAAGTGTATTCTGTTTGTGAGAATATCCAGCATAGCCATCCATAGGACAAGAAAACATATCTTGACCTTGATGAAATACTTGACGGGATCTATTTATGGATATAAGTATATGGAGATTTTTTTGTGTTCAAATATCGTTTAGTTTTTGAATGACATTAGCTTGGGTCCACAGCAAAGTGGTAAGGAGAGTTATTCTGCAATGACTCTTTGTTCTGCAGCGTTTCTAGCCCTAATTCACCTAAAGTCCCCATGGCCAATAGAGTGGGGATGATGTCTGGGCAAGTTATCTCCATGAAAACAATTCACCTAAAGTCCCCATGGCCAATAGAGTGGGGATGATGTCTGGGCAAGTTATCTCCATTAAAAACAACTCACCTAAAGTCCCCATGGCCAATGGAATGGGATGATGTCTGGGCAAGTTATCTCCATGAAAACAATTCACCTAAAGTCCCCATGGCCAATAGAGTGGGGATGATGTCTGGGCAAGTTATCTCCATGAAAACAATTCACCTACAGTCCCCATGGCCAATCCCTGGGCAAGTTGGCCAATCCCCATGAGTGGGGATGATGTCTGGGCAAGTTATCTCCATGAAAACAATTCACCTAAAGTCCCCATGGCCAATAGAGTGGGGATGATGTCTGGGCAAGTTATCTCCATGAAAACAATTCACCTAAAGTCCCCATGGCCAATAGAGTGGGGATGATGTCTGGGCAAGTTATCTCCATGAAAACAATTCACCTAAAGTCCCCATGGCCAATAGAGTGGGGATGATGTCTGGGCAAGTTATCTCCATTAAAACAATTCACCTAAAGTCCCCATGGCCAATAGAGTGGGGATGATGTCTGGGCAAGT
>CM065708.1:21552561-21557561 GCA_017654935.2 Phymorhynchus buccinoides | reverse complement strand
AAACGGACTATCTTTAGATAGTCCATTGGCGTATTATTTAACTTATTGCGAAAAGTAACAACCAGGGCCTGTATTCACGTTGAGATAGCATGAGACTTAGCATGATGCTAACTTAGAAGCTCTTCCAAAAGTCCTATTAAATCCTATAGGACATTGGAAGAGCTTCTAAGTTAGCATCATGCTAAGTCTCATGCTATCTGAACGTGAATACAGGCCCTGTATTTAAAAAGAAGACTGCAGAAATATGAAAAGCATAATCCCCATTTTATATTATTTGCAGACTTTTAAAATACAAGTTCTTAGTTTTCGCAATAACTTCAATAGTAAGTCAATGGACTATCTAAAGATAGTCCGTTTTGACTCTAAGCCATCGAAATGTTCCATAATGTGCCATCCCAGGCCGAGAGGACGTAAAACAATATTTGTCTCTCTCATACAAATACAGAGCTAAACTATGCGCATCATGCAAAAGAGAACATGGCGAGTTGTTCTCTACATGAAAAAAGAAAATATTAGAGTTTCAGGTCTACTGTTTACGCATCTCTGATTTGATTTAAAGACCCACCAGATCACGTGTCAAAATCACGGGTTTCACGTGTTTTCCCTCTTACAGCTGGTAAGAAATCTTGTTTTGACTCCCATACAAATGCCCCTACATTGAAAACAAAACATCATTTTAAAGAGCAGCATCAATGTGAAGGTTGGGGCATGTGTATGTGGGTCACAGCTACCCAGAAAACACAAGGGACTTAATCGTGGTGGGTCAGTGTGTCTTTAACGTTTACGGTAACACTTAATGTGTAACGCAACAAAACGGTAGACCTGAAACTCTCTAGTAAAATAACCCACCCATCTGCTTGGACCCATTTGTCTTTCTTTCGATTAAAAGATTTTTGATTATTAAACGGAATACTGAATTAGTATAATGATTATAATAGCGACATAGAGAGAGAGAGAGAGTGAGAGAGAGAGAGTGAGAGAGAGAGAGAGAGAGAGAGAGAGAGAGAGAGAGAGAGAGAGAGAGAGAGAGAGAGAGAGAGAGAGAGAGAGAGAGAGAGAGAGAGAGAGAGAGAGAGTCTCTCTAGATTCGTGTTTAAGTGTACATGCACATAATTTTATGCTTGTGTGTCGCGTATGAATATGTGTGTGTGTGTGTGTGTGTGTGTGTGTGTGTGTGTGTGTGTGTGTGTGTGTGTGTGTGTGTAACTGCGCACGCAGTGTGTGTGTGTGTATGCGCGCGTGCGTTTGGAGAGAGGAAGACGGATACAAGTATGTGTGTGTGTGTGTTTGTGCGTGTGCGCGTGCGTGCGTATGCGTGTGTGTGTGTGTGTGTGTGTGTGTGTGTGTGTGTGTGTGTCCGTGTGCGCGTGCGTGTGTGTGTGTGTGTGTGTGTGTGTGTGTGTGTGTGTGTGTGTGTGTGTGTGTGTGTGTGTGTGTGTGTACATCTCTCTCTCTCTCTCTGTCTCTGTGCACATGCACATACGAGTGTGTGCGTATAATATGCGTATATGTTACAGTCAAAATCGGAAATCAGACATATACGATAATGCCTATTAAAAACAATCAGGCATTTCCGAAAATGACCGTTTTGATCGGTCAGGAATTTGTTTTCGGAAATGCCTCAAAAGATTATGGCATTCACCGCCAATGACTCAAACGAAGGTTCTGTCTTTGTGCTCGCATTCGTGTGCATCCATAGCACGTGCCCGCAGGCACGCGCAGCTGAGCTAGCTTCTCAAATGGAGTTTGTTGTTGTTGTTGTTGTTGTTGTAGTACCCTGGCTAAAAGACTCAAGGGATCATCCCAACAGCCGAAGCCCTTGAACACTGTGATACAAAGGCACCTAGCTATAGGGGTGAGAACATTACGTGTGCTGCCGTATTTCGTTACCCCGCCACACAGGGCAGTTCTTAACGTTTTGATAGCCGCTTGTATCGACCCTAACTCTGTCCAACTTCTTGCGAAGCATGATTTGTTGTCCATTTTATATTAATTTTGTTTCCATTTTTTAATGCATGCAAATGTGTTTCCTTGCTTGCATTGTGCTTCTACGAGACCACACTGTAATTTCACCTAACGTGATAATAAATTATTTTTGACTTTGACTTTGACTCCAGGCAGCCACACTCCGACTTCGGGAGGACTCAGATGGAGGTGAGGTCCCCAGACTGGGTCACGGTGAGCAGCAGTCGTCCCTGCTTCCTGAGGGCCTTCTCCTTGTCCCGGCCCACCAGCCTCACCTCTAGAGACTTCAGCTTCTGCTCCCCGGTGGACCGCAGCTCGTACTGGCCCATGAACTCGTCCCGCAGAAGGTTGCTGTTCCACACCTGCAGTTAGGTATTGGGAAGGATGGGACACAGTCAAAGTCTCATTCTACCCCATTTACGAGTATACTCGTAAACTCACGCCAACCATATCTGCCCGTTTACGAGTTAACTCGTAATACAAACCCATCTTCAAACTGAAGCGTCTAGCTTGGTTCTCATCCTCAAATTGTTCACTTTGGTAGCTTTAGCCTGTTTACAGACACTTCCTTTCCGGTCATGCTTAGATTTTATCGATTTTGGAGCAGATTTTTCATAGTTTTACTGATTTGTTTCGATGATGGGTTGATACCTATTATGTCTGAGTAATGAAACGGCAAGTACAATTGTGTTTGGATTGATTTAAGACTATTATAATGACAAAAATAGCGATTGTATCGAGTTTTTAGCGAATGTAGGTGAAGTAGAAAGCTCTACTTTCGATCATTTCATAAAGAACAAACGGTTTCTTTATTACTGTTTTTTGTGTGTACAAGAGTTATTTTTAGAACTACAATCCGTACTTTAAATTAATGAAACTTTGTAAACTTTTAAAACACGCATTCGACAATAGCACTTTAAAATGTTAAAGCAATACGGTGAATTGCTTCAAAGTTATAGCAATTTTTCTAAACATTTTTATAGTTATGCTCAGAGCTCTCCGCACAGCTGGGCCAGGGAAGATAAATGCGGCTGCACGGATGGGGTAGAATGTGTTAATTAAGCTGATTGTATAAAATGTTATTTAATAATTGTCTATGTGTTGTATCAGTATTTTGCTAACTGTGTGTGTGTGTGTGTATGTGTGTGTGTGTGTGTGTGTGTGTGTGTGTGTGTGTGTGTGTGTGTGTGTGTGTGTGTGTGTGTGTGTGTGTGTGAATGAGTGGGGTAGGGAAGGGGGTATCGGTACGCTAATGCGTGTATATAAGGGGTTGTTTTCAACATGATTGTTTTATTTTGCTACATTGCAAAGCGCTTAGTGCTTTAATATTAAGCGCTGTGAACGTTTTATTTGTAAATAAATAAATAAATAAAGAAAGAAAGAATGGGACAGAAACAAACAAACAAACAAACATACAAACACACACATTTACGTGCGCGCGCACACACACACACACACACACACACACACACACACACACACACACACACACACACACACACACACACCCTTTCTCCCTACTGACTCACCTGAATGACGATAGGTTTCTTGATCTTTTTACGGTAGAAAAGGGCCGAGTCCTCCCAGGTTGGACTCAGTGTGTTGTCCACCACTCGAGTCTTCACCTTGGTGCCCTCACATATCAGCACACAGTACGGGTCAGCTCCGCCAACTGCAAGTCAAAGTCAAAGTCAAAATATATAAGTCTAAAGTCTCTTGCTTCTCGCCAAGACAGTGTTTGTCAAAGTCAAAGTCAAATCTAAGTCTGAAATCTCTTGCCCTCCCCCCAACTGATTGACTACAGCTATTTTTGTTTCTCTCTTCTGGCCCGGCGACTGTGGGCCTGGCCCAGCTTTAGGCTGGGTTGGGGCCGGGCTAGGTCTCCAGCTTGCTGGGGGTTGAAAAGCGCTTTAGCCTGTCCGGCAGCTCCACTAATGCTGGGCGCATCGGACTAGGGACACTGTACCTTTTATTTATTGGCATCCCTCCCCGCACCCTCTTTTGCGTGTTTGTGTTTTGTGAATTTAGTTCTTCTAATCATTTATGTTTATTTAATTACTTAGTATTTTGATTCTAACTCGCTTTGGCTTGGCTGTGCGCACGACCATCGGTTTTTCTTTCTCCAACATCGGCTGAATCTTCAACTTGATGAAGGAGGCCGATCAACGGGAAGAAGAAGAAGAAGAAAGTCAAAATCAAATTCCAGGTATAAATTCTTTGCCTCTCCATTTTGCAAGTCAAAGTCAAAGTCAGAGTCAAAATTAAATATATGTCTAAAATATCTTGCCTCTCCAAGCGTATGTCGAAGTCGAAGTCAGAATCCAACTCAAAGTCTAAATTATCTCGCCTTCCCATCTGCAAGTCAAAGTCAAAGTCGAAATCAAACTCTAAGTCTAAAATATCTTGCCTCTCCAAGTGTTTCTCAAGGTCAAGAAACACCGAGTCACTTGCGTCTCCATGTGTATGTCAAAGTCGAAGTCAAAGTCTAAATTATCTTGCCTTTCAATCTGCAAGTCAAAATCAAGGTCTAAAATCTCTTGCCTCTCCAAGTGTATGTTGTCAAAGTCAAAGTCAAAGTCTAAATTATCTTGCCTTTCCATCTACAAGTCAAAGTCAAAGTCAAAGTCGAAATCAAAATCAAGGTCTAAAATCTCTTGCCTCTGCAAGTGTATGTTGTCAAAGTCAAAGTCAAAGTCTAAATTATCTTGCCTTTCCATCTACAAGTCAAAGTCGAAATCAAAATCAAGGTCTAAAATCTCTTGCCTCTGCAAGTGTATGTTGTCAAAGTCAAAGTCAAAGTCTAAATTATCTTGCCTTTCCATCTGCAAGTCAAAGTCAAAGTCAAAGTCGAAATCAAAATCAAGGTATAAAATCTCTTTCCTGTCAAAGTCGAAGTCGAAGTCAAAGTCAAAGTCTAAATTATCTTGCCTTTCCATCTGCAAGTCAAAGTCAAAGTCAAAGTCGAAATCAAAATCAAGGTATAAAATCTCTTTCCTGTCAAAATCGAAGTCGAAGTCAAAGTCAAAGTCTAAATT
>CM065708.1:21532561-21542561 GCA_017654935.2 Phymorhynchus buccinoides | reverse complement strand
TAATAACAAACGCAATAGGAATTGTTCAGAAATAATTAAGGGGAGTAATTTCATGGTTTGTGGGAGTGGTCCTGCCTAATTCAATCGGACAAACAGGAGAAGTCACTCTACCATCAGCTCTCGTAGCCTATCGACTCGTGTGTTTGAGGAGACATAGTACACCGTGCGTCATTCTAAAAAAAATATGTCATTTATATTTTTTGCGTCACATTTTGCAAGTTTTATCAGTTTGTGGCTACTGGCCACCCCTCATTTTTCTTTGAAAAATGTTTGCAAGTGGCTGACTCGCATCCTGCGGACTAAAGCTTCGACGCCATCGTTGCATTGTTGCTATGGCATTTGACCGAGTAATGGAGATAAGCAGTTCTACTTTTTACGAAGTGCTCTCCCCTTCCCCCCCCCCCCCCCCCCCCCCCCCCCCTCCCCCCCCCCCCCCCCCCCCCCCCCACCCCCCCCCCCCCCCCCCACCCCCCCACCCCCCCCCCCCCCCCCCCCCCCCCCCCCCCCCCCCCCCCCCCCCCCCCCCCCCCCACCCCCCCCCCTCACCCCCCCCCCCCACACCCCCCCCCCACCCACCCGCCCCCCCCCCCCCCCCCCCCCCCCCCCCCCCCCCCCCCCCCACCCCCCCCCCCCCCCCCCCCCCCCCCCCCCCCCCCACCCCCCCCCCCCCCCCCCCCCCCCCAAACCCCCCCCCCCCCCCCCCCCCCCCCCCCACCCCCCCCCCCCCCCCCCCCCCCCCCCCCCCCCCACCCCCCCCCCCCCCCCCCCCCCCCCCCCCACCCCCCCCCCCCCCCCCCCCCCCCCCCCCCACCCCCCCCCCCCCCCCCCCCCCCCCCCCCCCCCCCCCCCCCCCCCCCCCCGGTTTTTTTCTCCGAAAATCGTCTATTGGCTTAAATAGCAGTTTTAGTTTGAAAGTCACAAACTAAATCAATATTCCTTAATACAGGGCAACAAGAAGACTTAGACTATAACTATAAAGCCCTTTCTGTAAAGAACAGAAAAAGTACACAGACAGAATTGTGACGGATGGCTAAAATAGACTAATATATGAAACGCTGTCATAATTTACAAACTTGGATTTACATTTTTTGTTTGTTTGTTTTTTGTTTGTTTGCTGTCCCATCTTCTGGGCTGTACAGTGGCGTTGCTCCCACGCCGCTCGTTCCGAATTCCAATTCGCAGCTACACCCGGGTTTGTTCAAGTCGCAGAAACCGAGACCAGCAGTCCAAGTGGAGCGAATCTATGTTAGACCGTCAGGAGGCAACCAACCGAGGAGACACTGCACTGCTGCTGAGTCACTTCGGTGGAATTCAGTGGAGCCTGTTCAGGACACCACCTACTAAGCCCCCTACTGACGACACTATTCACTTAGTCGCGGAGCCAGCGTGAGTGAGGTCCTCCTCCGAGGACGCCACCACGACCGTCCACCGTTGACAGCTCCCCAGCGGAACACACTGATCCCCATGACTTTGACCCGAACGCACCAAGGCATAGACTGGATTGGAAACCGAAACTGAGGTCACCATGAGAGCAGGGCATGCAAAGCCACAGAATTTGAGACATTTTTTAATTTTATGATTGATGGAAAATGAGGCCGATGATAATGATGATGATGATGCTATGGAGTTCCGTATCGGTCTGAGACTGCATGACAGGGCTGTATTCTACGCTTCCTTTCATAATGATATCCCGGCGTTAACCAGGCCCGAGAACTACAGACACCTGCAGTGTTGGTCTTGCAATTAGAGCAACACTCTCAGAATCGCATCCGTTAAGCGGATGAAACTCGACTGTGTGGTTTCAGTCTTCCCATTGAGCCCATAGCCACTCACTCTGGGTAGGAGTCGGTCCAGGACCGAAAAAACCCTCGCCTCTGATGGGATTCGAACCCAAGACTTCCCAGCCAGTAGTCCGCGACGCTAACCACTACACCACGGCGGCTGGTTGGATTTACATATTAATGATAACAGGCGATATTGACAATGGGTGTGATCAAAATAGGCGATATTGACAATGGGTGTAATTAAAATAGGCGCAATTGACTATGGGTGTAATCAAAATAGGCGTTATTGACAATGGGTGTAATCAAAATAGGCGCAATTGACTATGGGTGTAATCAAAATAGGCGTTATTGACTATGGGTGTAATCAAAATAGGCGCAATTGACTATGGGTGTAATCAAAATAGGCGCAGTTGACTAATGGGTGTAATCAAAATAGGCGTTATTGACAATGGATGTAATCAAAATAGGCGTTATTGACTATGGGTGCAATCAAAATAGGCGCAGTTGACTAATGGGTGTAATCAAAATAGGCGTTATTGACAATGGATGTAATCAAAATAGGCGTTATTGACTATGGGTGTAATCAAAATAGGCGTTATTGACAATGGGTGTAATCAAAATAGGCGTTATTGACAATGGGTGTAATCAAAATAGGCGCAATTGACTATGGGTGTAATCAAAATAGGCGCAGTTGACTAATGGGTGTAATCAAAATAGGCGTTATTGACAATGGATGTAATCAAAATAGGCGTTATTGACTATGGGTGCAATCAAAATAGGCGTTATTGACTATGGGTGTAATCAAAATAGGCGTTATTGACTAATGGGTGTAATCAAAATAGGCGTTATTGACAATGGGTGTAATCAAAATAGGCGCAATTGACTATGGGTGTAATCAAAATAGGCGCAGTTGACTAATGGGTGTAATCAAAATAGGCGTTATTGACAATGGATGTAATCAAAATAGGCGTTATTGACTATGGGTGCAATCAAAATAGGCGTTATTGACTATGGGTGTAATCAAAATAGGCGTTATTGACTAATGGGTGTAATCAAAATAGGCGTAATTGACAATGGGTGTAATCAAAATAGGCGTTATTGACTATGGGTGTAATCAAAATAGGCGCAGTTGAGACGCACCGGTGTGAAGAGAATATTCTACCTCATGAAATAAGTAGGCATTCCTCATTCGAAGCGTTTGCTTGTCCGCCATTGTGAATGTTACGAAACTAAGTGGCATGGTTTTGTACATCGATTTCTCGGCAAAGACGTAGATTTACACCCTCCTGCTCTATTTCTTGGTTCTGTCCGTGGTTAGGGTTAGGGTTAGGGATAGGGTTAGGGATAGGGTTAGGGTTAGGATGGCTATAGTTCGCGTGCGAAGGGTACCTATTTCATGGGAGCTACTTATTTCTCATGACACCGGCCCCAACCTGGGGGTTCTGCAGGAAGGTGGGGAAGTTGGAGCAGCCTCCGGCCCTGCCGGGCGTGGTCCAGGCCCCGTCCCCCCGCCCCTCGTGCCACGTCTTGGAGATGGACAGGATGGAGGTGTTCACCAGACTGCACAGGTCCACCCGCTGAAAGTTCTGGGCAAAGTCCTCCCACGTCATCCTGGGAGCGAAAGAACAGAAGAAAAGGAGGAACACAAAACCTAGGAAGTAAGATCCACAATGCGTTGCGGGACTCTCTTAAGAGGAATATATAAACGATGGCTTAGAGTCAAAACGGACTATCTTTAGATAGTCCATTGGCGTATTATTGTATTTATTACAAAAACTAATAACTTGTATCAAACAATAACTGCAGAAATATAAAAAAGGGGGTTTGGCTTTTTATATTTCAGTCGACTTTTTTTCATGCAAGTTATTAGTTTTCGTAATAAGTTCAATAATATGTCAGTTAATGGAGTATCTATATTTGGCCCAGAAGGCGTAAAAACTCTACTTTTCTCTCTATGAACGCTATGTACTCGACATAAAATTAAGTTAAAATGTAAGCGGGTGCAGGAAATATCATCATCATCGTCGTCATCGTCGTCTTCGTCGTCATCATCATCATCATCATCATCATTATTATAATAATAATCATCACTCACCAGAACTCTCCATCCTCCTCTTTGGTCAGCCCCATCTTCTTCTTGTCAGACTCAGTGATTCTGTCCCACTCCGGGGATCTGGGGGCACAGCCAGCATCAATCACTCAGCAAAACAGACCCTCCCAAGACAACCCTAATACAATTATAGAAGGGGCAGCCTGACGGATGAGGTTTTGCAAGAAACACATCGAGATCACCAGGAAAATTCCCTTTACAGAGGTCTCAACACTCACTTTGCTCTGGTTTTCTAGAAATCAAACCGTTGAATTGGCGATTCCTCCTTGGCGGAGGTGCTGGAAGTCAAATTATTTCAGTTCTTTCAAATTCTTTCATGTTGCCTTCTCTTTTCTAATGGCCGCCTGAGCTTAGACCAAATCGTTTGCACGAAAGTTTCACAATACAAGCCTTTTTTTCTTTAAAAAAATTGTATATAGTTTACCTAAAGTAGTTTCGCTCACAACAAAGAAAAGAGCTCCTTTTTTGCTTACTGCACTACAAAAACAAAGAAAGCTTCAACCACAATGAGTGACATCCACCCACCCCATCCAAAATGGCTTCACTCTCCGGCATCTCCGCCAAGGAGGAATCGCCGTTTTTGACGGTTTGATTTCTAGGAAACCAGAGCAAAGTGAGTGTTCCGATCCTTGAATCGGCTGTCTTTTTGTGTGATCTCGACGTGTTTCTTGCAAAAACTCATCCGTCAGGGTCCACCTTTAAAAATGAAAACGGCAGGAAGGGGTACCTGAAGAGGGGAGAGAGACACAACGTTTCGATTCATAGAGACACAACGTTTCGATTCATAGAGACACAACGTTTCGATTCATAGAGACACAACGTTTCGATTCATAGAGACACAACGTTTCGATTCATAGAGACACAACGTTTCGATTCATAGAGACACAACGTTTCGATTCATAGAGACACAACGTTTCGATTCACAGAGACACAACGTTTCGATTCACAGAGACACAACGTTTCGATTCATAGAGACACAACGTTTCGATTCATAGAGACACAACGTTTCGATTCATAGAATGTTTATCGGATGTGGTGATGGCAGGCTTGATGGCAGTAGTTGTAGTACAGATGAGCGCAGTTCAGTTCAGTAGCAATGGGGGAGTGATGGGTAGAATAAAGTGAATAATTACAGTTCAGTAGATAGAGGGGGCGAGTTTCACTAGAGGACGGTCGCCGCGCGAATAACTGTCACGCCAAAGGGGGTCTAAGAAACACTTTAGAAAACGTTTGCGGGAATTTGTTTTTTTATTATAAGCTCGTGTCTGATTAATAAAAAAAGTATTATTTTAACCAAACGTTAATGGACCAATCAACGACAAGAAATGTATTCACCCCATGCAATTCACGTGATAGTTCGCCGAGAGATTGTTTGGGCAGAGGCTCAGAGCGCTTCACAAACTGTCGGCAAGCGAAGGGCGTTTTTTAGACCGTTTTTGCCGATTTGAGCAAACGCTATGTAACGTTAGCCCTTGTGAAACGGACCCCAGAGTTTGCTGAGTGAGTGGTTAAAGATAAAGAACTGCAGGGAAGAGGGGGTTGAAGGAAATATTGAACTGAACTGCACTCACCAGGGTTGAGTTTCTCTAGATAACGGCAGCCACGCGAATAACGCTTACGTCAAACGGGGCCTAAGAAACACTTTAGAAAACGTTTGCGGAAGAATAATACAAACTCTTGTCTGATTGGTTCAATTTTTGTGTCTTTTAAACCAACTGTAATGGACCAATCAACGACAAGAAACTTATTCACCCCCTACTAGTTCCGGATAGTCCGCCGCTTGCTCGGTGTTTGGCAAGAACAAAACGCCACGCGAACTATCGGCAAACGAAGGGTGTTTCTTGGACCGTTTTTGCCGATTTGAGCGAGCACAGTAACGTTAGCCCTATAGTTTCCCCAACTACTGCCATCAGGCCTGCCATCACCACACCCGATGAAGAGTCTATGAATCGAAGCATTGTGTCTCTCTCCTCTTCAGGTACCCCTTCCTACCCTTTTCATTTTTAGGTTAGGTTAGGTTACTAGGGACTAAAAACATAGCCGTTAGGCTTTCAAGCGTCCCATCCTTAATAATAATTATGATTTTTAACGTACAAGGTTTTATCGTGCACTCAGGTTTTAGATAATCATTCATCATATTCATATGTCAAATTTTTATATTATTTAAATATTTAAATATAATAATATATTTAATTATTATTTAAATATATAATATTTTTAAGGGATTGATAAAGGTACAGCAGCCACTGTTTATTTTTCTTGACAATTATTAACCCTTTCGCCGCCAGCCATTTTTCAGCCCCCCCCAAAATGCGATTATTAAACTGACCAGGGTAGAGAGAACAAAATCTGCAATATTGCGAATTCCTCTGTGACATGCATAACACTAGGCCTATCCTTACCTTCCAAGATTACGAAAATAGGGTCTTCAGATAACAGGCCCTCATTTGATACTTTTTAGTGACATAGGTGTTAAACCATTGTAGTGCAAAAATGTGACGTTGGCGGTGAAAGGGTTAAAGCGAGCTATTAATTTGTTAATTTACTTGCTTGCTTCTTACCCATCACTGAAGGGCCCTGTCCACTCTTTGGTGCCCCAGGGGTTGCGGAGTCGGATCATGTGGATCTTGTCCCGGTTGAAGAAGGAGAAGAGGCCGGAGCCCTTGACGTGCACGTTCCTCACGGCCGTGATGCCGTAGGCGTGCCCCTTCACCAGGCCTTGGCTGGCCATAGTCTCCATTTCGTCTGTGGACTTAGCCTGTTCCAGAGGAAGCATATCTGTTGTTTGCCACATACCCGCTAGTCCCACACACCGTTGTAAGCGCGTGTGTGTGCAGCGCACGTGTAGTTACGTTCTGGATGGGCTTGTGTGTGTGAGTACATCTATGTGTGGGTGTGTGCATGTGTGTATGTGTGTGTGTGTGTGCATGTATGTATGTATGTATGGATGTATGATGCATGCATGTATGTGTGTGTATATGTATGTATGTATGTATGCATTAATGTATGTATGTATGCATGTATGTGTGTGTATGTATGTATGTATGTATGTATGTATGCATGCATATATGTATGTGTGTATGTATGCATGTGTGTGTGTGTGCGCGCGCGCGTGCATGCATTTATGTGGGTCTGTCAAAGACACAAGCAGAAAGAGAGAAAGAGAGAGAGAGAGAGAGAGAGAGAGAGAGAGAGAGAGAGAGAGAGAGAGAGAGAGAGAGAAAGAGAGAGAGAGAGAGAGAGAGAGAGAGAGAGAGAGAGAGAGAGAGAGAGAGAGAGAGAGAGAGAGATAGACATCTTGTGGGAATGGCGGTATGTGGGACTCGTTGCATCACAACTGTAAAATTACAGTGTGGGACTAGCGGTACGTGGTAACCAAAGTATGCTTCCGTTTCAGAATCAAAGAAGATGGTAAAGCCATACAGAGTTTTTCCCTGTTCATTCGTTTCTCACTTTATCAAGTCTGTCCCCTTTCATATTATAGCGGAAGACGGGGTAAAAAAAATCATGGGCGGGTAAGAAGCCCATGCCAATTATCTCATGAAACAATGAAGCAAATTTCAGTCACATTCTGAACCATGAGACGAGTGTTGATGCTTAGCATTCGTCTCATGGGCAAATATGAGTGACATGTTCTTTATTTCATGAGATAGTTAATGGCATGGGCTTCTTACCCGCCCATGGGTTTTTACCCCGTCTTCCCCTACGACTCCCTCGAGCTTTCTGCCTTATCACAACCGTCTATGGGGCAAGTGAGGCATGCACACGTGGCCCGCCCGCTCTGTCCATTTCCAATGGCCAACTTAGGACGATAATTTGACCGCTAAGTTGCCCATTCAACACACAGAGACGACCATGCTCTGTTCATTCTTTTCGTGCTGACTGGCTGGCTGAGCCAACCGGCCGTGCCGCGTGGGTGGAGTGGGCGGAGCGACTCAAGTCTGAAAGCCTCGTGAGACAACTAGTGTCACTCACTACGTTCGTGATTAGCTGTAATATAGTTCCTAGATGTAAGCAAAACAAAAAAACACGAACAAACCCCACCCATCAATACAATTGGCACTGGCAGGGGTTTTGTTAATGTTCGTCCCTTGCATTGGCCATTTGAACACGAAATTGGGGACACATAGAGACGAAATTGGGGACACATCAATACGGGGACACATATAGACGAAATTGGGGACACATAGACACGGGGGCATATAGAGACGAAATTGGGGACACGTAAATACGGGGATACATAGAGACGAAATTGGGGACACATAGAGACGAAATTGGGGACACATAGAGACGGGGGACACATAGAGACGAAATTGGGGACACATATAGACGGGGGACACATAGAGGCGAAATTTGGGACATATAGAGACGGGCACACATAGAGACGAAATTGAGGACACATAGAGACGGGGAACACATAGAGACGAAATTGTGGACACATCAATACGGGGGACACATAGAGACGAAATTGGGGACACATAAATACGGGGACACATAGAGAGACGACATTGGGCACACATAGAGACGGGGACACTTAGAGGCGAAATTGGGGACACATAGAGACAGAATGTGGGATACATAGAGACGGGGACGCACAGACATGGGGACACATAGAGCCGAAATTGGGGACACATATATACGGGGACACATAGAGACGAAATTATGGACACATAGAGACGGGGGACACATAGAGACGAAATTATGGACACATAGAGACGAAATTGGGGACACATAGACGAAATTGGGGACACATAGAGACGAAATTGGGGACACATAGACACGGGAACACATAGAGACGGGGACACATAGACATGGGGACACTTAGAGACGAAATTGGGGACACATAGAGACGGGGGACACATAGAGACGAAATTATGGACACATAGAGACGAAATTGGGGACACATAGAGACGAAATTGGGGACACATAGAGACGAAATTGGGGACACATAGAGACGAAATTGGGGACACATAGAGACGGGGCGACAATTGCATGGAGACGAAATTTGGGACACATAATTATAGAGACAGGGAAAGCTACGTCGCAACGCAACCCTTTCTGCCAGACTCCACTGACGGGGATGGAGGCTCCCATGAGTGTGTTCCTGTCCATCTCTTTCTGCAGGCGTTCGAAGAGCTGTCCCCGCTGGTAGTCGTCCGAGGCCACCCTCATCTTGAGCAGGTCCAGGCTGCTGGACACCCCGCCCGTGAAGTCCTCCAGTGCCTCCGTCAACCTCCCTCCGTCCAGGGCGTCGTAGGACCCGTAGATTCTGCCAGGGGAAAAAAATAAAATGATTTATGAACCCTTTCACCGCCAGCAATATTTCAGCCGAAAATTCCGTCAAATGTACCTGGGTAGAGAACAAAATCCATCTGCAGTATTGGGGATTCTTTTGTATACAAAATAAGGCCTATCCTTACTTCCCCAAATCTAAGACAATTATGGTATTTGGATAACAGACCCTGGGTTGATGCCTTCTACTTGACAGGGGTGTTCAATCATTGTGGTGCAAAAATGCGACATTGGCGGTGAAAGGGTTAATGTACTTTTTAGTTAATGAGTCTCTCGGATGAGACGATAAATTAAAGCGAGGTCCTGTATGCCCATGCACTTAGCACACGTTAATCCCGGTGGCAACGAAAAAGTTGTCATTTGGTCCAAATTTAACCACCACCACCCCTCTTTCCTTCCTCATCAGTCACTCAAACATCGCATGCAAAAAATAAATAAATAAAAATAAGGGTGGCTCGCCTCTGGCTGCGACGCGCTCTCCAGGTGGGAGCAACCCGAATTTCACAGACTCTGTGACTATGAAGTACCTAATACCGCTTCCAGTGGCCATATTGACGACACGACACTCCCCGCTAATCTCATTCAGTTCTGGGCAGCTCGCTCAATAAAGGTCCGGTTACGGTCGAACCTCGCCTAACTGGCACCTCAGTATCGCTGGACACCTCGGTAACCCTGACAGTCTTACTCAGTCTGTTCTCTTTTTATCCATTGCTAAAAGAGTCTCCGGTATAGCGACCACTTCGCAATTGCGGACAGTTTCGGCACAGTCTGTAGGGTGGTCGCATAACAGAGGTTCAACTGTAGCTCCCTGCCT
>CM065708.1:21512561-21515061 GCA_017654935.2 Phymorhynchus buccinoides | reverse complement strand
TGAAGGATTTGTACATTGTTTCTAAAGCTTTACGATTTAGTTCATACTTGAAGGACTTTAAACATGAAATCAACATAGTTGCTTTTCCAATAATAGCTTTAATGTGTTCATCCCATTTGCAGTTGGTTTGAAGTATTGCACCTAGATGTTTGTGTGTGTCTGTACTTTCTACGAGTGCTGTCCCAAGGTTAAGGGGTAAAAACAAGTTTTGTCCATTTCCTTGGTGAAAATTCAAAAGATGTTTTTTCGTCATTGAATTTTACTTTCCATTTTATGGCCCATGCGTTTATTTTTTGTAAGTCTGAGTTGATCATTTGAGCACGAAAGGTAGGGTCGTTTAGGGCTAAAGACATATTTGTGTCATCAGCAAATAATTTCAAGTTAGATTGAATGTCATTAACAATGTCATTGATTTAATAAGGAACAAGAGGGGACCTAAGAGAGATCCTTGAGGGACACCTGCTGGGATTCTCTTAAAATCAGATATGGCTCTTTTTATACTAACAGCTTGAAAGCGATCAGTTAGGTAATCTTCGAACCAGTTTAATAAATTTCCCCTTATGCCATTAGCATTTAACTTATGAACAAGCCCTTTATGCCACACATGGTCAAACGCTTTTGACATATCAAAGTAGACAGCTTGAGTGGTAATTCCTTGGTCAAGAGAATAGCACAAATCATTGTAAATTGTTAGTAGTTGACTTATTGTTGAGTCACCAGGAATGAACCCTGACTGAATTAGAAATGATGTTATTAGAGAATAGCACAAATCATTGTAAATTGTTAGCAGTTGACTTATTGTTGAGTCACCAGGAATGAACCCTGACTGAATTAGAAATGATGTTATTAGAGAATAGCACAAATCATTGTAAATTGTTAGCAGTTGATTTATTGTTGAGTCACCAGGAATAAACCCTGGCTGTGAATTAGAAATGATGTTATTAGATTTTAGACACGCATAAACATATTGATGAATACATCGTTCAAGTACCTTTCCCACACAACTAAGTAAAGAGATTGGATGGTAGTTGCTACATTTATCTTTTGAAGCCTTCTTATGAATAGGATTTACATGCGCTTTTTTCCACATTTTAGGAAATTTAGCTTCTTGCAAGCTTCTATTGAATAGATCGGTCAAAGGAGTCAAGACAACTGGCAAAGCTGCAATAAGTAATCTATTATGAACATGATCTGGCCCTACTGCCTTGGTTTTATTTAAATTAAGAACAATATTTTTTACCTCGGTAGAGGTGAGTGTAATATTTGTTAGCTCAATGCTTAAGGAATGAACATCAGGTGTATCATCATTATCATTTTCTATTGTGGACTGACAAATAAAGAAGTCATTGAACAAATTAGCCTTATCTTTATTATCATAATAAATAATACCGGTATCTTCTATGGGAGGGATACCATCAGAACTAATTCCTTTTTTGTTCAAAAAAGATTTAACAATCTTCCACCATTCTTTCGTTCCAAAATTAGACTGCATTACTACTTTGTTTTGAAGTTGCATAAAATAATCATGCTGTTGTTGTCTTTCTTTGTCTATAACGTAATTCCGGAATTGACGAAACTGGTGCCAATCATCTGGTTTGTTGGTAAGCTTAGCTGTATTATGTAATTCTTAGCTGTATTATGTAATTATATGCGTTCATCTATAAGCAATCTAATGTGATCTGTCATCCAAGGGACATCACTAGGATGGATAGTAACAGTTTTAACAGGCATACATTGTTTGGCTTTTTTATCCATGATAATTTCAGAGAAACGTTCTGCACTTTCATCCAAGGTATTGGTATGGATCATTTCATTCCAGTTAATTTCCTGCAACAACGCGAGGGACACTTTGATCACTACATACTGGAGGTAGCACTTTGGTTGACTTAATGCGATCTGGGCTTTGAGTCATAACCAGGGCCTGTATTCACGTTGAGATAGCATGAGACTTAGCATGATGCTAACTTAGAAGCTCTTCCAATGTCCTGTAGGATTTAATAGGACTTTTGGAAGAGCTTCTAAGTTAGCATGATGCTAAGTCTCATGCTATCTCAACGTGAATACAGGCCCAGGTCTAGACATGAACTTGTGAATTCTGTAACTCGTGTTCTTTCATTCACTAGTTGATTCAAGTTATAATGATTTAAGATATCTTCTTCTTCTTTTCTATTTTCTTCTTCTTCTTCTTCTTCTTCTTCTTCTTCTTCTTCTTCTTCTTCTTCTTCTTCTTCTTCTTCTTCTTCTTCTTCTTCTTTTTTTTTTTTTCTTCTTCTTCTTCTTCTTCTTCTTCTTCTTCTTCTTCTTCTTCTTCTTCTTTTTCTTCTTCTTCTTCTTCCTTTTACTTCTTCTTCTTCTTCTTTCTTCTTCTTCTTTTTCTTCTTCTTCTTCTTCTTCTTCTTCTTCTTCTTCTTCTTCTTCTTCTTCTTCTTCTTCTTCTTCTTCTTCTTCTTCTTCTTCTTCTCCTTCTTCTTCTTCTTCTTTTAAAGAGAAAAGGCAGAGT
>CM065708.1:21505061-21507561 GCA_017654935.2 Phymorhynchus buccinoides | reverse complement strand
GTGTGTCCTATAAACTCAACGAAATGACCAGTCCAATGATAATATCCATGCATTCCATATATGGATGGTAGGTCAATGAACTCACCGAAATGACCAGTCCAGGGTTCATGTCCATACATTACATGTAAGGCTGGTAGGTCAGTGTGTATTTATAAACTCACCGAAATGACCAGTCCAGTGTTCATGTCCATACATTCCATGTAAGGTTGATAGGTCAGTGTGTATTTATAAACTCATCGAAATGACCAGTCCAGGGTTCATGTCCATACATTACATGTAAGGCTGGTAGGTCAGTGTGTATTTATAAACTCACCGAAATGACCAGTCCAGTGTTCATGTCCATACATTCCATGTAAGGCTGGTAGGTCAGTGTGTATCTATAAACTCACCGAAATGACCAGTCCAGAGTTCATGTCCATACATTCCATAACTCACCGAAATGACCAATCCAGTGTTCATGTCCATACATTCCATGTAAGGCTGATAGGTCAGTGTGTATATATAAACTCACCGAAATGACCAGTCCAGAGTTCATGTCCATACATTCCATAACTCACCGAAATGACCAATCCAGTGTTCATGTCCATACATTCCATGTAAGGCTGATAGGTCAGTGTGTATATATAAACTCACCGAAATGACCAGTCCAGAGTTCATGTCCATACATTCCATAACTCACCGAAATGACCAATCCAGTGTTCATGTCCATACATTCCATATAAGGCTGATAGGTCAGTGTGCATATATAAACTCACCGAAATGACCAGTCCAGAGTTCATGTCCATACATTCCATAACTCACCGAAATGACCAGTCCAGGGTTCATGTCCATACATTCCATGTAAGGCTGGTAGGTCAGTGTGTATCTATAAACTCACCGAAATGACCAGTCCAGAGTTCATGTCCATACATTCCATAACTCACCGAAATTACCAGTCCAGGGTTCATGTCCATACATTACATGTAAGGCTGGTAGGTCAGTGTGTATCTATAAACTCACCGAAATGACCAGTCCAGTGTCCATACATTCCATGTAAGGCTGATAGGTCAGTGTGTATATATAAACATCAACTCACCGAAACCAGTCACCATACATTCCATGGGCTGATAGGAGTCCAGGGTATCATGTCCATACATTCCATGTAAGGCTGGTAGGTCAGTGTGTATCTATAAACTCACCGAAATGATCAGTCCAGAGTTCATGTCCATACATTCCATAACTCACCGAAATTACCAGTCCAGGGTTCATGTCCATACAGTCCATGTAAGGCTGGTAGGTCAGTGTGTATCTATAAACTCACCGAAATGACCAGTCCAGAGTTCATGTCCATACATTCCATAACTCACCGAAATTACCAGTCCAGCTGTAGTTCAGTGTGTATATATAAACACCGAAATGACCAGTAGAGTTCATGTCCATACATTCTATAAACTCACCGAAATGACCAGTCCAGAGTTCATGTCCATACATTCCATGTAAGGCTGATAGGTCAGAGTGTATCTATAAACTCACCGAAATGATCAGTCCAGAGTTCATGTCCATACATTCCATAACTCACCGAAATGCTACCAGGTCCAGTGTTCATGTCCATACAGTCCATGTAAGGCTGATAGGTCAGTGTGTATTTATAAACTCACCGAAATGACCAGTCCAGAGTTCATGTCCATACATCCCATAACTCACCGAAATTACCAGTCCAGGGTTCATGTCCATACAGTCCATGTAAGGCTGGTAGGTCAGCACCTCGATGCAGGCAGCCTTCTCTCTGCGTTGTTTGACGGAAAGGGTGACCATGCCGTTCTCGTAGCCGAAGCACATGTAGTCGTCACGTAGCGAACCTGGGTCAGTCATCACCACAGGGGTTCTTCTGCTTGCCTGGAATATCATCAATCATCATCTCATCATTCTATCATCCATCATCATCATCATCGTTGTCGGCGTCGTCATCATCATCATCATCATCATGCAACTGTCGTTTTTACTCGTGTGCCGGATCATCATCATCGTCATCAACACATGTCTTGCTGTTTGCCTGGACTATCATTCCATCATCATCATTACATCATCATCATCATTATCATCATCATTACATCAATATTATCATCATCATCTCATCACCATCATCATCATCACCATCATCACACTATCCATCATCACCAAAATCATCATCATCATCCATCATCATATTATCATCACCACGCATCACCATCACCATCATCATCATCATCATCTCATCATCATTTATCAATCATCACCATCACCATCACCATCATCAATTCATCATCATCATCATTATCATCATCACCATGCGCCTCACCAATCCTCATCATCGTCATCCATCATCATCATCACCATCATCAAATCACCATCATCAATCATCATCATCATCATCTGCATCCACTCATCATCATCATCATCATCATCATCATCATCATCACCATCATCATCACTATCATCATCACCGATCATCATCCATCATCGAATCATCATTATCATCGCA
>CM065708.1:21501872-21504561 GCA_017654935.2 Phymorhynchus buccinoides | reverse complement strand
ATGACAAAATCAAGGTATAAAATCTCTTTCCTGTCAAAGTCGAAGTCAAAGTCAAAGTCAAATTATCTTGCCTTTCCATCTACAAGTCAAAGCCAAAGTCAAAAACAGTCCGCAATCCAAAAACAAGGTATAAAATCTCTTTCCTGTCGAAGTCAAAGTCAAAGTCTAAATTATCTTGCCTTTCCATCTGCAAGTCAAAGTCAAAGTCAAAGTCGAAATCAAAATCAAGGTATAAAATCTCTTTCCTGTCGAAGTTCCTGTCAAAGTCGAAGTCAAAGTCAAAGTCTAAATTATCTTGCCTGTCAAAGTACGAAAGCAAAGTCAAAGTCTAAATTTCCATCTACAAGTCAAAGTCAAAGTCAAAATCAAAATACATGTCTAAAATATTTTGCCTCTCCAAGTGTATGTGGTCAAAGTCAAAGTCAAAGTCTAAAGTATTTTTTTTTTCTCTCGGGGTAGAACAGGGCCCGAGTCTCCCCAGATAAAACCTAGAGTATTGTCCACTACTCGAGTCTTTACCTTACTGCCCTCACATATATCAGTATACAGTAGGGGTCAGCTCAATCAACTGCAAGTCAAAGTCAAAGTTTAAGTTTTTTCCAATTGTAAGTCAAAGTCAAAGTAACGTGGGTTTCTTTTCCCCAACGGTTTTAAGATTAAGATAAACTTTATAGCCCCGTCGACAACTAAGGCCATATCAGGTCAGGGCTGTCACCACGTTAAATCTCACCACGGTATGTTTTCCAAAATCAAAGTCGAAATCATTTTTTCAAGGGTTAGACACAGTCAAAATCACTTGTCTCTCCACTAATGAGCTACAGTCAAAGTCATTTGCTTCTACAGTAGGGGTCATCTCCATCAACTGCAAGTCAAAGTCAAAGTCTAAGTCAAATACACTTGCCTTTCCAATTGTAAGTCAAAGTCAAAGTAACGTGGGTTTCTTTTCCCCAACGGTTTTAAGATTAAGATTAACATTATAGCCCCGTCGACAACTAAGGCCATGTCAGGGCTGTCACCACGTTAAAAGTTACCACGTATTTTTCCAAGGGTTAGCCACAGTCAAACTCACTTGTCTCTCCACTAATGAGTTACAGTCAAAGTCATTTGCTTCTTCAGCCGTAAGTCAAAGTCAAATGCTAAACTCTAAATCTCTTGTCTCCCCAAGTATGTCAAAGTCAAAGTCAGAGCATAAGTTACTTTGCCTCTCCAAGTCTATGTCGATGTCAGTGTCAAAGTCAAAGTCAGAGTATAAGTCACTTTACCTCTCCCAAGTCTGTGTCAAAGTCGAAGTCAGTGTCAAAGTCGAAATTCAGAGTATAAGTCACTTGCCTCTCCAAGTCTGTGTCAAAGTCGAAGTCAGTGTCAAAGTCAGAGCATAAGTCACTTGCCTCCCCAAACTCTGTGTCAAAGTCGAAGTCAGTGTCAAAGTCAAAGCATAAGTCACTTGCCTCTCCAAGTCTGTGTCAAAGTCGAAGTCAGTGTCAAAGTCAGAGCATAAGTCACTTGTCTCCCCGAAGTCTGTGTCAAAGTCGAAGTCAGAGCATAAGTCACTTGCCTCCCCCAAGTCTGTGTCAAAGTCGAAGTCAGTATCAAAGTCGAATTTCAGAACATAAATCACATTGCCTCTCCAAGTCTGTGTCAATGTCGAAGTCAGTGTCAAAGTCGAAGTCTAAATTATCTTGCCTTTTCATATGCAAGTCAAAGTCGAAGTCACGGCTATTTGGGCTATCGTGGCTATCGTGTAGTTTAGCTACAGCCTGTCGCATGAAATAAGGTAGCTCGTAAAAATAAGTAGCTCGCTACCTATGACAGTGTGTATTTGCGACATTGAGCATGAACCACCAATTTCACTTTTTTCTAGGGTTAGGGATAGGGTTAGGGTTAGGGTTAGGTAAATGGTTAAAATACCAAAAAAGTGAAATTTGTGGTTGTCGCAAATACAGACTCTCATAGTAGCGAGCTACTTATTTTTACGAGCTACCTTTTTTCATGCGACACAGCCTACCTCCTCAAAGTTTGGCGCAGATTTTTTGGGGGGCTCACTCGTGTTAACGAAGTGAGTCTATGCTCTCATGATTGTTCGTGTGTGTGTGTGTGTGCGCGCGCGCGCGCGCGTGGTGTGTGTGGTGTGTGTGTGTGCTGTGTGCGGTCCAAATTTTAACGTTGGCTTTCTCTCGGGAACTACAAAGAGTACATTGTTCAAACTTTGCATACACATAGACGTTAATGCCAGCTTTTAAGAAAGATGATTTGCATACTAAAATTAGCGAATGACCTTTACCTTTGACCTTTAACGTGTATTTTTTGTCCTGGACATATCTTTCATATTTTCGCAGTTATGGTTCCAAATTTGGCATGTTGGTGTGTTAGCTTAAGGTGACTTTTACCCTATTGACATTAACCTTGACCTTTGACCTTAAACATCGTCAATTATTTGCTTTGGTCATATATTGTACATTCCGACAGATACAGTTTCCAAATTTGGTAAGTAGACAGACTAGCTTAAGATCAAATGGAATGCTAAGTATTGTTGACCTCGGTGACATTGATGACCTTGACCTTTGACCTTGGATTACACGAAGAAGAAGAAGAAGAAGAAGAAGAAGAAGAAGAAGAAGAAGAGAAGAAGAAGAAGAAGAAGAAGAAGAGGAGGAGGAGGAGGAGAAAAACGAGGAGGAGGAGGAGGAGG
>CM065708.1:21494372-21496872 GCA_017654935.2 Phymorhynchus buccinoides | reverse complement strand
TCTGCGTCAGCTGGATCATGAATTCCTCGTCGTCATCCGTGACGTCAAAAGCGTACTGAGAAAACCCCCCACAAAACCAGCAATGACCAAAGAATGATCATTAATTCTTCATCGTCATCCGTGACGTCAAAAAATGTAATGAGAAAAAAACCGCACAAAAAAGCAGTGACGAAAGAAGGATTATTAATTCTTCATCGTCATCCGTGACGTCAAAAACGTACTGACAAAAAACAACAACAAAAACTGCGATGACGTAAGAAGGATCGCTAATTCTCCATCGTCATCCGTGACGTCAAGCGATGACGTCAGCTGGATCATGAACTCTTCTTCGTCATCCGTGACGTCAAAAACGTACTGACAAAAAAACAAAACACACGCACACAAACACAGCAATGACAAAAGAACGATAATTAATTCTTCATCGTCATCCGTAACGTCAAAAACGTACTGACAAAAAACAACAACAAAACGGCGATGACGTAAGAAGGATAATTAATTCTTCATCGTCAACCGTGACGTCAAAAACGTACTGATAAAAAACAACAACAAACACGGCGATGACGTAAGAAGGATAATTAATTCTTCATCGGCATCCGTGACGTCAAATACGTACTGACAAAACAAAAACACGCACACAAACACAGCAATGACGAAAGAAGGATAATTAATTCTTCATCGTCATCCGTGACGTCAAAAACGTACTAACAAAAAACAACACCCTCTTGCTCTATTTCTTGGTTCTGTCCGTGGTTAGGGTTAGGGTTAGGGATAGGGTAAGGGCTAGGATGGCTATAGTTCGCGTGCGAAGGGTACTTATTTCATGGGAGCTACTTATTTATCATGACCCCGGCACCAACCTGGGGGTTCTGCAGGAAGGTGGGGAAGTTGGAGCAGCCTCCGGCCCTGCCGGGCGTGGTCCAGGCCCCGTCCCCTCGCCCCTCGTGCCACGTCTTGGAGATGGACAGGATGGAGGTGTTCACCAGACTGCACAGGTCCACCCGCTGAAAGTTCTGGGCAAAGTCCTCCCACGTCATCCTGGGAGCGAAAGAACAGAAGAAAAGGAGGAACACAAAACCTAGGAAGTAAGATCCACAATGCGTTGCGGGACTCTCTTAAGAGGAATATATAAACGATGGCTTAGAGTCAAAACGGACTATCTTTAGATAGTCCATTGACGTATTATTATTGTATTTATTACAAAAACTAATAACTTGTATCAAACAATAACTGCAGAAATATAAAAAAGGGGGTTTGGCTTTTTATATTTCAGTCGACTTTTTTTCATGCAAGTTATTAGTTTTCGTAATAAGTTCAATAATATGTCAGTTAATGGAGTATCTATATTTGGCCCAGAAGGCGTAAAAACTCTACTTTTCTCTCTATGAACGCTATGTACTCGACATAAAATTAAGTTAAAATGTAAGCGGGTACAGGAAATATCATCATCATCGTCGTCATCGTCGTCTTCGTCGTCATCATCATCATCATCATCATCATCATCATCATCATCATCATCATCATCATCATCATCACTCACCAGAACTCACCAGAACTCTCCATCCTCCTCTTTGGTCAGCCCCATCTTCTTCTTGTCAGACTCCGTGATTCTGTCCCACTCCGGGGATCTGGGGGCACAGCCAGCATCACTCACTCAGCAAAACAGACCCCCTCCCAAGACAACCCTAATACGATCATAGACACTTAAAGGGGCACCCTGACGGATGAGGTTTTGCAAGAAACACGTCGAGATCACCAGGAAAATTCCCTTTACAGAGGTCTCAACACTCACTTTGCTCTGGTTTTCTAGAAATCTTTGGTCAGCCCCATCTTTGGTCAGCCCCATCTTCTTCTTGTCAGACTGGTATTATACGTCGAAGGAGCCTATGAAGGCTATGTACTCGAAGGCTATGTTGAATTGGCGATTCCTCCTTGGCGGAGGTGCTGGAAGTCAAATGATTTCAGTTCTTTCAAATTCTTTCATGTTGCCTTCTCTTTTCTAATGGCCGCCTGAGCTTAGGCCAAATCGTTTGCACGAAAGTTTCACAATACAAGCCTTTTTTTCTTTAAAAAACAATTGTATATAGTTTACCTAAAGTAGTTTCGCTCACAACAAAGAAAAGAGCTCCTTTTTTGCTTACTGCAATACAAAGAAAAAGAAAGCTTCAACCACAATGAGTGACTTCCACCCACCCCATCCAAAATGGCTTCACTCTCCGGCATCTCCGCCAAGGAGGAATCGCCGTTTTTGACGGTTTGATTTTCTAGGAAACCAGAGTAAAAGTGAGTGTTCCGATCCTTGAAAAAAATCGGCTGTCTTTCTTGTGATCTCGACGTGTTTCTTGCAAAAACTCATCCGTCAGGGTCCACCTTTAAAAATGAAAAGGGTAGGGAGGGGTACCTGAAGAGGGGAGAGAGACACAACGTTTCGATTCATAGAGACACAACGTTTCGATTCATAGAATGTTTATCGGATGTGGTGATGGCAGGCTTGATGGCAGTA
>CM065708.1:21486872-21489372 GCA_017654935.2 Phymorhynchus buccinoides | reverse complement strand
GTTGGCGCTATCCTTAACTTCCCCAAAATCTAAGACAATTTATGGTATTTGGATAAACAGAGCCCTGGGTTGATGCCTTTCTATGCTGTTGACAGGGGTGTTCAATCATGTGTGGTGCAATAAAATGCGACATTGGCGGTGAAAGGGTTAATGTACTTTTTAGTTAATGAGTCTCTCGGATGAGACGATAAATTAAACCGAGGTCCCATGTGCCCATGCAATTAGCACACGCTAAACCCAGTGACAATGAAAAAGTTGTAAATTGGTCAAAATTTACCACCACCCACCACCTCTTTCTTTCTTCGTCAGTCGCACTCAAAACTCGCATGCAAAAAAAAAAAAAAAAAAATAAGGGTGGCGCGCCTCTGGCTGCGACGCGCTCGCTCCAGGTGGGGAGCAACCCGAATTTCACAGAGACGCCTCTGTGACTATGAAGTTACCTAATACCTAATACTTATATGCCCTGGTTATTGCTTCCAGTTGCCATATCGACGACACGACACTCCCCGCTAATCTCATTCAGTTCTGGGCAGCTCGCTCAATAAAGGTCCGGTTATACGGTCGAACCTCGGCCTACTGGCACCTCAGTAACATCGCTGGACACCTCGTAACCCTGACAGTCCTTACTCGTCCTGTTCCTCATTTTTTATCCATTGCTAAAAGAGTCTCCGTATAAGCGACCACTTCGCAATTGCGGACAGTTTTTCGGCACAGTCTGTAGGTTGGTCGCATAACAAGGTTCAACTGTAAGCTCCCTGCCGTGCCTCTCCAGTTCTGCCCTTTTCCGCTTTCAGCTGTTGCGAGGTCGGCCTCTCTTAGAAGCGAAAGGTGTAAAGCCAATGGTCCGAAGTTAGGTATGCATACGAATCGTTTAATATTCAAATGAAGGCTAATGGCCTTGCTTTCTTGAACGGGGTAATCACAATCGTCGTAGGATAAGTAAAATCGTACTCAGGTTAATTGACGGCACGAAATGTAGCACGTGTGCATCGTCAATCGTCTTCAAAAGCCAGCTTCAAAGACAAACTCGCCAAAAAAAAAAAAAAACTCCTTGAAATTATTCGATCTTAGTCTTACACAACAACTCATTTAGCACAAACGTTCGCGAGCCCTTATCATCACTATAATCTGCTTGGCATATGATTTCTTGAACCCGAATCACCACACCAACTCACTTGGCATACATTTTCTTAAAAACTCATCAAAGATAACCTCAATGGTTTACATTTTCTAAGAAAATAATCAAAATAAACCCTCTTGGCAAAAACATTTCTCAAAAGATCATCAAGAAAAACTCACTGTCTCACAAGATCTCAAAGATGAACTCACTTTCTCAAAAAGATCATCAAAGATAAACATCACTTTCTCAAAAAGATCATCAAAGATGAACTCACTTTCTCAAAAAGATCATCAAATATAAACTCACTTTCTCAAAAAGATCATCAAAGATTAACTCACTTTCTCAAAAAGATCATCAAGATAGAACTCACGTTTCTCAAAAGATCATCAAAGAATGAACTCACTTCTCAAAAAAAAGATCATCCAATATAAACTCACTTTTCTCAAAAAGATCTCAAAGGGGATGAACTTCACTTTCTCAAAAGATCATCAAAGATAAACATCACTTTCTCAAAAGATCATCAAAGATGAACCACTTTCTCAAAAAGATCATCAAATATAACTCACTTTCTCAAAAAGATCATCACATATGAAACTCACTTTCCTCAAAAAGATCTCAAAGATGAACTCACTTTCTCAAAAAGATCATCAAATATAAACTCACTTTTTTCTCAAAAATATCATCAAAGATAAACTCACTTTCTCTCAAAAAGATCATCAAATATAAACTCACTTTCTTAAAAAGATCATCAAGATGAACTCCTTCGCAAAAAGATCATCAAAAGATAACTCACTTTCTCAAAAAAGATCATCAAATATAAAGATACTCACTTTCTCAAAGATCATCAAAGATGAACTCACTTTCTCAAAAAGATCCTTACCTATAAACTTCCAATCTTCTTAAAAAGATCATCAAAGATGAACTCACTTTCTCAAAAAGTATCATCAAAGATAAGATCCTCCGACTTCCTCAAAAAGATCATCAAAGAAACCTCACTTTCCTCAAAAAGATCATCAAGTAAACTCACTTTCCCTCCCTCAAAAAGATCATCAATATCCACAACTTTTTCCAAAAAGATCATCAAAGAGAACTCCACTTTCTCAAAAAGATCATCAAAGATAACTCACTTTCTCAAAAAGATCATCGAAGATGAACTACTTTCTCAAACAATCATCAAATATAACTCACTTTCTTCAAAAAGATCATCAAAGATGAACTCACTTTCTCAAAAAGGATCATCAAAGATGAACTCACTTTCCTCAAAAAGATCATCAAAGATAAAGATAAACTCACTTCTTCAAAAAGATCATCAAGAATAAAGATACTCACTTTCTCAAAAGATCATTAAAGACAAAACTCACTTTCCTCAAAAAGATCATT
>CM065708.1:21480945-21486372 GCA_017654935.2 Phymorhynchus buccinoides | reverse complement strand
TTTGTTGTTGTTTGTTGTTGTTGTTGTTGATTGTTTGTTGTTGTTGTTGTTTTTATACAGCACTTATTCAAAAAATAATTTTCAACAAGAGACTACGGTTTAGGACAGTTACAACGATCCCTTGACAATTATAACGGTTCACTCTCTTCTAATGTCCGTCTGGCCAAAGTGGAAATCCTTCAGCCAGATGTGAACTGTTTGTTTTCAAGTAGGCGCTAAGGTCTTAGAATCAGATTTACCAACGTGTGATACCATTTGTTTCAATTGTCTTTCCCTGAGTCATAAGTGTACAACATCATATGCAAAAAATCTCGGATAAGAAAGACGATTCTCTCAGCGTTGTGATCACGCGCCCCTTGGCGGACATTTGCTTGCCTCAGCGGTTTTTGTTTTCTGAAGTCAGGTTTAAAACCATAAAAGACATTTTGCAAACATACTTATTATCACGACCAATGGTCTATGGCGTGACCATCGTATTGTATTTCTGTAATGTCAGCAGAATCTTCACTTCCAGAAACGTTTCGATACCCTCCTCGTATATGTACAAAGAGATACCGAAGAGACACGGGGGGGGGGGGGGGGGGGGGAGGAGAGAGAGAGAGAGAGAGCAGAGAGAGAGAGGAGATGAGAGGAGAGAGAGAGAGAGAGCGAGAGAGAGAAGGAGAGAGACAGACCACACAGAGACATACAACACATACACAGACAGAGACTGCAAACGGAGAGAGACAGAGACATATATATATATATATATATAGAAGAGAGAGAGAGAGAGAGACGACGAGCGAGATTGAGAACGCGAGAGAGAGAGAGAGAGACAGACAGACAGAAAAGACAGACATACGTAGAACAGACCATGTAACAGAGACAGACATAGACGCACACAGAGACAGAGACTGAAACGGAGACAGAGACTATAGAGAGACAGAGAGAGAGACCCAGACAGAGACAGACATGTACAGAGACAGACATAGACGCACACAGAGACAGAGACTGAAACGGAGACAGAGACCAGAGTAGAGAGAGAGAGAGAAAGACGAGGGAGAGGAGAGAAGAGAGAGAGAGAGACAAATGACAAATAACAAATGTATGATTTAATGTCATCAGCAAGGGACATGCTATTTGACATGGGGGTACACAAATTTGAAAGAAAATAACAAACAAAATTCTCTTAGTAGCAAACACAAGAGAGAGAGAGATGAGAGAGGGAAGAAAAAGAGAGAGAGAGACAGAGAGTGAGAGAGAGAGAGATTGAGAGAGAGAGAAGGGGAGAGAGACACAGACAGACAGACAGGACAGACAGACAGGACAGACACAAGTCATAATGCAGAGACCAAAACATAGAGAGAGAGATGAGAGACAGACAGAGAGAGAGAGAGAGAGAGAGATGAGAGCAGAGAGAGAGAAGAGAGAGAGAGAGAGAGAGAGGAGAAGAGAGAGCGAGAGTTCTGGTTCTGCAGATGTGGTTGTGATGGTGGAAACTCTCTCTCTCTCTCTCTCGGGCTCTATCTCTCTCTCTCTCTCTCTCTTCCCTCTCTCTCTCTCGAATCTCTCTCTCTCTCTCTCTCTCTCTGAAAATAAAGTTTCAGTTTTCAAGTTTCCTCTCTCTCTCTCTCTTATCATTTTTTTGGTCGATTTTACTTTTTTTTGTCTATTGCTATGTCCATTGTTTGTTTGGTTTGTTTGTGACTTTCTTTTCAAAAATGTATTGCTTGTATTTGCCTGGTAAAATTCCGCCAATGTTTATACTGTGTCATTCGTTTTGAACTGAGCACGCCATAAGCTCTTCTTGTTGTTGCTTCAGTTATGGCATATTTGTTGTTCATGTTGATTTGGAAAAAAATAAAACATTTAAACCAGAGAGAGACAGACAGAGAGAGCAGAAAGAGAGAGAAGAGAGAGAGATGAGAGAGAGAGACTTGAGAGAGAGAGAGATGAGATGAGAGATAGACAGACAGGAAGACAGACAAGACCAGACAGACAAGGAAAGAAAGAGACAGAGTACTGGAACCGGAAGACAGAGACATGGAGGACTAGTCTTCTGCGCAGGTACAAAACACGAATTCCCCGCCTAGGCGTGTCTTTGACGTCATGCTAAGAGAAAATGGAGAAGGAAGAAAAAAGTGAAATATCTTTCTATGTATCTTCAATTTATGTACGTCTGCGTTTACTTACTCTCTCTGTGTGTCCGTTTGTTTGATCGTCTGCTTATTAGTCTGTCTGTCTGACTGTCTGAAAATATGTGACCCAGCACCACGAAAGGGACATTAAGTCGCTGGGCTAGTTTCTCACAATAGGCTAGGAAAGTTTAAAAAATCTCATTTTTTTGTCAATTTTGAGTTATTGGTATTTTTGTGTTCTCTAACATCATAATTATCTTTCATATTTATAAAGGATACTCTTTAATATGGTCTGTAAATTAATGGTCTTATAAGTGTTTTAAAAACGATTAGGTCAATGCATTTTCCTTTAGAGTGTTAAAGCAAGACTTTCATATGCAGAGACTAGAGGACAGTCATATGCCAAAGACAGACAGACCTACGTAGCAGGAATGGGTGGTGTGTGTGTGGGTGTGGTGTGTGTTCGTGTGTGTGTGTGTGTTGTGTGTGTATGTGTGTGTGTGTGCCATGGTTTTTTTCAAAATGGCCGACGCTCGCCCTACTAAATTTAAATGCTGATAACTCTGGAACGGAAAATGATACACGAATGGTTCTTGTATCATTAGAAAGAGAATTGTCTGACGTTTTCCATCAAATGTACCATTTTCTCAGAATGGTCACGTTTGACACTTTATGTCCCTTTCGTGGTTGCTGCTGGGTCACATATTAACTTCTGTTACACAATTACAAAACAAAACAGAATTGTCTGACGTTTTCAAATGTACCATTTTCTCAGAATGGTCGGTTTGACACTTTATGTCCCTTTCGTGGTGCTGGGTTACATAATTATTAACTTTTGTTACACAATTACAAAACGGAACAAAATACATATTTTTAATATGTGTCTATTAAGAGTATTGATGTCAGTCTTTTTCTCTTTGTCTACCCATCTTTGTCTATAATTATGTGGACTTGAACAAAGTCATCGAGTTTGTGTTTACTAGGATTCAATTCAGGCCGTCTTAATATGTGCTTGCCCTTTCATTCGATTCCATGGACATATAAAAGTCAGAATCATTAGAGGTCCCTTGTTTAGATTTACTGGATCTAAGTTTATGTCCTTGTTGTTTCGATGTCATTGGCCAGAGGTAGGCTTACTTGACAACACAAGAGTTCAGAAGTCATTATTTACTGGGATAGCTTTTAGCTCTTTTGCGAATCGATTTTGTGTGTGACAGAGAGGAGAGAGAGAGAGAGAGAGAGAGAGAGAGAGACTAGACGAGAGAGAAGAGAGTAGAACGAGAAAGATAGAGAGAGAGCAGAGCGAGAGTAAGAGTGTATGTATGTGTGTGTGTGTGCGTGTGTGCGTGCGTGTGTGTGTGCATGTGTGTGTGTGTGTGTGCGTGCCGTGCGTGTGTGCGTGCGTGCGTGTTGTGCCGTGTGCGTGTGTGTGCGTGTGCGTGCGCAAGTGCGTGATGTGCGTGTGCGTGCGTGTATGTTGTCCCCTGTGTATGCGCGAGTGTGTATGTGTGTGCGTTTCCGTGTTAACGTTCTATCCACCAATCGTGATATTAGACGGGAGAGTGTATTTTGTGTGTAAGTGTGTATGCATGTGCGTGCATACCTAAGCATGTAAATGTACGTGTGGTTTGTGTCATAATGAATTGGTGACATTCATCAGACAATGCGCGCGCGTGCAGTGATTCGCGTGTGTGTGCTGTGTGTGTGTGTGTGTTGTGTGTGTGTGTGTGGTGTGTGGTGTGTGTGTGTGTAGTGTTGTCCCCGTGCGTGATGTTTGACGTGTGCGTGCGAATTTGTGTGTAAGTGTGTATTGTGTGCGTGCGTGCGCGCGCGTGGTGTGTGTGTGTTCTGTGTGTGTGCGTGTGTGCGTGTGTGCGTGTGCGTGCGCGCTTGTAATGTGTGTTGTGTGTGTGTGTGTGCGTGTGTGTGTGTGTGTGTGTGTGTGTGTGTGTGTGCGTGTGTGCGTGTGTGTGTGTGTATGTGTGTGTGTATGTGTGTATGTGTGTGTGTTTATGTGTGTGTGTGTATGTGTGTGTGTGTGTGTATGCATGGTGTGCGTGTATGTGTGTGTTGTGTGTGGTGTGTGGGGGGGGGGGGGGTGCGTGCGTGGTGTTAAGTGTTGATGGTGTACTTTTGTTTGTCTGTCTGTTTGTCTGTCTGTCTGTCTGTTTGAAATCAAAGTGGTTATACACGTAGCTCTTAAATGTACTAGGAATAGTTTTACATCTATCCCATCCTCGTGTTTTTCAGTTAGTTTTTTTGGTCTGTTCGTTTTACTGATTTTGCGAATTCAATAAAAAATCAAGTTTATTGGTTAGATCGACGTCTTGTATTTTACTGGGATTGATTTTATATCATTGCCTCGTGCCTATGGGGATTTTGCTTTGTGTTGTGACTGAGTGGGTGTAAAAAAAATAAAAGCAGCTAAAAATCATATTTTATTTACTGGGATTGACTTTCTGTCTGGAACCTTGATGTCTCGATTTTCGTGAATATGTGGACTTGAAAAAAATCGAAATCAATCGAAAATAGATGGGCTATTTATTCTCTGAAGACCATCCCTGGACAAAAAGACCGATGTGAAAGGAATTATCGATAGGAAGGTCGAGTCGATGTGCCTCCGCGTGTATGTGTAACCCTCACTGTGCCCCCGTCTCTATGTGTAACCCTCATTGTGCCCGTTTTTGTCTCTATGTGTCACCCTCAATGTGCCCTCTGTCTATTTGTGTCACCCTCCATTGTGCCCTCGTCTCTATGTGTCACCCTCATTGTGGTCCCCCCGTCTCTATGTTGTCACCCTCATTGTGCCTCGTCGGTCTATGTGTCACCCTCATTGTGTCCCCGTCTTTATGTGTCAACCTCATTGTGCCCCCCGTCTCTATGTGTCACCCTCATTGTGCCCCCGTCTCTTTGTGTCGCCCTCATTGTGCCCCCGTCTATGTGTCACCCTCATTGTGTCCCCCGTCCCTCTATTTGTGTCACCCTCATTGTGTCCCCCGTCTCTATGTGTCACCCTCATTGTGCCCCCGTCTCTACGTGTCACCCTCATTGTGCCCCAGTCTCTATGTGTCATACTCATCTTTTGTAGCCCCCGTCCTCTATGTGTCATTCATTTTGTGCCCCCGTCTCTATGTGCACCATCCCCATTGTGCCCCCGTCCTCTATGTGTCATACTCGGTGTGCCCCCGTCTATTTGTGTCACCCTAATTGTGCCCCGTCTCTATGTGTCACCCTCATTGTGACCCCCCCGTCTCTATGTGTCATCCTCATTGTGCCCCCGTCTCTATGTCAGTCACTGTGCCTCATTGTG
>CM065708.1:21448445-21465945 GCA_017654935.2 Phymorhynchus buccinoides | reverse complement strand
AACACACATAAATGGAACAGAAAACACACAAAATCGACATCTGCTAACTGACTTTAAAGGTATTATGTCTTGATGCTGTTTATTACAGAAACTCAAACAAACATCCTAAAAAAAATTGCATAACATTATAATAAAAAGTTTCCAAGATATTCAAGCCAAATCAAACGGCGGGTTTCCTCAATTTGCACTTTCAAAAGCACCACGCGCAACTCATTGTGGGTAACTTTTAGGTTTTGGGAGCCCTGCTCCCAAACATGGCTAGGTAAAATGCTCTAAGCGCTACTGAACACTAAACTCCGATTGTATTCGCACCTGGCATTTTAAATTGCTAGCAATTCTCTGCGATGATTTCACAGAGTCTCTCTTGTTGACCCTTGCCTTATAAAACGTGTGATTTATCATTAATTTCGATGTCGCGATGCCAAAACGCTTGAGAAGTTTAGCGATCAAATGTGTTGAGGCAACACTATAGAAACAAGGGACCTCACTCTTAGACGAAGTTTAGTCGCTTAGAACATCGTGATCGTTTTCAACATTTGACCCGAGAAATGGCCAGCATTTGATAACGAACTCTCTCCATTCGTCTCTGGTTTTTTTTCTAGACTTGGGAATCGATGATAGCTTATATCATCGTTTTCTTCAGTTTGGCCCAAACGGCACACTAAACAGGCACGGTGAATTCTTCTGCGTTTGCAGCCTACGGTACTGTAGCCGTGGTCGGTCATTGTTCGCGTTGCTTAGGGGAGGGCCGCTTACAGCACACAAAAAAGCATAAACAAAGATGGTGTCGGTCCGATCAATATTTCCGGCATGGTGCGATCAGTCAGGCGTAAATAATGGAATTGAACCACATATTAAAAAACGGCGCAAAATATATTGCAATGAGTTTGTTGGTAGTTGTTAATTCACAAAAAGAAGTGTTTTGACCAAGTTTCGGGATACAGGACATAATACCTTTAAACGAGCACATAGGGGAAGACGGGTAAAATGCGCATGGGCGGGTAAGTAGCCCACCCTAATTATCTCATGAAATAAAGACATTTCAGTCACATTTGCCCATGAGACGAAATGCTAGACATTAACGCTCGTCTCAAAATGAGACTGAAATTTGCCCTCATTTCATGAGATAATTGGGGTGGGCTTCCTACCCGCCCATGCTCTTTTTTAACCCCGCTTCCCCTAGGTGTTTTTTTTAAATAAAAAAATTGTGAGTTTTTTTAGGGGGAAGCAACACAACCGCACATTATTAGAAGTGCAACTAATACACACGTTTTAAGACAGCTTGTAACAAACAAAAAAATTATCATAGAGTACTTACGAGTCTATGCTTGGCTGAGTGAGGTGCGTAGCTTAACACCCCACTTGAATCATGGGATTGTAAAAAAATCGGGGGGGGGGGGGGGAGCGGGGGCATGATTGCGTCATTTATTCCAATGACGTGTATTTCTTCCAGTTTCCATTTTTTTCTTCAAAGAAAGAGATCAACTTTCATGGAGTTATTAGAAGGTCAAACCTGAATCTACTCATTTCACTGGGTGTGGGGTGAAAGTTGCTATGGTTACATAGAGTACTAAGGAGGGTTGCGTACCCCTTCAGGCATTTGAAAAAAAAATGACGCAAGCATGACGTAATTTATATAATCTTCTTCTCCCTTCTTCTTCTTCTCGATCGCTCAAACAGTTTTTCTTGTCAATTATGAGCAGCAGATTCGTCATGCTGCTGTTATGCGCCTAACTAAGGAATAAATAGACCCAGCAAGTCCAACTTCGGCTGGAGGAAATATGTTTTTGAAAGTGTTTTTTTGAAAAAAGGCTAGGAGAATGGACCAGATATTAAGGCAGAAAGACAGTAGATGACAAAAATAGATAACCAAATGGAACAGGCAGAGTCAAAAAGAGCGACAGATTAGAGGAAGCTACAAGCACAGAACTTCCAGAAGGTTGGAGAAACTATTTATACAAAAGACCCCCAGGTATCCCCACGGGTGGATAATTTCTATATAATCTCTACGATTTCAAGTGGGGAGGGGGGGGGGGGGGGTACGCACAGACCCAACAACGCGCAGATCTGTTAGTACTCTAATGGACCAATTTGGTCACAGTCTCAGGAAATCCGTTTTGCTACGAGAACTGAGAATGACGAAGCAGACGTTGATTCTACGCCCAAACTAAGAATACCGCGCGCTAAACACCTACCGGTTCGACCGCTCCTGCGGTCAAATCATCGGCCTAAGTTGCCCATAGGAGCTAAGCAGAGGTTAAATCTCCTCTCTAGATCATAAGCACTCGAGAAATAACCAGAGGGAAGGAAATTCAGTTCTTGGTTACGCTAGACCTAACCTGAATAAGTACGAAAGGAAAGAAGGGGAAAGGACAGGAAGACAAAAGGTTTCCTGCAAATCTGAGCGTTCAAATCCCGCTCCGTAAAATCGAATGAAATGGGCTTGTAGAGGACAGGCTGGTAAGTAATAAACAGGATAGCAAGCAGATCAATAAGCTTCCGGAAGTGGAGTAAGTGTAATGAAAACAGTTTCTCTTCCTTTTAGGTTAGGTACATTATAGTCACGGAGGGTACTCTGTGAAATTCGGGTTGCTCCCACCTGGGAGAGGCCCGTCGCAGCCAGAGGCGCGCCACCCAATTAAAAAAAAAAAATTTGCATGTGATTTTTGTGTGATTGATGAGGAAGGAAAGGGGGGGGGCGGGGGGGGGGGGAGGGGGGTAAAATTTTCGACCAAATGACAACTTTTTCGTTGCACTGGGATTAACGTGTGCTGAGTGCACGGGCACACGGGACCTCGGTTTATTGTCTCGTCCGAAAGACTCCACGTTCAGACCGTGAGGTCTAGTGCAAAGTGAGAGGAAACAATCCCTGTACCCAGGTTCGAACTCGGGTTTTACTTGACACGAAGCGAACGCGCTCCCACTGTGCCACTCTACACTCTTTTATAACACAGAGACTCCCCGTGGGGATACCCGGGGGTCTTTCGTAAAATAGTTCTGTGCTTGTAACTTCTCTAATCTGTCACTCTGTTTGACTCTGCCTTTTCCTTTGCTTTCTATCATCTGCTATGTGTCTGACTTATTTGGTCCATTCTCCTGCCTCGTAAAACAAAAAAATCTTCCAAGTAATGTTTCTCCTTTGAGCTACTCCGAAATCGGAATGTGTCCGGCTGTACGCAGCGGGGAGCCAGTGAAAACTGAAACCGGACACATAACGTGCCTTCACATTATGGCCATATGGCCTGGGAACGTATAATAATAATAATATAGCACAGAGAGAGATAAAGAGAGAGGAGAAGAGAGAGAGTAGAGAGAGAGAGAAGAGAGAGACATGAGAGAGAAGAGAGCAGAGACGGAGAGAGAGAGGACCATAGAGAGAGACCAGAGAGATAGAGAGAGACAGAGAGAGAGAGAGAGAGAGAGAGAGAGTAGAGAGAGAGGATTGAGAGAGAAGAGAAAGAGAGAGAGAGACAGAGACCGAGCGACAGATACAGAGGAGAGAGAGAGAGAGAGAGGAGACAGAGAGAGAGAAGAGAGACAGAAACAGAGACAGAGAGGGGATAGGGGGAGGGAGAGACAGAGACAGAGACAGAGCGAGAGATCGAGCGAGAAAGTGAGAGAGAGAGAGAAAGAGAGAGAGAAGAGAGAGAGAGAGAGAGATGAGAGAGACAGAGACAGAGACAGAGACACGAGAGACAGAGACACAGAGAGAGAGAGAGAGACAGCGACAGACAGAGAGAGAGAGAGAGAGACAGAGACAGAGAGAGACAGAGACAGAAGAGACAGAGACCGAGAGAGAGAGAGAGAAGGAGAGATTGAGAGAGAGAGAGAGAGGACAGAGACAGAGACAGAGAGAGACAGAGAGAGAGAGGAGAAGACGAGAGAGAGAGATTTCTGAGACAGAGAAAGCGACAGGACAGAGAGAGAGAGAGAGCGACCTGAGAGAGACGGAGAGAGAGAGAGAGAGGAGACGAGACAGAGAGAGAGAGAGAGAGAGACACACACACAGAGAGAAAAACAGAGATCGAGAGAGAGACAGAGCGAGAGAGAGAGAGAGAGAGAGAGGAGAGAGAGAGAGAGAGAGAGATGAGAGAGGGACAGAGAGAGAAACAGATGAGGAGAGAGAGAGAGGAGGAGAGACACGAGAGAGAGAGAGAGAGAGAGAGAGAGAGGAGAGACAGCCCGAGAGAGACGAGAGAGAGAGGACAGAGACAGAGGAAGAGTAGAGAGAGAGAGAGAGAGAGAGAGAGAGAGAGAGAGAGAGAGAGACATCAGATTTCAGACTTCAGCTTCAGAAACAAGGAATTGTCCAAGGGAAAATGATTTTAGCCCTGAGAGAGAGAGAGAGAGAGAGAGAGAGAGAGAGAGAGAGAGAGAGAGAGAGAGAAGAGAGAGAGAGAGGAGAGAGGAGAGAGAGAGAGAGAGAGGAGGGACGAGGAGAGGAGAGACAGAGAGAGACAGAGAGGAGCCGAGAGAGAGAGGAGAGATGAGAGAGAGAGAGAGACGGACACCGGACACTGGACCCTTGTAAGGTCAATTAACAACATGGGGGAGACCATTTATGGTTCATTGCAAGAGGGGGAGGGGGGGGGGGGCGGGGTATATATGACTGATCGCATCACAGGCGTATCATGAACACAGTCCAGAAATAATGAAAGTTCACCGGACTCTTTAGACTTTTTTGTGTGCCTTATTTGTTTTGCCTTTATTTATTTATTTATTTATTATTTATTTAATTATTTATTCTATCTAATCTCATCTACTTATTTTTTCTATGTCTTTACTAGTTTGTTTATGTCTATATTGTAGTCATTCAGTCATTCATTCATTTATTCATTCAATTCATTGATGTTATTGTGTTTTATTAATTATTTATTTTATTGAGTGAGTGAGTGATTGTTATTTATTCATGTATTTATTTCTATAAATTACTGCATTCATTTCAATGAAGTGGTGTCATTTAATTATTTATTTATTTGTTTATTTATTATTTCATTTCTTTTGGTTTAAACAAGATTTATTCAAATGAAGCACATACAGCAGCACATAATTAAAATGAGTAGAGCACAACAAGCTTAGAGCTTATACAAGGCACTCCAACATTTTTCAATTACATAGTATTGGCTGCCACAAGCATGGGAATAAACAGCACAACATCAATATTAGTGTACAATGGGAAGAAAAACAAATAAAACAATAATTTACCAACAAAAACAACATGTATCAAAACAACAGAATCATATAAAAGCGTTTATAATCCACATACAACTCTCCACACACACACACACACACACACACACACACACACACACACTACACACAGCACACCCACACACACTCTTTTCTCCTCGTTTTAATAATTCAATATTTGTTTATGTCTGTTTTGTTTTTGTTTAATTAATGTAATTATTTTTAAGTCTAATATCACCCTTGTTGTGAACAGACTTTAAATTAAATCAATCAAATCAAATCAAAGTTGCCTTTAGGTTGTAAGGGCAAGACTGAGATGCGCACCAGCTGCAAACTGCATCAAATCAATAATTTCATCACGGAAACTATTCCGACCAGGGCTTAAATGTAACGAGTCACAATAAGGACACACATTAGAGACAGTTATTCTGCCAAAAATATGTTTGACAGTTGGATGAAATTACTAGTAGACTCAAGTATTGTTCTATTTTCATGTTGGTTTTTATCACAGCTACCGAACAAAAGCAGTGATACATTTGTTTTGACATCATCAGGTAATAGTCGATTGTCTGTCTACGGGCCTGTTGGAAAAGGGGACAGTGAAAGAGAAAGTGACATGCATCTTCTACAGGTGCGTTGCAAATACAAGCTGGGTTGTTCAAAATATGTCGTTGGAATAAATCATTACGTAGATCACTCATTTGAACAGTCTTAATTTACAGATAATTATTTAAGACAGTCGATCTTGTAAGTAGTAATAAGGGAAAACTGTGCTATCTTCGCTACTGAGAAAACGCTTTAAGACACTGAGATAATCGCACTGCTTGATATTCTCCGGAAGGCTATTCCAAAGAACAGTAGTGGATGGAAAATAAGAGGATTTATAAAGTTCTAATCTACATCTAGGCACTTGTCTCTCATGGGGATATCGTCTATGGTAGGGATTGATTGATGCAATTAGTTGGGGGAGGCGATTGATTAAATACATAGGTACAGAACCGTTGACAATTTTGTTATACAAAATTATTTTATGACGACACCCCCCGCCGCCTTTCTTTTAAAGAATGTGAATCCTGTTTCAGTATACAGCTTTTTGATGGCTAGTCCCTCGGACTGAGCCAGTAATTGTTCTGAGTGCATCCAGACCATGTATTTGTTCAAGATCTTCTGCTTGTTTGTGCGTGCAGTTGTCCCATACTACATCTGAAAAGTCTAACCTTTAAATTCCTAACTAAATGGGGCAAAATAAACGATTTATGCCTTGTTAAAAGCGCTTTACGACTTAGTCGGTATTTGTATGACCTAAGGCAAGCAACAAGTGTGCGACACTTAGATATAATAGATTTGATATGGAGATACCACTTGCAATTATTTTGAATGATAACTCCTAGATGTTTGTGATTGTCTGTCTCTTGAAGTACTACATCGTTACATTTTAATGGTTGTGTGTGAGGAAGTGCTTGGTTAGAGATTGTCATCAATTCAGTTTTGGTTTGATTAAATTTAACTTTCCACGTTGATGCCCATCTGCTAATCTTTTCTAAATCCGAATTTAAAATTTATGTTCGTATGTCAGTATTTTCAAGGCCTAAATACATACTAGTATCATCAGCAAAAAGCTTGATGATAGATTCAATGTCATTTACAATATTGTTAATAGAGACAAGAAAGAGTAGAGGTCCGAGGACAGAACCTTGAGGGACGCCTGCCGACACAGGGAGATAAGGGGATTTACTACCTTTTAGAACAACTGCTTGCGTGCGCTTCCTTAAATAGTCGGCAAACCACTCAAGCAACTGTCCACGAATACCAAGTGCAAAGAGTTTGTACAGCAAAACTTGGTGCCACACTTTGTCAAACGCCTTAGATATGTCAAAGAAAATTACCTGCCCTGTTGTCTTAGAATCTAAAACTTTGCAAAAGTCGTCATAAATACATAACAACTGATAGACGGTGGAGTCGTTGGGGATAAATCCAGATTTCATTTCTTTTACTATTTATATTTATTGATTTACTTGTTATTTGTCCATCCATCCATTCATGTATTTATTTATTTATTTGTTTACTGCATTCATATGGAATAATGAGGATACATCAAACAAAACAGTCATCGTCCTTTGCTCTATTTCTCAGCAGCGCTTCTTTGACTGTGTAGCAGACATACGCCAGAAGAAGACGTCCTTTGCTTCCAAATGTTCACCGCAATCGATTCAAAAGTTTAGAGAAAGGGACTGGAAACATAATTGTTTTCACACACACAACACCACACACACACATACACACACACACACACACACACGCGCGCGCGCACACACACGCGCACACCTACCACACACACACACACAACACACCAACACACACCACATAACACCACACACACACAGGCAGAAGTGCAGACAGAAAAAACGCACAGCCCACAGTTGTGTCCTTTTGCAAAGTAACTTTGCTTTTTTCTGATAGAAGCCCCGGACTGAGTAACAAAATGTGTTTTCACAGGTCTGTGAATATGATCACTGAGAGCAAAGTTTTTCAATCAGTTTTTTTGTTTTCTTTTTCCAATAAATACCCAAAGGAAAGATTTCATTTATGCACGCAAGGCCGAAAAAAAGAAGACTTTTCCTAATTGTCTTCTTGAATTGTTGAGAGTCATTCTGTCTCTATTCCTCTCAGTCATTCTGTCTCTATCTCTGTCTCTCTGCCTGTCTGTCTCACTGCCTCTCTGTCTCTCTCTCTCTCCCTCTCCATCTATCTCTCTCTCTCTTTCTCTTTCTCTCCTCCCCCCCCCCCCCGTCACGTCTTTGTCTGCCTGTCATGTCTGACTTTGTCTCTTCCCTCTTCTTCTTCTCTCTCTCTCTCTTCTCTCTCTGCTCTCTCTCTCATCTCTCTCTACTACTTTTCTCTCTCCCTCTCTCTGTCTTCTTTCCATCCCCCCCCCTCTTCTCACTCGCTCTCCTTCTCTGTCTCTCTCTCTATCTTACTTACTCCTCGCTCTCTTTCATTTTCATTCTCCCTCAGTCCCATCTCAAAGTCTCTCTCTATTTCTGTCTCCACCCTCTCTCTTCTTTCTCTCTCTCTCTTCTCTCTCTCTCTCTCTCTCTCTCTCTCTCCTCTCCCCCATCTCTCTCTCTCTTTCGCTCTGTACTGTCTGTCCTCTGTCATTCGTCTCTGTGTCCATGTTTTAAGTCTGTCTCTGTCTCTGTCTCTGTCTCTCTCTTTCTAATCTGCTACTCTCCCTCTCTCTCTCTCTCTCTTCTCTCTCTCGCTCCTCTCTCTCTCTCCTCTCCTTCTCTCTCACTCTCTCTCTGTCTCTCTCCTCTCTCCCTCTGTACTCTCTCTCTATCATACTTACTGCTCGCTCTCTTTCATTTTTCATTCTCCCTCAGTCCAATGCAAAGTCTCCATCTCTCTCTCTGTCTCCACCCTCTTTCTCTCTCTCTCTCTACTCTCTCTCTCTCTCTCTCTACTCTCTCTCTCTCTCTCTTCCTCTCTCTCTTCTTCTCTCCTTTCTCTCTCTCCTCTCTGCTCTCTCTCTGTCTCTCTCTCTGAGTCTGTCTGTCTGTCTCTGTCTGTGTCTCTCTCTGTCTTTGCTTCTGTCTCTGTCCTCTGTCTTTCTCTGTCTCTGTCTCTGTCTGTCTCGGTCTGTCGTCTCTCCTCTTCTCTCTCTCCCTATCTCTCTCTCTCACACACCTCTCTCTCTCTCCCTCTCTCTCTCTCTCTCTCTTTCTCTCTCTCTCTCTCTGCTCCTCCTCCCTCTCCTCTCTCTCTTCTCTCTCTCTCTCTCATCTCTCTCTCTCCTGCTGTCTGTCTCTGTCATTGTCTCTGTCTCTATATATCTCTGTCTCTGTCTCTCGTCTTCTCTCTGTCTGGTCTCTCTCCTACCTCTCTCTCCTCTCTCTCTCTCGTCTCTTTCTCTCTCTCTCTCTCTCTCTCTACCTCTCTCTCTCTCTCTACTCTCTCTCCGCTCCTCTCTCTTCTCTTTCTCTCTCTCTCTCTCTCTTCTCTCTCCTGTCCTCTCTATCTCTGTCTCTCTCGCTCTCTCTCTCTCTCTCTCTCTCTCTTTCTCTCTCTCTCTCTTCGGAAGACTCTCTCTCTCTCCCCCCTCTTCTCTCTCTGGCCCACCCTTTCATCTGAGAGGTGAACAGAAGTTAGGAAACTCGACAATTAGGCCTTTTCAACCCTTTTTCATTTTTTTCTTAAGATACAAGACAAAGTTCACCAGAACCGATGTGTCCTGCACAATCTCACGACATCTCTCGGGGGCCAAAGACAGTTAGGAAAAACTTCCCCCTCCTCCTCCCCACCCCCCACCCTTATGCATCTAACAAGCATTCTGATCCGCCACTTTTATTTCATTCATGTTCATGGGGGAAACACAACAACAACAACAACATAAACAATGATCAACGCTTGGAGCATAATTTACGCGTCTTTTTGACTAGAAAAACAAAACAAAACAAAACAAAAAAACCGACAACCCAAAATACCAAATTTCATGTAATAATCTAATATATTTATTCTAATACAGTGGAACGACCCTTTTAAGACCTTGCATTTTTTATTTAGTAATCCAACAATAAGGTCTTAAAGACACACTGACGCTCCACGGTTAAGTCCCTTGATTTTGGGTCTGGGTAACTGTGACCCACATATAGATGTCCCCAACTTCAAATTGAGGATGCTCTTTAAAATGATTGTTTCGGTTTGAATTTAGGGGCATTTATATATGGGAGTCAGACCTGACTCAAACAAGATTTCTTTCCAGCTATAAGAGAGAAAACGCGTGAAACCCGTGATTTTTTGACCACGTCCGACCTGGTGGGTTCTTTAAATGGAGGGAGGGGGTGTACAAGGGAGGTTAATTGTAATAATTATCAAAGAAGAAGAGATGTCTCAGAGAAGTAGGTTTATAGTGGGAGGGAGTCTTATACGGCGTGGGTGGTGGTGGTGGTGGTGGGGGGGGGGCGGGGGGTCTTATACGAGAGGTTCCACTGTTTTTATCAACATTCTTCTTCGCCTTCCAATTTCAACTTTTCACCACATCCTGCACGGGGAAACACACTGCTAATCATCATTCATATTAAAAGGATAACTGTCCAACCGTCTGTCCGTTCTCCCAAAATGGCAAACTGCAACTGAGGCGGCGGTGTCATTTGTGCGGTTTGGCAAATACGCGAAACGCGTATCCACCGGCCTCTCTGCGCCAGTATCTCCGGCATTTCTGGACCGATTGCCTTCGAATTTGGCAGATAGATGACCAGGGACAGTGACTATATGTGTGCTAAACTGGAAGCGAATCGATTTATCAACACGCGCGATATGCGCCGCTTGAGCCTTTCACAAACCGCGGCGAAACGAGACCCCACATTGACTCGAAATTTTGAACATCCATGACCAGGGATAGTGACTATCTTGGTGCAAAATTTCAACACAGCATCAATTCATAAACGCGCGCGATATGAGCAAATTTACATTTGCGCGGACCCGGCATTTCAAGCCGTCCACAATAAACAGCTTACACAGAAAGAACTCAGTATTGCGCTACTGCGCCGCGCAGGCAGAACAAAAAAAATAAAAAACAAAAAGAAAACAGGTTGGAGAGCGGAGATTACTTTAGCGAGGAGGTACCAATATCCCGCTATAGTATTTCGCGGCACCGGCAATATATCCAGTACTCAGCATTACCGGACACTTGGCGTTACCGGTTACCCGGCGGTTGCGCTCAGTGGTACATAAATATGAATTCGAACATTTTCCCTGAGGGGAAGCGAAGACCCACTTTCTGTAATTCCTGTCTGTTAAATTTCAGGAGACTGGTCTTTTTTAGCAGAAGAATTCTGCTTTAGAGGTATGTCTCCGTGAGCGGGTATGAAGGTGAAAGAAGGGAGGGGGGGGAGGGGGGGGGGGGTACTTTTATGCAGTCCGCAGATGGTGGATAGAGATAGAGACAACAAATTTTGAGGACAAGTTCTTTGTGCTTTCTCTCCCTTGTCTCTTAAAAACTTTTCTTTTTTCTTTCTGGCTCACTCGCATTTCTGGTTTCCGGGCCAGGAAATTGAGTTTTAGCTCCCCCTCCCCTCTCTCCATTTTTACGTCTCCGTTACTGCAAATCTGTCGTCTGGAAAGTGTGTCTCTTTATTGACCCCACCCCTCTATCTCTCTGTCTGTCTGTCATCGTCTCGGCAGTTTGTCTGTCTGTTTGACTGATGTCTGTCTGTCTGTCTGTCATTGTCTCTGTATCTGTCTCCTCTGTCCTCTCTCTCTCTCTCTCTCTCTGCTCTCTCCTCTCTTCTCTCTTCTCTCTCTCTCTCTCTCTTCTCTCTCTTCTCTCTTACTCCTCTCTCTTCTCTCTCTATTGTCTCTCTCTCTCTCTCTGCATGCGTGTGTGTGTGTGTGTGTGTATTGTGTGCGTGTGGTGTGTGTGGTGTGTTTGTGACGCGCGTGTGCGCCGTGTGTATGTGGTGAGAGTTGGTCGCGCGGGTGCAGCGTGTGTAGTTGTGCGCTGTGTTTGTATGTCGTGAGGTGGTATGTGTGTGTTGCGTGAGTTCGCGTTGGCGCGCGCCCGCGCGCGACGCGCGCGTGTGTTGGTGTGTGTTGTGTCCTTATGAGTTCGTTTTCTAATTTATTTTCTGCTGTGTTTCTCTTTTACTGTTTTGAACTTCTGTTGTTGATGTTTGTTCGTTTGTTTTGTATCGGGTTTTTTCTTCTTTTCAGCAAAACACCTTAATCAGTGTTTTTTTTATAAAGAAGTGAATATGTTTTCAGTTTTGTTTCACATCGTGTTGTTGTTGACTTCGTACTTTACTGTTTTAAATCCCCCCACCCCCCCCCCCCCCCCCTCCCCCCCCCCCCCCCCCCCCCCCCCCCCCCCACCCTCCCGCCTGCCTGCGATTCATACATAGAGACGGGTATACAGAGAGGAATTAGTGCGCGTGCGCGCGCATACACACACATAGACACACAATGTGTGAGAGAGAGAATTAGAGAGAGAGGGAGGGAGGAGAGAGTGGTGTGTGTATGTGTGTGGTGTGAGAGAGAGAGACGATGAGAGAGAGAGAAAGAGAGAGGAGAGATGCAGATGATGAGAGAAGAGAGAGAGAGAGAGAGAGACTGAAAACTGAAACTTTTGTTTCCCAAGGATATAGATTTTAGGCAACGCCTTATCTCTTCCCAGAGCAGAGAGAAAGAGAGAGAGAGAGAGACTTAGAGAGAGACTTGAGAGAGAGAGAGACCTGACCGAGGATGGATTTTTGAGAGAGGGACGAGGCGAGAGAGAAGAGAGAGAGACGAGAGGGACAGATAACCAAGCAGACAGGGACAGAAAGCCAGGACAGAAAAGAAGACAGACAAAGGCAGAAGAGACAGAGGGACGGACAGAAAGACCGACATGAGAAAGGCGTTCATACCACACGTAGGGCTATAATCATAAATGGCCACACTTCAGCCATTAACCTTTCACCGCCAAAGTCACATTTAGCACAAGTACCAGTGATTTATACGCCTATGCCCACTAAAAGGATCAAAATTTTGGCGTCTATTATCCAGAAGGACCCTTTATGTTGTTAATTTCGGGACCGGCAAGGATAGGCCTGTTGACACTTTAAATATGTCAATAGCCCAGGAATCCCCACTCATTTCCCCCCCACCAGCCCATCATGATTGTTTTCTCTTCCCAGCCCTATAGTCTAATTTTTCGTGAATATTTTTTTGTTAACTGAATTCAAAATGGCCCTCTGGGCGGTCTGTTGAAAGGGTTAAGTCTATGTGTACACGTCCTTTAACACCATTCACAATATATTTCTATCTCCCCATTACAACACCAGTGGTGGTAGGTCTTTTCCGTCATATTCATGTCTGTGAATAATTTATTGTTAACGCTTGTACACAGACCTTTACACTCGAACTTGATGCGATAGTGTCATAATATTTTGATTATGTAGGTTACTAGTTTGTGCATCGTGATGACCACAGCCTAATTTATTATCTATCGGGACCATTTTGTTGTTGTTGTAAAACTTCAACGAACGTTTAGTTAGATATAGAAGCACAGCCTACTAAGCATCACGCGCAACAATATCTAAAGCCCCCATCACACTCGATGAAGAATAACCACGTCCCCAACTGCGCACTACATTTCTACAGACACGTCGTGACGAAGTCGTGGACATCTTTCTCAACCACGACCTTACTATACTGGTCTCCAAAAGTTAAGGACCGGCTTCTGTTTTCAGTAGCTTGATATCTATTATTGTACACTAAGACAACAATGAAGAAAATGGCAAAACTTAGGCTACTCAATCACTTTCCTTCCTGTTGCACGTGCCTGAACCAGTTTGGCAGACATTGCAGAACAGCAACAGCGTTTTCAGGTACGCTTAAAATGTGGCAAAATCACGAGAATTTCACGAAAGTTTGGTATCTTTTCGCTGAAGAATCAGGGCCGATACAGGTTTCTTGCCTATTGCACGTGCAAAGCATGACTGTAGTGAACACTGCTGAGCAAAAGTTAGACACGCATGTGTATTTAAGGGCGGGCAACCAGAACTCTCAATAAGCATGACTCCAAGACAGAAGAGAGAAGATCGTACTTCCGGCCCTTAAATTTTGGAGACCAGTATACGATCTGAGGAGTGGGGACCCACACTTGAAAAAACACAAGAACAAAATGTAGATCGAGCTACGTTCTTGGGGCGGGGCCCCTACGCTAGCGGCTGACGTTTTTGTTTCATTAGACCTACGTTGCCACTTACTTCGACTGTCCAGGGGACACCGGAACTAACGTTGCGTAACGTGAGCGCAAATCGGCGAAAAACGGTACTAAGAAACACATCTTTTGCTGACGTTTGTTGAAAACGTTTTGTGGCTGCTTATCGAGGTAGCAAGCGACAAACTATTTAAAAGGATCATGGGAAATATCATTACTTCCGGCTTTATTTATAATATATATCGCGTGAAACAAAAAAAAACCCCCCCCCCCCGGTTGTTTGGGGGGGGACTTTTTTTTCCTTTTTTTTGGTTTTTAAAAAAAAACTTTTTTCAAAATGGAACACCAAAACGTGTCAGCAAATATCATGAACAAATACGGGATGATTTTAGGAAATTAAACAAACACAAGTATTTTTGAGTACTCTTTCTTAATTTTTCATCATGTCAGATGGCATAATATAGTGCAAATTTAAATTTTCTGCACACAGATAGTCGCGGGTGAAAATCAAAAACTGTGTACAAACTGACAGATGTACTATTTATCTCCCTTATGATAGCAACCCATTTCTCTCTCTCTCTCTCTCTGTCTCTCATCTCTCTCATCCTCTCATTCTCTCTCTCGTTCTCTCTCTCTCTGCTCTCTCTGTCTCTCTCTCTCTCTCTCTTCCTAAAAGTGAAGAGTAAGCATATAGAGTTATTTGCCCTTAGCAAACGTTTAGGGTGTTTCGTAGCCCTCCCCCGTTTGGCGTCGTAAGCGTTATTCGTGCGGCGACCGTTATCTAGAGAAACTCAAACCCAGGCCGCCTCTACAGTACGGTGTCCCCCGTTCTCACTACTACCCCATACCGGAGCTTCCTTTTTTCACCACGTCCTACGCGACGCGTGAAGTTTTTGCGTATGTTTACATAAGAAAAATGAGAAAAAAATCTTTAACGTCCCTCCGGTACTGTATGGACCATATTCGAGGGGTGCCTACCAGAATGGTCTATCTCGAAAGGAAATAAAGAGCTTAGATGGGCAGTTCTGGCATTCACCCCAGATATAAAGATGTGGTAACGATCCTGGAGGCAATGCCCGGAGGCGGTGCAAACACCAGTAAAGTCACGAATTCTTAACAATACAGATAAGTATTGTTGCAATAAGTATGTTCAACAAAATGGGCTTATTAGAAAGCAAGCGGTACGAAGACGCTCCGCCAGCCACGGTCTTATGACGTTACGCCACGACCTTGCTACGATCACCCACGTTCTGGCTGAGAATGTAGCGAGAATTACCCCACTGACTGACTATGTGTGATGGTCGCGTAACAAAAAGCCCCCACCCAAAACCCACCAAGAACACTACAAACAAAACAGCACTGGGAAAAGGCCAGCTGGCATTGTCGCATGAAAATAGGTAGCTCATAAAAAATAAGTAGCTCGCTACCTATGACAGTGTTATTTGCGACAAACACAAATTTCAACGATTTCCTGTACTTTAGCCATTTAGACTAAACCCTAAACCCTAACCTAGAAAAAAAGTGAAATTTGTCGTTCATGCTCAATGTCGCAAATACACACACTCTCATAGGTAGCGAGCTTACTTATTTTTACGAGCTACGGGAAGACGGGGTTAAAAGCGCATGGGCGGGTAAGAAGTCCCCCCCAATCATCTCATGAAATAAATAAAATTTCATCAGTCAAATTTGCCCATGAGACGAATTCTTAGACATTAACGCTCGTCTCATGGGCAAATTTGACTGACATTTTTTTTATTTCATGAGATAATTGGGGGTTGGCTTCTTTCCCGCCCATGCGCTTTTTTACCCCGTCTTCCCCTACCTATTTTCATGCGACAGGCATATCATACTGCGTTTGATCAATGTATTTTTTTTGTGTTGTTACGAGACTTTGTGCAGTCTTCATTTGGATCACTTTTCGGCAGAGTGTTTTTTGCTCACGTGGAGCTATAAAGTAGGGGAGAAAGCAAAATATATACCCGTTTTGCAGCCATGGCTTTCATCGAATTCTTCCTTCTTATGTTAACAACGCTGTGTGCTGTGCCTGGTCAGATCGTTGTATTCGTGACTTGTTTGTTTGTCTGTCCGTCTGTCTGTCTTTCTGTCTATATGTCCAGTCTTGATGTCTCTGTCTTTTTGTCTCTGCCTCTCTTCTCTCTCATCTCTAGAGTAGATAATTATGCGTTTGTCTGTTTTCTTTTTTAAATCTTTATACAGGTTTTGGTGTTGTTTTTAATCAAATGTGTTGCTCCTCATGAGCATGACTTTTGGTGGATTTTTGTTCGCGGCTTATGAAATAAAATTATCAGTATTACTTGTTGCTTAAATGAACATTAATCTCAATAATTACGATACTATCACCTGGCCTGTCAGTTTCTGTCTCCATGGAAAACGCAATGAGTCTCATGTTGAGAAAGAGTGCATATAATACATTCGTTATTAATTCCACAACATGCAATGGTAGAACTAGATGCGTTCGCCTAGATGGTAACGCGTTCGCATTGTGTCAATAAAACCGAGTTTTCGAACACTGGGTAAGGGGATTTTCCTCTCACTTGCACTAGGCATTCGGTCGTGAAAGTGGAGTCTTTCGGGATGAGACGATAAACAGATGGTCCCGTGGCCATGTACTAGAACACGTTAAAACCAGTGGCCAACGAAAAAGTTTGTCATTGGTTAAACCTTCACCGCCAAGTCGCATTTTAGCACACAGTTGATTTACAACATATGCACTAAAAAGCATCAAACTGGGGTATATATCCACAGACACCTGCTTTGTCTTAGTTGGGGGAAGTAAGGGGACAGACCTATTTTATAGATGCACAGAAGATTCCCATACTGCAGAGGAAATTTTGTTCTCTACCCAGGTAAACTTAATAGCAATTTTTGGCGGAACTAAATGGTGGCGCGTGAGAAAGGGTTTAAAATGACACCTCCCCCCTTTACCTTCTCATCAGTCCGCACACAATGCATGAATAAAAACAAAACAAAAGGGTGTGCGCGCCCCTGGCATGTGACGCGGCTTCCAGGTGGGAGCAACCCCGAATTTCACAGAGTACGTCCTGTGACTTTAAAGCTAGCTAATTGCCTACCTTAAATGCTATCACTAGCCCCCGGGGTGGAATGTTTGTGTATGATTCAAGATTCAAGATCAAGATTCTTTTATCAGCCAACGCATGTAATACAAAATAAATCGTTTGCGTTTTGCCAAGACACAACAACAACAACGGAAAGCGACACATCGAAGGAAACCAACTTAAGAGAGAGAGGGAAAAAAAAAATTTCACAACTCAGATTACATCATCGGATAGTCTCTCTCTCCAGAATCTTTCTCTCAGATGTCGCACCTACACAACCCAACACACACACGCTAACCGCTCACACGCTCACCACACAAGACAGCGATCACGCATGACACCGATTGACACAAGTCTGAGCAAAATAGGCTACAGAAAAATTCCTTAGGTGATCTCCTTATAATATTCTTATTCTCTTCCATCATATTTTGTAAAATATTCTTTTTTTTATATTTTACTTCTAATATCAGAACCTTTTACCATAATTTATATACTTCCACTATTTGTGTTAAGTTAATTCCATCAACATTAT
>CM065708.1:21402479-21412479 GCA_017654935.2 Phymorhynchus buccinoides | reverse complement strand
TTACCGGTACCCGGCGTTGCGCTAGTGGTACATAAATTATGAACGAACATCTGAGGGAAGCGAAGACTCCTTTCTGTCATTCCTGTCTGTTAAATTTCAGGAGGAGGTCAGCAGAAGAATTCTGCTTAGAGGTATGTCTGTGAGCGGGATGAAGGTGAAAGAAGAGGAGGGGGGGGGGGGGAGGTGGGGGGGGGTAGTCGCAGATGGTGAGATAGAGAGACAACAAATTGAGACAAGTTCTTTGTGCTTTCTCTCCCTTGTCTCTAAAACTTTTCTTTTTCTTTTCTGGCTCACTCGCATTTCTGGTTTCCGGGCCAGGAAATTGAGTTAGCTCCCCTCCCTCTCTCCATTTTTACGCTGAGCAAATCTGTCGTCTGGAATTGTATGTACCCCACCCCTCTATCTCTCTGTCTGTCTGTCTGTCTGGCCGTTTGTCGGTCTGTTTGACTGTATGTCTGTCTGTCTGTCTGTCATTGTCTCTGTCTCTGTCTCTCTCTCTCTCTCTGTCTCTCTCTCTCTCTCTGTCTCTCTCTCTCTCTCTCTCTCTCTCTCTCTCTCTCTCTCTCTCTCTCTCTCTCTCTCTCTCTCTCTCTCTCTCTCTCTCTCTCTCTCTCTCTCTGCAGCGTGTGTGTGTGTCATTGACTCACTGTGCGTGTGTGTGTGTGTGTGTGTTTGTGCGCGCGTGTGCGCGTGTGTATGTGTGAGAGTTTGTGCGCGTGCGCGTGTGTATGTGTGCGCGTGTGTATGTGTGCGCGTGTGTGTGTGTGTGTGTGCGTGCGTGCGTGCGCGCGCGCGCGCGCGCGCGCGTGTGTGTGTGTGTGTGTGTGTTCGTTTTCTAATTTATTTTCTGCTGTGTTTCTCTTTTACTGTTTTGAACTTCTTGTTGTTGATGTTTGTTCGTTTGTTTTGTATCGGGTTTTTTCTTCTTTTCAGCAAAACACCTTAATCAGTGTTTTTTTTATAAAGAATAATATGTTTTCAGTTTTGTTTCATCGTGTTTGTTGTACTCGTACTTTACTTTTTTAAAGCCCCCCCCCCCCCTCCCGCTCGCCTCCTTCCATAAGAGAAGGGTATCGTAATCACAGGCGTGTGCGTGCGCGCATACACACACATAGACACACAAATACAGAGAGAGAATTAGAGAGAGGGGAGGGAGGGAGTGTGTGTGTGTGTGTGTGTGTGTGTGTGTGAGAGAGAGAGAGAGGAGAGAGAGAGAGAAGAGAGAGAGAGAGAGAGAGAGAGAGAGAGAGAGAGAGAGAGAGAGAGAGAGAGAACTTGAAAACTTAAACTTTGTTTCCCAAGGATATAGATTTTAGGCAACGCCTATCTCTTCCCAGAGAGAGAGAGAGAGAGAGAGAGAGAGAGAGAGAGAGAGAGAGAGAGAGAGAGAGAGAGAGAGAGAGAGAGAGAGAGAGAGAGAGAGAGAGAGAGAGAGGGACAGATAAACAAGCAGACAGACAGACAGACAGACAGACAGAGACAGACACAGAGGCAGAGACAGAGGGACGGACAGACAGACAGACATGAGAAAGGCGTTCACACACGTAGGCCTATAAATCATAAATGGCCACACTTCAGCATTAACCCTTTCACCGCCAAAGTCACATTTTAGCACCACAGTGATTTAACGCCTATGTCACTAAAAGGCATCAAATTTGGGTCTATTATCCAAAGACCCTATTGTCTTAATTTTGGGAGGCAAGGATAGGCCTTGCTTTAAATATGTCACAGAGGAACCCCCAATATTACAGACAGATTGTTTTCTCTACCCAGGTAAGTTTAATGGAATTTTTTTTAACTAAAAAATGGCTGGCGGTGAAAGGGTTAAGTTATGTGTACACGTTAACACCATTCACAATATATTTCTATCTCCCCATTACAACACAGTGGTGGTAGGTCACTCTGTCTCGTGAATAATGTTAACGTGTACACAGACCTTTACACTCGAACTTGATGCGATAGTGTCATAATATTTTGATTATGTAGGTTACTAGTTTGTGCATCGTGATGACCACAGCCTAATTTATTATCTATCGGGACCATTTTGTTGTTGTTGTAAAACTTCAACGAACGTTTATCCGTTAGATATAGAAGCACAGCCTACTAAGCATCACGCGCAACAATATCTAAAGCCCCCATCACACTCGATGAAGAATAACCACGTCCCCAACTGCGCACTACATTTCTACAGACACGTGACGAAGTCGTGGATATCTTTCTCAACCACGACCTTACTACGACCTGAGGAGTGAACCAGTTTTGCAGACATTGCAGTACAGCAACAGCGTTTTCAGGTACGCTTAAAATGTGGCAAATTCACGAGAACACGAAAGTTTGGTCTCTTTTCGCTGAAGAATCAGGGCTGACTGACAAAAGTTAGACACTAAGGGCGGCAACCAGAGCTCTCATTAAGCATGCCTCCAAGACAGAAGAGAGAAGATCGTTCTTCCGGCCCTTAAATTTTGGAGACCAGTATACGATCTGAGGAGTGGGGACCCACACTTGAAAAAACACAAGAACAAAATGTAGATCGAGCTACGTTCTTGGCGCGGGGCCCTACGCTAGCGCTACGTTTTCATTAGACCTACGTTGCCACTACTTCGACTGTCCAGACACCGGAACTAACGTTGCGTAACGTGAACGCAAATCGGCGAAAACGGTACTAAGAAACCCCTCTTTTGCCGACGTTGGCCGCAAACGTTTTGTGGCTGCTATCGAGGTAGCAAGCGACAAACTATTTAAAAGGATTATGGGAAATATCAATACTTCCGGCTTTTTTATATATATATATCGCGTGAACGTGACTTTAACTTTCAAAATGGAACACCAAAACGTGTCAGCAAATATCATGAACAAATACGGGATGATTTTAGGAAATTAAACGAACGCAAGTGTTTTTGAGTGCTCTTTCTTAATTTCTCATCATGTTAGATGGCATAAATGTAGTGCAAATTTAATTTTCTGCACACAAATAGACGTGGGTGAAATCGAAAACTGTGTACAAACTGACAGATGTACTATTTATCTCCCTTATGATAGCAACCCTTTTCTCTCTCTCTCTCTCTCTCTCTCTCTCTCTCTCTCTCTCTCTCTCTCTCTCTCTCTCTCTCTCTCTCTCTCTCTCTCTCTCTCTCTCTCTCTCTCTCTCTCTCTCCTAAAAGTGAAGAGTAAGCATATAGAGTTATTTGCCCTTAGCAAACGTTTAGGGTGTTTCTTAGACCCCATTTGGCGTAACAGTTATTCGCGCGGCGACCGTTATCTAGAGAAACCAAACCCAGGCCGCCTCTACAGTACGTTGTCCCCGTTCTCACTACGATCTCACCGCGCTTCCTTTTCCACCACGTCCTCGCTACGCGTGAGTTTTGCGTATGTTCAGAAGAAAATGAGAAAAAATCTGTTTAACGTCCTCCGGTCTGTATGGAACATTTACGAGGGGTGCCTGCCAGAACGGTCTATCTCAAAAGGAATAAAAAGCACAGATGGGCAGTTCTGACATTCACCCCAGATATAAAGATGTGGTAACGATCCTGGAGGCAATGCCCGGAGGCAGTGCAACACCAGGAAAGTACCGAATTTTTAACAATACATATAGTATTGTTGCAATAAGTATGTTCAACAAAATGGGCTTATTAGAAAGCAAGCGGTACGAAGACGCTCCGCCAGCCACGGTCTTATGACGTTACGCCACGACCTTGCTACGATCACCCACGTTCTGGCTGAGAATGTAGCGAGAATTACCCCACTGACTGACTATGTGTGATGGTCGCGTAACAAAAAGCCCCCACCCAAAACCCACCAAGAACACTACAAACAAAACAGCACTGGGAAAAGGCCAGCTGGCATTGTCGCATGAAAATAGGTAGCTCGTAAAAATAAGTAGCTCGCTATTATGAGAGTCTGTATTTGCGACAACCACAAATTTCACTTTCCTGTACTTTAGCCATTTAACTAACCCTAACCCTAACCCTAGAAAAAAGTGAAACTGTGGTTCATGCTCAATGTCGCAAATACACACTGTCATAGGTAGCGAGCTACTTATTTTTACGAGCTAAAAGACGGGGTAAAAAGCGCATGGGCGGGTAAGAAGCCCACCCCAATTATCTCATGAAATAAAGAAAATTTCAGTCAAATTTGCCCATGAGACGAATGCTAGACATTAACGCTCGTCTCATGGGCAAAATGAGACTGAAATTTGCTTCATTTCATGAGATAATTGGGGTGGGCTTCTTACCCGCCCATGCGCTTTTTACCCCGTCTTCCCCTACCTATTTTCATGCGACAGGCATATCATACTGCGTTTGATCAATGTATTTTTTTTGTGTTGGTACGAGACTTTGTGCAGTCTTCATTTGGATCACTTTTCGGCAGAGTGTTTTTTGCTCACGTGGAGCTATAAAGTAGGGGAGAAGCAAAATATATACCCGTTTTGCAGCCATGGCTTTCATCGAATTCTTCCTTCTTATGTTAACAACGCTGTGTGCTGTGCCTGGTCAGATCGTTGTATTCGTGACTTGTTTGTTTGTCTGTCCGTCTGTCTGTCTGTCCCTGTCTCTCTGTCTCTGTCTTTTTGTCTCTGCCTCTCTCTCTCTCTCTCTCTCTCTCTCTCTCTCTCTCTCTCTCTCTCTCTCTCTCTCTCTCTCTCTCTCTCTCTCTCTCTCTCTCTCTCTCTCTCTCTCTCTCTCTCTCTCTCTCTCTCTCTCTCTCTCTCTCTCTCTCTCTCTCTCTCTCTCTCTAGTAGATAATTATGCGTGTCCTTTTTTTCTTTTTTCAATCTTTCTACATGATTTTGTTTTGTTTTTTAATTAAATGTGTTGCTCCCATTGAGCATTACTTTGGGTGTGGATTTTTGTTTGCGCTTTATGAAATAAAATTATCATTATTACTTTTTTGTTTAAATTGAACATTAATTTCAATAATTACTGATACTATCACCTTGCCTTTCATTTTCTTGTTCTCCATGGAAAACGCACTGAGCTCATGTGAGAAAGAGTGCTATATAAAGTCACATCGTTATTAATTCCACAACATGCAATGGATGGAACTAGATGCGTTCGCCTAGATGGTAACGCGTTCGCCTTGTGTCAAGTAAACCCGAGTTCGAACCTGGGTACAGGGGATTTCTCCTCTCACTTTGCACTAGGCCTTACGGTCTGAACGTGGAGTCTTTCGGGTGAGACGATAAACCGAGGTCCCGTGTGCCCATGTACTTAGCACACGTTAAACCCAGTGGCAACGAAAAAGTTGTCATTTGGTTAACCCTTTCACCGCCAAAGTCGCATTTTAGCACCACAGTGATTTAACACCTATGTCACTAAAAAGCATCAAACTGGGGTATATTATCCACAGACCCTGTTGTCTTAGTTTGGGGAAGTAAGGACAGACCTTATTTTATATATGCCACAGAAGATTCCCCAATACTGCAGATGGATTTTGTTCTCTACCCAGGTAAACTTAATAGCAATTTTTGGCTGAACAATGGCTGGCGGTGAAAGGGTTAAAATTTACCCCCCCCCCCTTTCCTTCCTCATCAGTCACACAACAATTGCATGCATAAAAACAAAACAAAAGGGTGGCGCGCCTCTGGCTGTGACGCGCTCTCCAGGTGGGAGCAACCCGAATTTCACAGAGACGTCTATGTGACTTTAAAGTAGCTAATGCCTACCTAATGCTACCTACTATCCCCCCCCCCCCCCGGGGGGGAATGTTTGTGTATGATTCAAGATTCAAGATTCAAGATTCTTTTATCAGCCAATGCATCGTAATACAAAATAAATCGTTTTGGTTTTGCACAAGACACAATCCAACAACAACGAAAGCATGCACATCGAATGGACAACCAACTTAAGAGAGAGAGGGAAAAAAAGTTAACAAAATCAGATTACATCATCGTGTATCAGTCTCTCTCTCAGATTATTTCTTCCTCTCAGATGCGCACCTACACATACACCAACACACACACGCTCACACGCTCACACACAAGACAGCGAGCATGCAGGCACACCGATTGACACAAGTCTGAGCAAAATAGGATACAGAAATTCCCTTAGGGGATTGAGCCTACTGAGTATTGATGGCTCTGACAGCAGAGGGGTAAAAGATGTTCTTCAGGCGGTTAGATTTGTACTTGAAAGAGCAGAACCTTTTACCAGAAGGGAGAGATTGAAACAGATGGTTGGCTGGGTGTGTGCTATCATATATGATGGATTTAGCTTTGCATCTTATGCGCACACTATAGATGTTATCTAGGGATGGCAGTTTGTGACCTATGATTTTTGAGGATGTCTTGACGACTTGATGGAGGTTTTTTTTATCCTTAGCTGAAGCTGATCCATACCAGACATATATTGAAAAACTGAGTATGCTTTCGATAACAAATCGATAGAACTGTGTCAAGATTGCTGTACTTATCCTACATTCCTTGAGCTGTCTTAGAAAATATAATATCTGCTGTGCTTTTTTGCAGGATGATGTGATGTTGACTTCCCAGCTTAATGTATTTGAAATATGCACACCAAGGACTTTAAATGATTCTACTTGCTCAACTACCTGACCTTTAACAGATAATGCTGGGAGATGAGTTTTCTTTTTCCTGAAATCAACTATCATTTCATTAGTTTTGGAAACATTGAGCTCAAGGTTGTTAGTGGCACACCAGTCAACCATCTTTCCAACTTCATCCCTGTACCCTGCCTCATCGCCATTAGTAATGAGCCCCTCCATAGTAGTGTCATCAGAAAACGTAATAACTGCAACAGATGGGTTTACAGAGCGAAAGTCATTGGCAAACAATGTAAATAGCAAGGGAGATAATACACATCCTTGGGGGGCACCAGTGTTTAAACTGACCTTTAATGATTAATATTATTTTATGTATATTTGATTTGATTGTTGTGAGTCTTATGTGTATAATGTTAGCTTATTTGTATTGTATTGGCTATGTAAAGCGCTTTGGGCTCCCTGCAAAGGGAGTAAAGCGCTATATAAATGTTCAGTATTATTACTATTATTATTATTATTATTATTATTATTATTATTATGATTGCCTCTCTAAGGCCAAAAAGCTATAGGATCTATTTTGCTGTATTTCTAACCTGTTCTTGTATTTATTTAAATATATATATTTATGCAGCGGGGGCCTTTCTAACCGAGGATGACCCCCAGATGTCCTGCGCCTTTCGCCTGCTGAAGTGTGACCAGGCCTGGGCCCTGCCTGACCACCAGGTGACCCTCTACAGCCTGGCTGACCTCTCCGCCTCCGCTGACCACCTGGAGTCCTTCTGCAGGTCAGTGGGTTGGTTAGTCAGTGACTGACCACTGGTCAACTCTTTCAGTTTATAATATAAATTGTGACCCAGCACCACGAAAGGGACATTAAGTGTCAAATTGACCATTCTGAGAAAATAATACTTTTGAAAACTTCAGCCAATTATCTTGGATACAAGAACCATTCTTGTATCTTTTTCCATTCCAGAGTTATGAGCATTTAAAGTTAGTAGGGTGAGCGTCGGCCATTTTGAGAAAACAGTCTAAAGCCTTTTCACCGCCAATATCGCATTTCAGAACCACAACGCCCATGTCACGAAAAGGCCTCAAACCAGGATCTGTTATCCAAAGACCCTGTTCTCTTCATTTTGGGAGGTAAGGATAGGCCTTACGCTATACATGTCATAGAGGAATCCCCCATATTGCAGATGATTTTTTGTCTCTACCCAGGTCAGATTAATGGACATTTTTTGCTGAAAAATGGCTGGCGGCGAAAGGGTTAAAGTCTAGCCTAGCTGAAGAACATGCATTGACCTACTCATTTTGTAAAGCACTTATAAGACCATTTAGAGACCATTTAGAGACCATTTAGAGACCATTTAGAGACCATTTAGAGACCGTTTAGAGACCGTTTAGAGACCATTTAGAGACCATTTAGAGACCATTTAGAGACCATTTAGAGACCGTTTAGAGACCATTTAGAGACCATTTAGAGACCATTTAGAGACCGTTTAGAGACCATTTAGAGACCATTTAGAGACCATTTAGAGACCATTTAGAGACCGTTTAGAGAAGAGACCATTTAGAGACCATTTAGAGACCATATTAAAGATTGTCCTTTTAAATATGAAATATACGTTGTTAGAGAGGCTCAAAACGGATATTTGTTTTTGTTTGTGGCTCAAGCCACAAACCTATAACTCACTTTGTCGGTCGGTCGGTCGGTCTGTCTGTCTGTCTGTCTGTCGGTCGGTCGGTCGGTCGGTCCAAAATTGTCGCACATTTTGACAAAATTGTCGCACTTCAAATCGAGGCTACACTTCAAATTGAGGCCGCTCTTTAAAATGATGTATTTTAAAAGCGTACAAAATAATAAACATACGTAATACAGACACTACAACAGACACGACGAGTATGCGGTGCTTCTTTTGATGAGTATAAGTAGGATACATAGTTTTAAATGTTTTCCAAAAGATATAAAAAGTTACGAAAGGGTGCTGAGATAACATTCTGGTTTACAGATTAAAATTATTGAAAAGCCAGGGGAGGTGACTCATGATTGGAGTGGTAAAAATAGACCGCGTGCCACAAACTATTGCGATTTCGCGCTTGTTACTTTCCAAGTCTGTTTTGAGAAACTAGCCCAGCGACTTAATGTCTCTCTCCCACTGTCTGTTCGCCTTTAATTGATGGACAGAAACTGTGAATGTTAACTTGTTACTCACTAAAATGAGTTTATGTAGGCCTACACCTTCGAGGGGATAACCAGATGGATATCTCACAACGGGAACCCCTCAGAAAAAAATATGACCCCGCACCACGAAAGGGACATTAAGTCGCTGGGATAGTTTCTCACAACAGGCTTGCAAAGTCAAGAATATTATTTTTTTGTCAAGTTTGAGTTATGGGCATTTTTGTGGTCTCTAAATGGTCTTTATCTTTCAACGCCAGCCATATTTCAGCCAAACATTTATAAAGGATGATCTTTAATATGGTCTCTTAAACAATAGGGTCTTTGTATATAAGTGTTTTAAAAGGAGTAGGTCAATGCATTTTCTTCAGCTAGGCTAGACTTTAGACAGCGTTTTCTCAAAACGGCCGACGCTCACCCTACTGACTGTAAACGCTCATAACCCTGGAACGGAAAAAGATACAAGAATGGTTCCTGTGTCATTAGAAAGAGAATTGTGTGAAGTTGTCAAATGTATAATTGTCTCATAATGGTCAGTTTGACACTTAATGTCCCTTTCGTGGTGCTGGATCACAAATAGTGCCCCAACCTTCTGGAAAGGTCTGTGCTAGGAGCTTCCTCCAATCTGTCACTCTCGATCTTCACTCAGCCTTTTTCTTTCCTTACTATCATCTGCTATTATTTTTTTGTCTGCTGTGTCGGCCCGTTCTCCTACCATTAGTTTAACCCTTTCACCGCCAATGTCGCATTTTAGCACCACAATGGTTTAACACCCATGTCACCAAAAGGCATCAAATCAGGACCTGTTATCCAAAGACCCTATTTTCTTAATTTTGGGAGGTAACCTCATGTTATGCATGTCACAAAGGAATTCACAATATTGTGCACAGATATTTTATTTTCTCTACCCAGTTAAGCTTAATGGTATTTTTTGGGCTGAAAACTGCCGGCGAAAGGGTTAATATTTTAAATCCAAATAATGTTCTTCCTTTAGGTTCTCCGAAATCGGGACGCGTTGGCTGATTGCAGCGGGGAGACCAGTGGAAATTCAAAACCGGACACATCCGTACCTCACCCATTATGGCAGAAGAACAAGAAGAAGAAGAAGAAGAAGAAGAAGAAGAAGAAGAAGAAGAAGAAAAAGAAGACGACGACGACGACGACGACGACGACGAACGACGACGACGAAGAAGAAGAAGAAGAAGAAGAAGAAGAAGAAGAAGAAGAAGAAGAAGAAGAAGAAGACGAGAAGAAGAAGAAGAAGAAGAAGAAGAAGAAGAAGAAGAAGAAGAAGAAGAAGAAGAAGAAGAAGAAGAAGAAGAAGAA
>CM065708.1:21347479-21389979 GCA_017654935.2 Phymorhynchus buccinoides | reverse complement strand
CTAACTGCTGAGTTGGAAAAAACAGATTCGGGTTCAGCATTCCAAAGCCACATTCCTTCACGTGCAGGGGTCAGGGACATCCACAAGAGCAACAGCAACCTTGCTAAGACATCCATGCAACTTATAACAGAGGTTGTTTCTTTTACAACGAAAATAGGAGAGAATCATAATTTTTGTTTGTTTTAAATGACTGATTATAAGTTTGTCGTATTGTGCTTGTATTTTTTGAAAGCAAATTGTTATTGCTCATTGTTACTTTGCCTTTGGTCTATATCACTGTATCCAGTGATCCCTTAGTTTGGTAGGTTATCTGTTTTGCTTGCTTATCCTGCCTATTGTAGTGTGAACCTCGTTGTTGGGTTTGTGTATATGCATGTCATTTTTGAGCGACTTAGCAGACTCTTTTGCCCGCCAGGTGGCATAACGCTCGAGTGGGGCTAATCCTCTCTATATTCTTAGTTGGGGATAAAGAGAGAGAGAGAGAGATAGGGAGGAGTCCAACCCTCTCTCTCTCTCTCTCACACTACGCCCAACTAAGAATATAGCGTGATAAGCCCCTAGTGGTTTGACTGCCCCCTGGTGGTCAAATAATCGCCATAAGTCGACCATTGTTTATCCACTATGTCCACACGCAATATGTCCACTTTAAATACCTGGCCTTCTCAGGAGGGTCTCAGAATCGGGTTTTTGAATATCAATCACGTGCTAAGTAAACGAGATGAGCTTTCATCTATTCTTTTTAATTCTGGTAAACAGTTTCATGTATTTTGCTGTGCAGAATCTAGACTTTCTAGTAAAATTTCTGACTCAGATATATCAATAGCCGGTTATAGTCACATTCGTTTGGACCCTTCTCGTCCACTTCAAACTGGCCTGATTGTTTATACGTGTCTGTCTCTTAACTGTAAACTGATTAACTACTTTGAAAACTACGGCGTTGAGTCGGTTAAACTACGTGTGTTTAAGTTGAGTAGTCAGTTCTCACAAAGTTTTAGGGGCTACCTTAGACAATGATCTTTCTTGGTCTCCCCATATTAGTAGTTTGAGTAAACGTGTCTCACAAAAAGTCTTCCTCCTCTCTAAAATTAAAAACGTTCTTAATCTCGATGCCTGTAAGCACTTCTTTTATGCATGTATTCAATCACACATAGATTACACCTCTACACTCTTCGATTCAAGTAGTGCCAACACATTAAAGCAATTAATCAATGTTCATAAGCGAGCCCTTAAAGCAGTCCTCCTAAAATCGTCTTCTCTAACTTTTCAAGATTACATCACAATAAAATGTTTACCTCTTACAGACAAACTTCAATGCAACAAAGCTGTCATGATGTTTAGAATAATCAATGGTTTTGCACCTCCAACATTAATTAAAAGGTTTCCAATCAACCAATCTAGATATACTAACAATATTGTTATTCCAAAACCTAGAACTGATCTTTTCAAAACAAGCTTAACATACTCAGGTGGTACTCTTTGGAATTCCTTAACAACTAATCTTAAGCAGAAAAGCAGCATTACTTCCTTCAAAAACGTGTATCAAAATATTATATTTAATAATAATAATAATAATAATGATTTTTTATATACCGCAACACCTCTCAGTTAAACTGGGGCTCTTTGCGCTTTACAAATGATTAAAATAAGATACACAAATAAGCACCACTAAAGTAATACACAAAAGCTACAATAAATAGGGGAGGCTTATTGATTCAGTACCTGTCACGCAATTCGTACCACCTGGTTTCCTACCAAACGGTAGAAGATTGGGGGTTAATATTTGTGTGTGAGGTTTGGACAGGGGGAAGGGAAGTATTTTATCACAACCAAAAATGCAACGAAGCGGAACACTCTTTGCAAGACAAACGAAAGTTCATTTTGGCAACATCTGATGTAATTTTAGGTAACGCTTTTTTTGTTTGTTATTCAGTGCATACATGCAAAGATTAAAACTGGAAATATCACTTTAAAATCTTTAAGTTCTTAGGGTCAATGTTGTCCACTTTGTAAATTAAAATATCCAAAGGAAAAATAATTGGGCCATAGTTATGCAATTCGTACCACTACCACTATCACGTAATTCGTTCCTCCTACGTCTTTTCAATGGCGCAGCGTCAAAAAATGCATTCAATGGGCCTGTTTTAACGTGACATCAAACTTTTGATGATAAAATGACATAAGAATTACTTTGACGTCACAGAGACTAACTGGAACATTTAGAAGAGAGAATGGTATATAGCTAAAGCCAAGTCACGAGCGTCCTACCGTTGAATTAGTGCTATTAACCCCCTGGTACGATATCAGTAGCTTGGTGGTACGAATTCCGTAACAGGTCTTGTAATTCGTACCTTTTGAAGAAAAAAGTATTTTTACGTTTAAGCCAAAAGTACAAACATTATCTTTATAATTATAGTATATAGTTATAGCCCTCTACCAGTAGTATCCACATTGAAAGTTTCATAGCTTTTGGATTATCTGCCCTTGAGATAGAGATCTCTATCCTTAGGGGGTACCGATTCAATAAGTGTCCCCTACTAGCATTAATACAGTACATCCGTAGTCATAAACACACATTATTAAACATCAAATATAGCAAATTAATTATATTCACACGCAGACAAACAAGGGTCAACACATTAGTACATTTATTTTTAATATGAATTGAAGAAATAATTAAACATCAAAACCTAATATTTTCTTCACATAGAAATACGCACGCAAGCGTGTGCGCACCTCCCCCTCCCCCAAACGCACCACCATCACCACCACCACCACCAAAAAACACCAACCACAATACATCTACATAAGGCGTGCAGACAAACAAGCATCAACACAATAGTACATTAACATACATTGGGAAATCATTAAATATCACATTACCTATTCAAACTCCTTTTATTCCTGCTTTCACACAGCACATACGCGCTAGCAGGGCAACATACACACACGCGCACGCATGCAATCAAGCACACACGCACCCACACCACTCAGCCACACACAGACGCCCCCGTGCACACACGCACAAATCCATAACATTCTACAGCTCAGACAGCAAAGCACAATTTCAGGTCAGTGGAAAGGGATAGGGGCTCATCAATTGTACAGATTGAAAAGGTGGGTTTTAAGGGCTCGTTTGAAAGATTCAGAAAATTAGAATGCCGTATTTCAAAGGGGAGAGAATTCCAGATGGTTGGAGCACAGAAAGAAAAAGATCGGTGGCCAAAAGACTTAGTCTTCACTTGGGGAACTTGAAGAATCCTGTTGTCTGAAGAAGATCTAAGAGTTCGAGAGGGTGTGTAGCAAGAGAGAATGTCAGTGATGTAAGAAGGAGAGCAGCTTGAGAAATATGCAAAGCCACTGGAAGAAAGCTTGTAGTCTATCCGAGCTTGAACGGGAAGCCAGTGCAGTTTAAAGAGAAGAGGACCTGCATGGTCACGCCTTTTGGCCTTTAACACTAGTCTAGCAGCAGAGGTCTGGATACGTTGGAGTTTAGACAAAAGACTAGAAGGGCAGCCAGAAAGAAGAGCGTTGCAGTAGTCAAGTTTTGACAGAATCAGAGAACAAACTAAGGTGTTGGTTGTTTTTACAGAGAGATAGTGACGAATAGAACTGATCCTTCGAATTTCCATGTAAGCTAATTGACAGAGTTTTGACACGTGAACATTGAAAGACATATCGTCTGATATCAGGACTCCAAGATTTCTAACAGACTGAGAGAAAGGAATATCCACTGCACCGATTTGTATCATAGAAGGCTGTGAAGGAGTAAGAGTTGTTCTCTTAGAATGTGTAAGGAGCGCTTCAGTCTTGTCGTCATTGAGCTTGAGTTTGCTGTCTAACATCCACGTTTTTACGTCAGTGATACAATGCTGTATGTTTTGAATGGTGGTATGGATCTGACTTGGTGAAGAGGAGTCACACATCTGAGTGTCATCGGCGTAAGACTGACTGTTGACAGAGTGACAGTCAATGATCTGTGAGAGTTGATTTGTGTACATTATCAAAAGAATGGGCCCAAGGACAGAGCCCTGTGGGACACCATACTGAAGAGCTGCAGGCTGTGACCGTAGATCACCGATCATCACAGTTTGGGTTCTGTCTGATATATAGGATTTCAGCCAAGAGATTCTGTATAATGTTTGCAGTCTGTCAAGGAGTGTGTTATGATCGATGGTGTCAAAAGCTGCGGACAGATCCAACAACACCAACACCGAGACATCACCGTTATCAAGAGCCATCAAAAGATAATTGATGACTTCGACAAGAGCTGTCTCAGTGCTGTGGTGCGGGCGGTAAGCAGACTGAGATGGGCTGAGAAGACTGTTGGAGTTGAGATAGGAGAGAAGTTGTTGTAGCACTACCTTTTCCCATCTATTTCAGAGATTAAAAGAAAACATGTCAACTCTATCCAGATAACCATTCTATTATTGGGTATACAATACCCTCATCCAAAGATGTGAATGCATATTAAGTTACTTGAATGATGATATCTATGATTGCTGATTTTGATATAATATGTGATAACATATTTGTATGATACTTTTGTATGATATAACTTGATTTGTTTATCATACTATTACTGATAATGATAATGATGAGGAGTGTTATCCTTTGCTGATTATATGTTTGCATGATGTGACATTGTTTGGTTTGTTTTTTGCCTGTACTTTAAATTCCCTAATGTCCCCATCGTTATCCCCCTCTGTGCCTCTTCCCCCCTCCTCCCTCCCCTTTCTTCTCATTTCTGCATGTACATATATTATTTAGCTTTCTTGTTTGATTTACTTTATTTTTCCCCAAGGCTGGGTGAAAAAAAAGCATGTAACTTGCTTATCTCATGTTCCCTGGTTAAATAAAATTTTCGTTTTTCGTTTTCGGTTCTCTCTCTCTCCTCTCTCTCTCTCTCTCTCCTCTCTCCGGTCTCTCTCTCTCTCTCTCTCTCTCTCTCTCTCTCTCCTCTCTCTCCCCCTCTCATCTCTCTCTCCTCTCTCTCTCTCTCTCTCTCTCTACTGCTTTGATTGAGTGTTTTATGTATTGATCAAGTTAGTTGATTGATTTCATTGATTTAATTTCAATTAATTAAATTATTATTTTTTTATTTCTTTATTTAGTTAGGTATAGTTTATTTATTTGTTTATTTATTTATTTATCTATTTACTGATTCATTCTTTTTTCTTTTAATTGCTTGGTTCAACATAATTGATTGATTTTGTTTCAACTATTTAATTGAGTTATCATTTATTTGTGTCATTCATATTTATTGCTATCTTTTATTCTTCCCTATTGTAATCCCCATCCCCATGACATGGGCATCATGGCCTGGTTCATTAAACCTTCCGAATCCGAATCCGAATCTCTCTCTCTCTCTCTTCCCCCCCTCTCTCTCTCTCTCTCTCTCTCTCTCTCTCTCCCTCTCTCTCTCTCTCTCCCCCCCCCCCTCTCTCTCTCTCTCTCTCCCCCCATTTTCTCTCTTTCTCTCTCTCTGCCCCCCTCTCTTTCTCTCTCTCTCTCTCTCGCCCCTCTCTCTCTCTCTCCCTCTCTCTATCTCCCTCTCTCTCCCTCTCTCTCTCTCTCTCTCTCTCTCTCTCTCTCTCTCTCTCTCTCTCTCTCTCTCTCTCTCTCTCTTGTCATGTTAGAATAGGGGCTGTTGGCCTAATCATTAAAACATTTCGGAGTCTCTCTCTCTCTCTCTCTCTCTCTCTCTCTCTCTCTCTCTCTCTCTCTCTCTCTCTCTCTCTCTCTCTCTCTCTCCCCTTCTCTCTCTCTGCCCCCCTCTCTCTCTCTCTCCCTCTCTCTCTCTCTCTCTCTCTCTGCCCCCTCTCTCTCTCTCCCTCTCTCTCTCTCTCGCCCTCTCTCTCTCTCTCTCTCCTCTCTCTCTCTCTCTCTTGTCATGTTAGAATAGGGGCTGTTGGCCTAATCATTAAAACATTTCGGAGTCTCTCTCCCTCTCTCTCTCTCTCTCTCTCTGTCTCTCTCAATCTCTCTCTCTCTCTCTCTCTCTCTCTCTCTCTCTCTCTCTCTCTCTCTCTCTCTCTCTCTCTCTCTCTCTCTCTCTCTCTCTCTCTCTCTCTCTCTCTCTCTCTCTCTCTCTCTCTCTCTCTCTCTCTCTCTCTCTCTCAACCTTGTTGCTTTCTCATTCGATAATATGCATGGCTCTTGCTTTTGCTTTATGCTTATCGAAAGCGTTTAATCTTAGAAACCAAGTTATGCAGCATGTTTAACCCTTTTACTGCCAATGTTGCATTTATGCACCACAATGGTTTAACACCCATGTCACTAAAAGGCATGAAATCCGGGCCTGATATCCGAAGGCCCTATTTCCTTAATTTTGGGAGGTAGGGATAGGCCTAATGTTATCCATGTCACAGAGGAAATCACAATATTGCAGATAAAAAACTTTCTCTATCCAGCTAAGTTTAATGGTATATTTTGCCTAACAAATGGCTGGCGGCGAAAGGGTTAATCAATAATATGCTTTCTATTGCTCTCTAAGATATATGTGCCACAAACTTTTCCTTCAGATTTCATTTATTTTACTGTCTTGTTTTTTCTTCTATTTTGAATGTACATTCCATATGATGTTGCAATTGATTTGCTAACTCGCAGCTACTCTTTGATGCATAATTACATATGTTTTGCTTATGTTTGTTGAAAGTTTATTGTATTAGTTAAAGATTATTGTTTTGATTTGATTTTTGCGCCCCTTCCCCTCTGGTCCCTTATGACACGGGCAACGGCCTATTCATTAAAATGGTTCGTTCGTTCTCTCTCTCTCTCTCTCTCTCTCTCTCTCTCTCTCTCTCTCTCTCTCTCTCTCTCTCTCTCTCTCTCTCTCTCTCTCTCTCTCTCTCTCTCTCTCTATGTCTCTCCCCCCTCTCTCTCTCTCCCCCTCTCTCTCTCTCCCCCCCTCCTCTCTCTCTCCCCCCCCTCTCTCTCTCCCCCCTCTCTCTCTCTCTCTCCCTCTCTCTCTCTGCCCCCCTCTCTCTCTCTCTCTCTCCCCTCTCTCTCCCCACTCTCTCTCTCTCTGCCCCCTCTCTCTCTCCCCTCCCTCTCTCTCCCCCCCCCCTCTCTCTCCCCCTCTCTCTCTCTATCTCTCTCTCTCTCTCTCTCTCTCTCTCTCTCTCTCTCTCTCTCTCTCTCTCTCTCTCTCTTTATTTACATTTATTCACGTTATAAAAATAACATACAACCCTACCAATTTAAATCATACATCCCTTCTGGTAACAGGCATGTAACTAGCTTAATACATAGGCTAAGACTTAATGCATACAAAACAAAAATATTCCAAGGAAGTTAGCTGTATTTGTCAAAGCAACATTTCTATTGAACATATATTAAATTGCTCTAAATTAAATATTTTACCTACAGATTTTGCAAATATTGAAATTAATACTCTGCTATACAAAAAAGATAATTCATTTTTGATTAACCTAGCACAAAATATTTTACATAGTTCAGTAGGACACTTCTTATAACAGGTTTGCAATTGCATGCTAGTATGGGTTTTTGTTTGTTTGTTTGTTTATTCTTCTTTTCGAAATTTTTGTTGTTGTTGATTTTAATTTTGTTCCTGTAATATCACTGTGAAGTGAACACACGTTAAATAAAAGATTCATTCTAAAATCATCCCGCATTTTTTCACGATGGACTAAAGAATATTTGTTGTGGCAAGCTTGTTGTTTTGGTCTTCCATTTTTAAAGTTCAAGTCTCGTCACGAGAGATATATAAAAAAAAGCCGGAAGTATTGATATTTCCCATTATCCTTCAAATAGTTCGTGGCTTGCTACCTCGATGACAGCCACAACATGTTTTTGGCAAACGTCGGCGAAAGAGATGTTTCTTAGTACCGTTTTTGCCGATTTGCGCTCACGCTACGTAACGTTAGCCCTTGTGAAACGCTCCCCCAGGTCACGTGTCACAGCGGGCGCATGCTTTGAACCGTGCCACGAGGGTGAGAAGACCAATAGAAAGGCGCCACACGTAAGCAATACTCCGCCACGTTGTTCTGTCTGGCTATTTAATAGCTTATTGCCAAGCTCTTGTGTCCCATATGTGTCTGATTCAGACCAAGAGGACGTAAAACTCCATTTTCTCTCTCTCTTGTGCCCACCCACAGCAGTCGGCCCTTTCCTTCTCCAGAGGCAGGCAGCATTGCAAGAGTCTTTCTTTCCTATTTGGCGGGTAAGAAGGTGTTTGTGTTGAGGCACGACATTTTATAGAAGGTAATACCAATTTTATAAGTCACAGATTGGATTGTAGAGGGGAAAATATTGTGGGTTTTTTTGGTGTGTGTGCTATTTTTGCTGTCTTTGCTGTTTTCTTGTGAGTGTTTTTGTTTGTGGCTCAAGCCACAAACCTATAACTCACTTTGTCGGTCGGTCGGTCCAAAATTGTCGCACATATTGACAAAATTGTCGCACTTCAAATCGAGGCTGCACTTCAATTGAGGCCGCTCTTTAAAATGATGTATTTTAAAGCGTACAAAGTAATAAACATACGTAATACAGACACTACAACAGACACGTCGAGTATGCGGTGCTTCTTTCGATGAGCATAAGTAGGATACATAGTTTTAAATGTTTTCCAAAAGATATAAAAAGTTACGAAATGGTGCAGAGATAACATTCTGGTTTACAGATTAAAATTATTGAAAAGCCAGGGGAGGTGACTCATGATTGGAGTGGTAAAACTATTGCGAATTCGCGCTTGTTATGTTGATAAAGGCCGCATTTGGGCAAAATATGCAGTTGTTTTATTTGTGTATCTTGTGAATACAATCACGTCACTTCACGCTTGTTGTGTGCTTTGTGTTGATTTGTTGTATGTTCCAGTGACGTTGCAGTCTGTTTCATGCCTTTGTTTGTTGTTCTTTTTTGGTGTGTGTGAGGGGGGGGGGGGGGGGAGGTCAAATTATAAGGCCAAAATATATCAGATTACTGTAAAAAATTAAAAAAAGGTTAACACTAGTATCGTTTAGTTCTCCCTTAATGTTTCAATCGAAAAGTCCGTTTCTTTCAGTTTTATGAAAATCATCTCTGGGCTGATCCTGAGGAGGCCGTGTACACATATATGCGGAGATTCCGTGCAAAACACGTGCGCAATCCGCAAAAAAAAAGTAAAAGAAAGAAGGGGAATATTTGCGCACGTGTCGGAATTTCCCCTAATCCGTTACCCTTCTTTGCTTATTTACGGATTGCGCATGGGATGTCCGCATGAAGTGTGTACGAGGCCTATCCCTGTCACATTTCGATAATGGCAAAGACCTGGGCCTGTATTCACGTTGAGATAGCATGAGACTTAGCATCATGCTAACTTAGAAGCTCTTCCAAAAGTCCTATTAAATCCTATAGGACATTGGAAGAGCTTCTAAGTTAGCATCATGCTAAGTCTCATGCTATCTCAACGTGAATACAGGCCCTGCTTCTTAGTGAATTTCTTTTTCGATGCGAAAATTTGAGGGGATGCGCAATGTGCAGTCCAGATAGCATAAACATGTGTTTTATACACAAATACTACCCTATCCATATACCGATTATATGTTATTACATTTGCCCCCTTTGTGTACCGTCATAACCTACATAAGTCGCTCAAAATGTCAACAGCCCCCAAAATATCAATGTTCTATTTAAGGCATATTTATGTCTATTTTTATAATGTTCTATCAGTATCCACAACATAAAAGACAGTTTTGAATGATTTCTTTGTTTATTTGATTGTTTTCTAAACCAAGTGAATAGAAACAAAGAGGTAAAGTTGTATCTTCTGTGCCCAATTTCTGCAAATGATCTATTTCGAATGCCAAACTTCAAATATAAAATAAAAACTAGACCAGATGACTCAATTCAGTTTTTTGTGTATAAACAAGGATTTTTTAAAAAGTTTTTTTGTATTGAACTTTTTTTAATACATTTTACATTATTTAAAGACAATAAGCTAAAAATAAATCAACAAAAAAAGAAAAACAAGCATAACAGAGAAGAAACCATACATGGCATACATTTAGAATATCATAACTTATATAGGAGTATAATTATCCTCTGGCACACATGCTTACGTTCTTGTCAATAAATATTCTTACGCATATATATATGTGGAAGAGAGGGAGAGAGAGAGAGAGAGAGAGAGAGAGAGAGAGAGAGAGAGAGAGAGAGAGAGAGAGAGAGAGAGAGAGGGTGGTTTGTTGTAGCTCAGTCCTTGGGACTGCAATGCATCTTTTTTTTCCATCCAAGCAAAACAGTTACTAACTTTAAAATATCTTGAAATGTTCACACGAAAAGTAATTTTCAAATGTTGAAATGTTTTGAAATGTTCACTTGAGATCAAGCAAAGGTTTGTAAACTAGCCATTTAGCAGAGAATTCTACACGTTTCCACTGAACATGCGCAATGTACTCCTCAATTTTATAACGAGTCTTCAGCTTAATCAGAAATACATTTAAATGCGGGAGACACTTTTGTAGTCGACAAGAGTATATATAATACTTTGCAAAATGTACTATAAAACTAAAAACTGAATCGCTCTTAATATTACTATCGTTTCCAAACAAAACAAAATTAATGTCTGTGATAATCGCACATGTACTGCATTCATACATTTTTGTCTCATAAACTGAGTAAGGGCATTCCAAAAAACTTGCGTTTGACGACATTTCCAAAACATGTGTTCGATGCTGTCTTTACTTTGATTGCAAAAACTACATTTATCATTATCTGACACTCCAATCTTATTCAAAATCACATTTGTACCTAAGCATCTGTGTATTATCTTCAGTTGGAACCACTGTAATTTAACATCCTGAATTTTATGTGCTAGAAGAAAGGTAGTCTTCCAGTCATGAGATATCGAGAGTTTATCATCCCATTTATTACAACATTTTGGTATAGTATTGCTAGCTATCAGTATATCGTAATACAACTTACAGCCTTTGCATACAGCAAATAGTTGCTTGTAACGCAAAGTTGAATTTAAATATTTGTTATGCTTAACTTCAATGCCAGATTCTTTTATATAATCAACAATTACAGCTTTGTAACCAGCAAAAGTCAAGAAGTCTAAGTTAATATTATACTTTTGCTTAAAACTTGTATAAGATAGTAGCTGCCCATTCTCACCATAGAAGTGTGCAACATAATATTACCTTTGTTATTTAAAGTGTTAGAGACAATGCATTTGTTCCCAATTTGAAAACGCTTGTCATAACAAAATGGCTCAGCCAGAAGTTCAGCAGAGTTTTGTGGAGTGCATTTATAGTAAAGCGTTTTATATGCTTCTAACACTTCTGCCCAGAATTGGTTATGCTTTTTTAATTTCGAAACAAGCTCTTGCACGTTATTATAAATGAGTTCCCACTCGGGAAAATTATGCAACAAAATATGTTTCCACTTATGGGATGATTTTTCAGCTTTACGCATCCAAGAGAGCTTTAAAGATGGAACAAATGTTCTTAATTCAGGAAGACCGATACCTCCATTTTTTATACTTTTATGTGAACTTTTTTTTACTAATTGCATCTAGTTTTTTGTTCCAAATAAATTTATAGCTAAGAAGTTGACACGACTGATAGAAGATATCCGGAGGATTAGGTAGCAGCAGCCATAAATGATTTAGTTTTGAAAGAACGATGGACTTAAGTACAGCTACTCTTCCAAGTGGTGTTAATTGTCGTTTTACCCATATTTTAAACAAATATTTTATCTCTGCATGAATAGTTTATTTTTACGCTTTCCTCTAAATCAGTTGTGAACCAAATACATAATATTTTAAATCTATGTGGGTTCCAATCAAAACCTAAATGTTCCATGTATCGCATTACAGATTTTTTTCGACTTCCTAACCAAATTACGCTTGTTTTACCAGAATTAATATGAAGTCCTGAAACTGAGCTAAACTTATTGAGAATATTCATACAGTTCTCAAAGGAGTTCCTATCACCCTCTAACAAAGACTCTGTATCATCGGCATATAGAGTTAGTTTATGTTCAACATTATTTATTGTAATTCCATGTATATCTGAATTTTCTCTAATCATTATTGCTAATATTTCTACGCATAACACAACAATATAAGGAGAAATGGTGTCCCCCTGCCTGCAGCCTTTTCCAATTCCAAACCAGTCAGTAGTTTGTCCATTTACAATCGCACAAGATTTAATATTTTTATAAAAAGTACTTATCCATTTATCTTTCTGAAAGCCAAATGCTTTTAAGACCTTCATCATAAACTCCCAACTTATGAAATCAAAAGCTTTCTCAAAATCAATATTTAATAACAATCATGGTAGTTTGTAATTTTCTAAGTAAGCCATTGTATCATACACTAATCTTATATTATCCCCAATATACCTATTTCTAATAAAACTTTTCTGATCTTCATTAATAATATCAGGCAGTGAAGTTTTTAAGCGATTGGCAATACAGGCTGATCAGATTTTATAAATTATATTTGGTAATGAAATAGGTCTCCAGTTAGTTAAATGCTGCCTCGGTTTATCATTTTTGGGGATGCATATAATAATCCCTTCTTTTTGAGCACACGACATTTCTCCCTTTCTAAAACTTGCATTTAAAGCTCTAACGACAAAAATGCCAATTGTTTTCCAGAAAACTTTAAAGAATTCTGCACTGAAACCGTCTGTGCTGGGGCTTTTATTATTTTTCATATTTTTTTAAAACATCAGTGGCTTCCACAAGTGTCACTTCTTCTTCTAAAGCCTGTGCCTCGTCTTCACTTAAACATGGCATGTTATTAACTAAGTCACTAATTTCGCAATTCTCTACCTCGGTTTTAGCGTACAACGACCTATGAAATGTATGCACTTCATGTTTTATATCATTTTGATCTGTTAAAACATTCTCATGCTTATCTATTAATTCAGACATATTTTTGCTCACATAATGTTTTATGTTTTATATCATTTTGATCTGTTAAAACATTCTCATGCTTATCTATTAATTTAGACATATTTTTGCTCACATAATGACGCTTTTCCAAATTGCAAAAATAGTTATTTACTTTCTCTCCCTCTGATACCCATCTGGCTCTTGATCTCAATAACACCCCCTCCATACGTTTTTCTATTATTTCTAAATTGTCTACGTCTTTTTCACTTTTACATTCAATTCTCTCTAAATTACGAATTCTTTCTTCTAGTTCTTTTTCTTGTTCTATCATTTTCTTTTCTTTTTCATTGTAGCATATGAAATTGTCTTCGATCTTATTTTCATTAAGCGAAAGTCCAAGAACACATCATCTGGGATAGAGAACCTTAATTCCTTTTTATCCATCCTTGTTGTATTTGAGTTTAATGCATACTCTTCTTTAATTGTATCAATTTCTGTATTTATTTCATCTAAGTATTTTTTATCTTTTAGAAGGGATGTATTGAATTTCCAAAATGTATTGTGTCGTACATATTCGTTACATTTTAAATTTAAAGTAATAGCCGAATGGTCTGTCCTATAGCCACATTGTATATCTGCGTCCTCAACAAACGAAACTTCGGGATCAGAGATAAGAAAGAAGTCCAGTCTAGCCTGCTGGAAAGGATTACTTCTTCTCCATGGAAATCTGAAACATTCAGCATTTAACTGTCTCCAAATATTATTTAACTCTAAATTTTCAATCATTCCATCCACTACCTCTTTCGCTTTAGGGTTATTAATGTGTTTGTAATGAGAGACTTAGTGCGATTGTTCTCACGCCAGAGGGCATGACGCTCATGTGGGGCTAATCCTCTATATATTATTAGTTGGGGATAAAGAAAGAGAGAGAGACAGTGAGTGGTCCTACCATCACTCTCTCTCTCTCACTACGCCCAAGTAAGAAAATCGCGTGATAAGCCCCTAGTGCATTGACTGCCCTCTGGCGTGAAAAATATCGCCATAGGTTGACCATTATTGTAGTCCTTTTCAGGTTCAAGAACTAAATTAAAGTCCCCACCAATATCCCCATTCAGCCAAAATTAATGTTTCCATGTTTTTTCAAAATGTGTGTCTTGGAGAAAATAAATGGAGTATTTGTTACTTCTTATACAATTAAAAACATCCCTCTGTTTAGAGGAGTTATTCAGGCCTTGACAGTTCATTGACAAAATAGTAATAGAAGTATCCATTTTCTAACTTTAAACAAAAACACACACACACACACATTAACAAAAAATATGTACGACATTCCAATATCCTCATGTGTGAACGTACATGCACGCACGCGCACACACACATTAAGTTTGAAAGAAAAGGGAAAAGGCTATTCTATGAGTATACAAGACTGAAAATCTAGTGTCTGTATAGGCCTAAATTCAAAATTGTAACAAATAAGTTCGCATTATTTCCCTGCGGTTACAAAAATACTCTAATGATTACATTCTAAACCAGCTTGCTTCAATGCAACATTCGGTTCTCATATCCGATAATTCGGCATTACCAGACCACAAAGTATACTGACTGGGCAGCTGTATCCAACCATTTACATAATGTATGCACAGTGCTTTAAACATTTATTTTTTCTTTAGCCATTTAACCACCATCACATTAAAATATGTGTACCCTACCTTACATACGCAACATAAAGGCAGCCAATAAATAAGTAAATGAGCATAACAGTGAAATAATGAAATATATGAACAAACAAAAGCAACCATGGCCAGCCTCATACACAAATAAACATAATACCAAAATACTGTTTCTACATATCAATTAGGCATGATCAGGGTTCGAAGTATGAGGTCAACATTTAAGTGTGAAACCTCATCACGCTACTTGTTATTATATAATTCGGTGTGCATGCATGAACGCACAAGGACGCGAGTTTGCCCGCATGTACACAATGACATAAACACACGCGAGTACAAATGCAAGCATACGAACACATCAGTCATGCATTCACATTCACACACACACACACACACACACACACACACACACACACACACACGCACGCACGCACGCACACACACACGCGCGCGCGAGTACACACACATCAAAACGTGCTCACACACACACACACACACACACACACACACACACACACGCACTCGCGCACACGCACACGCACACGCACACACACACACACACACACACGCACGCACGCACGCACGCACGCACGCACGCACGCACACGCACGCACACGCACACACACACGCACACACACACACACACACATATATATATATATATACATATATATATATATATCAGAACAAAAAAAGAATGAAAACTAACAAGAAAGAATGTAGACTATTCCCAATATTTCGGCTTTTGGCCTTGGACGCGGGACAGACAGACACATATATATATAGAAATATATAGTTATACGCGCGTACACATTCGAACACGCACGTGCGTACCAGTCCACTTTTCTAGCAAATGCGGTTTAGCAACAATGCAACGATAACTTTTGGTTTCATAATTTTGTTTTACAAGGCATCAATTTCCCAATACATTTTAACTTTATAAGTGTTCTTACTGTCTCTCATATCGCCCATCTTTTGTCTTTTTGCCATATTTCATGCGTGCTTCTGTCTATTATTTTCTGCCGTCAAATGTGGGGACGTGGATGAGGGGAGCGGGGCAAGGGGTGGGTGGTGAGGGGAGGAATGCCAGGATATTGATGAAATAACTAAAGTTTTCACTGGAAACGCACTTCATCATCACCGATGGACATTTAAAGAGGTAGGCTTACAGTGGTAGGTAAACACACATCATCACCGATGGACATTTAAAGAGGTAGGTTTACAGTGGTAGGTAAACACACATCATCACTGATTGACATTAACAGAGGTAGGCTTATAGATGTAGGAAAACAAGCACTTCGTGTGGTGGTGGTTGCATGATGAGTGAGCAAGAGAGCGGATTAATGATTGGGTGTGGTGTGAGAGTTACTTTTAAATGTAAATTTATGTTTCATACTTTTATTTAATATTTGTATTTTTACATGGTGGAAGACAAGGTTCTATGTGCGTTGTACTTTGCTAATGGAAAGTAAAGAAACTTATGACTTATGACTTCTGACTTCTGCTCAACACGCATAACCTCAGATAGCAATGTAAACGCCAGCTGATTTTAGCTTTGAAAGACTAAGAAAGACGAACGAAGGGAGAACGGAAGGAAACAAGAGAAATGGCGGGGAAGAAAGGGAAAGGGGGAGGGAAATCCGGGAAACCGTCGAGTGGGATCGCAAACCCAGGAAGAGACAGACTAACACACCTTATGCACGTTCAGAGGGTCAGTCCTCTGTTTCACTGGAGTCCATGTCCTTATCAGTGTCCTTTGCATCTGTCTGGAGTTTGTTTTCATCCTGCTGTATTCTCTGTGGACTTATTTGTTTCTCTCTGTCATCATTTACAATGTTTTCTAATCGAATTTACTGCAGTGAGTGCTGACTGTCTGCCCTCTGTAAAGCCCGCCCACACATTACCCGACCCTAGATTTCCCAGCCCACCCTCCTGGGCCAACAGCGATGAGAGATGCATCATAGTCGTCAACAAGCTGACGGAGGATGTGAATGCGAAAGAAGAAGAAGAAGAAGAAGAAGAAGAAGAAGAGGAGTGCCCCCGGCAGGTGACACAGCAGTCGTCCGTCCTCGGCTACTTCGTTCAGCGGTCCCCTCCCCTCCGTCCGTTCGTCCCCAACCAGCCTGCGCGTGTCCTTGGATTTCGGTCTGCTGCGGTGCCCTGGGTCCCTGGTCACGGGCTGAGGAGGTCTTCATAATAGAGCATTTGCCACTCGCCGCTGACCTTGAATTTCACTGAGTTGAATTTAGAGAGTTGAATTAGAGAGGTCAGCGCAAGTCGGGCAGAACGAGCTCGGGCAAATTAAGTAGTCTAGTATAGTGAACGAACACTCGTGGCAAACGCCCTATTCTACCCAGGTCGCCATTTCCAATGGTCAAGGTTTGACTATTTTGAAGCTTGCAATGTGGTTGTCCTTGAAAAGTCCAAGCCCCAACGACATACGGGTGCTTATTTATGCGCATGAGCTTCTGAGTGTTGAGTTTTGTCAAGTCTTCATTGATATAAACGTTTGATTTTTGACCTCTTAATTTCGTTCTTTGGCTGAAGATTTCGGACTTCATTTTCCTGTTCGTGAGTTTAATTGCAATGGGTCTGTCTTGGCCTTGAGTGAATTTGCCTACCCTGTGGGCGATGCTGACGTCTGAAAGGCTGAGACACCCAGTGTCTTTTGTACAAAGTTCAACACCTTTGTTTCTGTTTCTTTGGGCGATTCTTGAGCACTGTCACCGGCAAGGTTGGTAACTTTTATGTTATCTTTCCGAGTGTACTGTTCCAGCACATTACGTAGTTCTCTCTCGTGTTCGACCTGTACTTTCGTCTCCTCTAGTTCGTTCATTAATTCGGAGCACTTGCTTTCAACTTTCCTGATTCGATTTGTTAGGTAAGCATTGTCTTCCTTGAGCTCAAATAAATCGGATACAATTTTCCCCAACTGCGTGTTTATTTTTTCTGTCTCATGCCTTCAATTGTTTTTCTCCACTCGATTGAGAGTGTCTATGACCACACCTTCACCTTGTCTTTCCAAGTCTTCCCTTTCCTTTCTGCCCTCACCCCTCTCGGGCCTCCCTTCGTTGCTACTGTTTCTGTTGCTGTCGGTGTTTTCGCTGGCATAATCTGTTATTTTATGCTGTTGGTCGGCACCTTTCTGCCTACTACTTGGCACTTTTTTCCCGTTCTCTTCTGTACGGCTGTGCGAAAGTGACTCCCTTTCAGCTGTGAGATATTATTTCTTTCAACAAGACTTTCACACAAAAGACGAATGAAGTTTCCAGACACAGCTTCATTACAATGCATGCTGGGAACCCAGCTACAAACATCTTTAAACAGAAACAAATTAATGATGGCCATAGACCACAAATTCACACCAGCTGCACTAGGACTGTCAAACGTTGCGATGAAGCTGGCCTAGCATTCTTTTTGCCTCCATTTCGTGGTGTTGCCTTGCTCTTTGGACCCATTGTATTTGCATTCATAGAAACACTTGAGATGAAACGCATAACAGAGTCGGTATTCGAATAACAAACGAGTTATTTTTTTTATTTCTTTCAGTTTTGTTGTCAACACTTAGATTCTTTGATATTCTACAGCTGGAGCCTATCACCCGAAAAGAAGACAACTGTTGACAAACGCAGGATAAAACACTGTGGTGTCGGTTTTAAACTCGCTGCTTCTCCCTTCACATTGCTGGCTATCCCCGTTTCCAAATTCAATTACCCCCCATTGTTTAGGTTTTTTTTTTATACACTTCACTGTTCTTTTCCCTTCCCTTCCTCTCCTGTCCGAATTAACAATATCGGATTATTGTTCTGCAGTTCTGTTATTCTGCACAGAAGGGATAATACCAAGTTAAGCCTGGCCGTCAAGCCTGGCCGTCAAACATTTTTTCAGCATCGAAACCGCAAAGTCGAATTTTCGTTATCCAATGCAAAAAGTTCCTTTTTTCTAAGTCAACCAACCTTCCATTTTCCCAATTGTCCTCCGTTCTCAGTATTCAGCAAGTTTTTCCGAACCGAAATTTGTTTTGCAGGTTCATTGAAGTGGTGCAATAGCCATCGTTCTGTTGTCACCGGTTTGTCGCATTGCACTAGGCATAGGCCTATAGGTACAGCTCAGGGCTTGCTGGCAGCTTAGCTCATCACACGGTTACATCGCAGTGAAAGCACGGAGCGAGCGAACACGCACGTCTGCTCTCCTCGACAGCCAAACAAGGAATCTTTACTCCACCATGAAAAATTAAAATCTCAATTTATACCAACATTCCATTATGTCTGGTTTTCCCGTGCTCTGTCACTTATGTGCAATTGGATTTTGTTTACATTTTCCTTGAAGATAAACGCGTCGAGGTAATGAATGTCATTGTAGGAAGCTTGCATATGCTGACTTCTTCTTCTTCTTCTTCTTCTTCTTCTTCTTCTTCTTCTTCCTCTCTCCCATGCTTTGTGGCCATGATGGGTGACGTACGAGTCCGGTTTTTGTTTGGGCTCAAGCCACAAACCTATAACTCACGTACGAGTCCGTCTGGTTGTTTTCCTCGCAGTTTTGACAAAACTGTCGCACTTCAAATCGAGGCTACACTTCAAATTGAGGCCGCTCTTTAACATGATGTATTTTAAAAGCGTACAAAATAATAAACATACGTAATACAGACACTACAACAGACACGACGAGTATGCGGTGCTTCATAAGTAGGCAAAGATATAAAAAGTTACGAAATGGTGCAGAGATAACATTCTGGTTTACAGATTAAAATTATTTTGACTTTTGGAGTGGTAAAAATAGACCGCGTGCCACAAAAATTTCGCGCTTGTTTTTATAGAAAAGGCAGGAAAATGGGCCAATAAATCAGAAATATTGTAGATGACCGAAAGCTATGGGGGTAAAGCTGCTGAGTAACAGAGAGTGACAGATCTCCAGAGGAAGTCACAAGCTCTTCAGAAGAAGTTACGAGCACATAACTTCCAGAAGATGGGAGAACTACTCGTACGAAAGACTCCCTTGTATCCCCACGGGGAGGCAGATGCTAACAAGCTTCTGCATAACCTTTGACATGCCTTCACCTAGGATAACGTTTCCTTGAGTGGATCTGCATCCACATAGCAGACTATAATTATGTGATGGAACATGGGGAAAACAGACATAAGTCGCTCAGAAAGTTTGTGAGCAAAAAAGCCCCAAACAGTTAACCACGGCTAGAATACCAATATTCTGTTTATATCATCATTATTATGTCTATTTTTATGTATTCTACAAGTATCCACAACACGAAAGAACACTCAAGAACATGAAAGACATTTTTTGAATGATTTCTTTGTTTATTTGTCTATTTTAAGAAAAAACAAACAGAAACAAGGAGAAAAAAATGATATCTTCTATGTCTGATTTCCGCAAATAACGTATGTTGAATATTAAACTTCGAATGGCCATCAAATCAAAAGCAGCAAAGATAATTCAATTCTGTGTACTGTGTATTTGCTTGGAATCGTTGCAAAAATCATTATCTCGATGTATATGCTTACCAAACTTCTATTATATATCCACACAATGAGTCGCTTTGTCCATGGATCACTTACCCCCTAGTAAGGGCAAATATAGGTGGAAGGGGGTCAAATAAACAATTTTGAGATTTTGACTAATTATTAAACACAGAAGCATGGAATTAAAAAACGACCCTGTTTATGCCTTGAAAGTAATTGTGGTTTTGTTGTAAGAAAGATCTGTTTTTTAAGTACACGTTTACCAACTGTTCGGTTGCGAGTTCTCGATCTCATTTCGCTGATTCATTGAACTTCAAATCTCCATGCTTTTGCAACGTTAACAAAACACACTTTTTGGTTGGTTTCCAATGCTATTTCAATGCAAATTAATGATGTGTTAATAATGACTCAAAGACGACTCCTGCGGAACATTGCCACTCATCTGAGTGGAGACAGGTCTATATTATAGACAACGCTTTTCAAACGTACAGCCACGGACAAGGAGACGAACGAAGAAGGAGATAGACTGGTGTTCATCAGTTCCTCATACTCAAGTGAACGTCACCATGCCTGTCATTGGACGGCTGCTGCTGCTGCTGCTGATGGTGGCTGGCATGATCACCACGGCTTCGTCTTGCTTGCCAGGTGGGTTCGTTTAGCGCGTAGAGTGGCACAGCGGTAACGCGTTCGCTTCGTGCCTTGCGGTCTGAAACACACACACACACACACACACACACACACACACACACACACACACACACACACACACACACGCACACGCACACACGCACGCACACACACACGCGCACGCACACACACACACACACACACACACACACACACACAAACACCAACTCTACCAAATGCTACTCTGGGGCATGCCTGAGCCATATGTTGCATTAAACTTTTTTTCCAATTAAGTCTGAATAAATAACATAATTTGAAACTCGCCTACAGGTGTGATTTCTCATTCGTCTGAACCAAGTCTTGGTCTCTGTGTGTTAATGAACGAAACCTATTTCTTCTTCATATCGTTTTTCTACATAACTAGTCTTAAATAGGCTATTTCACGAACTGGACAACCCATTTTACCCATTTCATGAAATGGGCAATTTCACGGATTGAGCATAACATTTTGTATGCGCGTCAGTCGTTTCCGACCATTATTGCCAGATAGCAGAGGGAGCAGACGCTATTGTGGCATAGTTATCAAAGAAAGGAGCATAGATTTACATTAGCTTCTTTATACATGAGCCTTTCGCTCATATGACTTTGATCATTGGTTGACATTGGCCTGTAGTGAGGGCCAACAGTAACACGAGAGCTGTACAATAGGTGATTGTCTACAGATTAGTCTCTTGTGGAAGACCATGACTCTCAAACGAGGGTGACTTTTACTATATTTTGTTTTAGTTTGGTGCTGGTTTGATTTTATTGTAGAGTTTCAATCTGGTGCAAAAGAGGACACAATTCTCTTGTAGAATGTCTTCTGGCTCAGGTCGGACATTCACTGGACACTGCAGGCCGGTATTGCAGACTGAGGAGACACTCACAGGTCGAAACAGCTGTCTTTGCATGGGCACAATCTCTCCCCCATTAGGAGAAAAGCAAATCAGCAAATGTTATTATTAACTTCTTTCAAGTACACAGAGCCAATCTTAAAGTTAATGATAATAGAGTTTGCTTCTGAGGTTCACATAAACAGATATTGAACACACACAAGCTTTATCAAAGCCAATTATTTTTCATTTCAAATGCAGCAACTTTTCAGACCTTCGGACTGGGGAAACGGAGCTAGCTAATCCCTGAAGTTTTTAATTCATAGTATCTAGTAAAATGTAATAAAGGTGTTTGTGTCTAAATGTCATTAAATGCGAACATTAGAATCAAAGCAGCATCTGCCATACATATGGATATCAAACCTCAAAAGATTGTAAAATAGGGGGGTATTGTAAAGATAATTATTTCAAGTGTATGAATTTAGTATTATTTCAAGTGTATGAATAATCTTAGCTCTGGGTTTTTTTTATAGTACAAACTTCAATTCATGCGTTGTGTTAGCAAGTATGACAATCGTTCTTGTATTTTCATTTATGTTTTTAGTCTATGTATTTTAGGTTGCTGTTTTGATAGTCGCTATTTTGAGGGTAGATGCTTACCACTGAGACAAGGGAGCGTGTGCATTGCTTCAACATTCTATTTCAGGTCCAGACTCACAGGGCACAGAATTCATCATTGGACTGGGACAGAATGTGTAAGACTTGTTTCTTCTTTGCTTTTGCTTGTGTCATTTTGTCTCCCATATTAAAAAAACCCAACAGAAACAGAAAAAACCCCGCGTATACCAACTAATATTTGCTTCTTTTATTTTGCTTCTGTAGAGGAATACGCTTCATGTTAAACACATGTTCATGTTTAGTCAAACGAAGAGTTCAAGCGATGTTGTTAAAAAACAAAAACCACCACGACTTGGTTACTACAGACATTAGTATCGTATGATGATGAATCAGATGCGAGCTAGAAGTACATACAAAGAAGACAGTTAGTTAGTTAGTTAGTTAATCTGTTATAGTCCCGTCAACAGCTATGGTTTTCTCAGGACTGTCATCGCGTAAAGTTCGACCACGTATAACAAAACACACATCAATGATTCTTAACAACTTCCAAAAACCTGAAAAAACCCCCAAAAACAAATAAACAGTACAATTCACGACATGGCATCTTCATCATTTTACCCTATAGCTCATAATTTCACACAGTGCTGGGAACGTTGAGCCACTCTACTCTACTTATCGGATCCAGGTTAAAAAACAACAGTAAAAAAGGATAACAAACACATCCTAGTAAAACAAATATAAAAAAGCCATATAGGCAAATATGCACTGCAGAATGGGCAACATGTGCCCACTCCAGTGCGTAAGGTCTCACGCGTGAAAGCCAATGAACAATAAAAAAAACACCAAGGGCATCGCCGGGCGGCAGATATGTCCTTTGTCGGTTACGCCCTGTACATGCCCCGCCATGTACCTCCCTTCCCCCTTCTCATCTTGGGCCCCGTCCTCCTTGTGACCTTTGGGTGATGCACTTACACACCCTTGACTGGGTGCAAATCGTTTTCCGGGATGCACACCCTTAATTGGTGGGGTGCATACCCTTAACACTGAGACATGTCTGCCACTCGGCGACATTTAAGCTCCACGTGGTACATTTTGGTGGTGTGATTTGGTATTTGGTATATTCTAGTCACAGAGACTTATCTCTGTGAAATTCGGGCTGCTCTCCCCCGGAGAGCGCGTCGCCGCAAGTGCAGCGCCTACCCAATTTTTTTTTTTAATTAGGGGGGGGGGGGCACAGGGTGAGGTGGGGGGGGGGGGGGGGCACACTTTGAAAAACTAGCTATCAATTTGGCCACACCAGGCAGCAGGATTTCTCCCTGCTCTTACCGACTGTCAACTGCCGCGTGGGATTTTTTACGTGCGTAAAGCGTACGGGTCAGACTAGCTTTAAGTCCCCATCCGAAGGACTGGACGTTCAGTTCGGTGTCCCTGTCAAACTAGAAATAAATAGCGAGGAGGCCGGGATTCGAACCAGGGTCACTCACGTTGCAGTCACGCATTACATTTGGCAGGCGAACGCCTTAACCACTCCGCCACCTTTCTCACTGATGGCCAATTCTTTACAGTGATGATTCCGTAAAATATAGAGGACAGACGAACGCTGAGCTGTTCTTCAGTACCAGCTCCAATATCCCTGCCACCGTCACCGTGACCACTCCCACCTATGACAGTGGCTTTAGCCAAACCTTCACGATCAGCCGGGGCAGCGTGGAGAAGGTCATCATCGACCACGGCATTCGCGGACATGGCATCGAAAAGGTTTGCCAAGGCAGAATGCGAGGAAGCTTTGTAAGAGTGTAGGGAGAGCTAGGGAGACAAAATGAAAATATTATTAAAAAATGAGGATGAACTTGGGTCTGTATTTGTTGTGGAGACTACTTTCCCTTTGCTAGGCGAATCGGTGCCATACATAACTTTGGTAAAAAGGGAGTTAATTACGAGAAGTTCCTTCCCCTTATTCATTTCACTATATCTTCTTTTCATTATTTCATATTTGAAAATATTATCATTTAAGTTATCGTCTTTAACCCTTTCACCACCAGCCATATTTCAGCCAAAAATTCAATCAACTTTACCTGGGTAGAGAACAAAATCCATCTGCAGTATATTGGGGATTCTTCTGTGACGTATGCAAAATAAGGTCTATCCTTACTTCTCAAAACTAAGACAATAGGGTCTTTGGATAATAGACCCCAGTTTGATGCCTTTTAGTGACATAGGTGTTAAATCACTTTGGTGCTAAAATGCGACTTTGGCGGTGAAAGGGTTAACGGTCACTCATCGGCGCGTTTGTAATGTTGTACAGGATATTTTCACATTGCGGAAGAGATCGGACCCGGGTACCGGCTTATACTATTACAGCCTTAGAAAGTGTATAATGTCAGTATAAGCACTGAAAACGGTGTCTAACATTCTCGCAGCAATTAGTGGCCATTCACGTTTTTTTAACAGTTTATTATTATGTACATCTCAACATCAATTGATATTTATATGCATTTTGTTTAAAATCTAAATAAAAAGAGAGAGAGAGAGAGAGAGAGAGAGAGAGAGAGAGAGAGAGAGAGAGAGAGAGAGAGAGAGAGAAAACGAAAACGAAATTTTATTTAACCAGGGAAACATGAGATAAGCAATGCAATGCTTTTTTCCACCCAGCCCTGGGGCAAATAGAACATTCAATAACAAAGTTAACTAAGTTAACTAACGCATGCAAAAGTGAAAAGGCAAATGGGTTACACAAAAAGAAAGAAACGCTTGAAGTAATTACAGGTGGGGGGGGGGGGGGAGGAAGGGGGGGGGGGTAAGGAAGGAGAATAAGGGGGAAGGGAGGGTATGCTGAAGCATGTCACAACACACATAACACATGAGTAATAATAGTAAAACATAGTAGAGGAAGACAAAACACAAAACAAAATTACATTCTTTAAGATTTTGAAATACAATATTTGTATATGCCTTTTTGAAAGAATTCATGCCAGCTATTTGTTTTAAATTAGATGGCAAAGAGTTCCATAGAGTCCCACCCGAGTACGTTAAACTGGTTTTAAAAAGATCAGTTCTGGGATTGGGGACAAGAATACTGTTTGTATATCTAGACTGGTTGAGTGGAAATCTTTTGATTAAGGTTGCAGGTGCAAAACCGTTTATAATTATGTACATCATGACTGCTTTATTATACCGAAGCTTATCTGTGAAAGGAAGAATATTTAGTGAGACGTAATCTTGAAATGTTAATGAAGACGATTTCAAAAGACATGTTTTTAGAGCTCGTTTATGAACACTTATCAACGGCTTTAGGGTGTTAGCACTACTTGAATCAAAGAGAGTTGATGCATAATCTGTGTGAGACTGGATGCATGCGTGGAAGAAATGCTTACGTGCATCAATATTAAGAAAATGCTTTATCTTAGAGAGCTGGAAAACTTTTTGAGATACTCGTTTGCTTAAGCTACTAATATGGGAGGACCAAGTAAGGTTGTTATCTAGAGTAATCCCTAAAACTGTATGTGTGTTGACTTCTTCAACTGGCTTATTGCGAATATATATTGGGGGGATAATACTTGTTATATTTTGTCGCTTTTGCCGTGACGTTACAATCATATACTTAGTTTTTTTTAAATCATTTAATGCCATTATGATTAAGTTCAGTCCAGTCAAGTAGCTGATCTACACTTTCTTGTAAACTAAAGGTTAATTGATTGAGATTGGTATGGTTTGAATGGATTGATGTGTCACCTGCAAACAGCTCACTAGGATTTTTAATATAAAGAGGAAGATCATTAATATAGAACAAAAACAGGAGAGGGCTCACCAAAATGTATAGGTAAAATTTTTGAATTTTTGTTATGCAAGACAAAAGACTGTTCACGATTTGAAATAAATGATTTAATGAATCTAAGAACAGAGTTAGAAAGTTTATACACAGCTAGTTTCCGTAATAATAATTTAGAGAGAGAGAGAGAGAGAGAGAGAGAGAGAGAGAGAGAGAGAGAGAGAGAGAGAGAGAGAGAGAGAGAGAGAGAGAGAATGACAATTACATTGATTTATTCATTTAGGCCTTTGCCCCCTCATGAATAAACACAACATCATATACAACTGATTATGTTAATATTAACAATTTAATGTATCTCATGATATCATATCTGTTCGTAAACATAAAGCAAAGAGTAAACTAAAACGAAACTGGTTTGGGTGTTTGTAGAACTTTCTCAAAATGAACCGTTTTTTTAAATCATACAAGGCAGGACAACATAACACAACATGAACATAATCTTCTCGGGTTATCTTACATAGAGGACAAATTAAGTCAGCTTCAGTGTGTCTCTTATAACGATAGTGGTGTACTAAAATCTCAGATACTCCACATCTAAACCGTGACATAATGAATTTCAAATGTTTGTCCATATCAATTTTCAAATACGTTTTATCATCATGTAATGCACAAAATGTTCTATATACACATTAAAGCGCTCACTGTTATTTACATGGAAGTTCCAGTTTTGCCATATACATGCTATTAATCTTTCCTTAAACACATACAAAAACCGTTTCATGTCTTGCACTCCTTGATTTTCCCAAACATACCCAAACCCAAATTGATAAAGTTTGCATCGAATATTTGATACCCAGTTTATTTTATATCTACTATCTAAATCTAACCGCATTTTATAGGCCCTATGTGGTAATCTGTCATTTTCTGTCATAATCGTCAATTTTAACCAATCGCGGATACCACATATAGCAGAATTAATGAAAATCGGATATATATCGGTTTCTCCGTATATGAGATCATTGGGTGTTTGAGACTCAAGTCCTAAATATTTCTTCAATCAAAACAAACGCACTTTCTCCCAAAGATGGGTTGAATCACCAACCTCCCAAATTTCTGCTCCACACAGTACTACAGGCTGAACTTGGGTATCAAATAACTTTTAAAACAAATTTAAACCAGCATGCTTCAATACACGACATTTCCGTAAAATACATAATATAGCGTTTTGAGCTTTACTTACCAAGTCATTGCATGCCACATTGAAACTATGTTTAGTAGAAAATAAAATACCTAAATATGTATATACATTAACAACAGGCATATATCTACTAGTGTAAGTCCTTCTTTCTCTGTCAGCTAAATAACCACCTTTTCTAAAGACTAGTATATTACTTTTTCTTAAATTTACCTTGAAATCAAGATTATGTGCTGCTCGTTGCAAACTATTTAACTGTGTTTGCAACCCAATTACTGTTTCTGCTAATAAGGCAACATCGTCTGCAAGTAATAGAATAAAAAGTTCAAAATAAGCAACAGTAAATAAAGCACCATGTCTACCATTTACAATAACTTCTTTAGCTAGTTCGTTAATAATAAAAAAGTGAAAATACAACAGGACTGCAGACATCACCTTGTTTCACACCATACGTACAGTTGATAAAGTCTGTTAGATTAGAACCACATCTTACTCTAATTTGAACACTATCGTACATGCTTTTAATACACCTATATAGTTTTCCTTTTATACTATTTCTTACCAAAACAGACCAGAGCAATTTACGATTTAAAGAATCAAAAGCTTTTTCAAAATCTATAAAAGCTACATATAGCTTCCTATTAAACAAAACCTGCTTTTGTACTAACGCTAAAAAAGTAAACATATAATCAATTGTTGAGTGATTCTTTTTAAAGCCGGCTTGATGCTCACCCGTAATATTGTTTTCATCAACCCATTCTTGCAAACAACGATTTATAGCTGTACTGTAAATGTTGCTTCATATATCACACAAAGTGATACCCCTAATATTATTTGGGTTATTTTTATCACCCTTTTTGAACAATTATTTATTATAGAAGTATGATGCCTTCAGTCCAGTTGAAAGGAAATATACCATTTTTAAATAAAGCATTAAAGAAGATAATGAAAAAATCTAACACATATTCATTAGCAATCCTTAATAATTCTCCAATTATCCCATCTGGACCAGCGACCTTTTTATATTTCATTCTTCGGAGAGCTAGTAAAATTTCGTCTTTTGATATTGGTCTATTAAAATGATCGTTAGTGTCTTCAATCTGTTCTTCTTCTCCTTTTTCTTCAACTTCTGTGTCTAAAAGACTTTTAAAATGATTGAACCAATCTTCAACAGAATTATTGTTACTAACGTGTTTTTACTTATTATTAATTCTATTTACATTCTCCCAAAATTGTTTCTGATCCTCAATTGAATTAACCAATTTATTCAACAAAGCGTTATGAAATTCTTTCTCTTTGCGTTTTAATAAAAGACATACAGGTATGCTGGTGTTAGAGAAAGAGAGAGAGAGAGAGAGAGAGAGAGAGAGAGAGAGAGAGAGAGAGAGAGAGAGAGAGAGAGAGAGAGAGAGAGAGAGAGAGAGAGAGAGAGAGAGAGAGAGACAGAGAGAGAGAGACAGATAGACAGATAGAGAGACAAAGACACAGCGAAATTACACCCTTTTCAATCTAAAACTTGAATCTTCCTAACAACTCTTTTTCCCCCTCACGTTGCCCAGTCCAACAAATCCGTGTGGATCCAGTCCACTCACGAGATATCGGTGTACGCTCTGAACGTGGAGCCCTTTTCCACGGACGCCTACCTGGCTCTGCCCGTGGACGTCCTGGGACAGGACTACTACGCCATGACCTTCACCAAAGACCCCTACATCATGGTGAACGGCGTGGAGGACGACACCACGGTGCAAATCACTCTGCCCGCTGTTGGGACTGTGAACGTCAGATACGATGATCAAGTTTATCAGTAAGGGCGCTTTTAACTAAGCTCGTCTGTATTTACGTTAACAAATATGTTGGTTTTTTGTGTGTCAATTACGATGGTGATGTTTATCAGTGAGGGCGCTTCTAACTAAGCTCGTCTGTATTTACGTTAACACAATTAATATGGTTTTTTAGCGTCAATTACGATGTTGATGTTTATCAGTAAGGGCGCTTCCAACTAAGCTCGTCTGTATTTACGTTAATAATAATAATGACAATTTATACAGCGCTTATTCTCCTTACGGGGCTCTAAGCGCTTCACAAAGAAGTTAAACATCTGAGAGAAAAACAAAAAATAAAAAAACAACGCACTTATCATAAGGAACAACCCGAAACGAAATCACGACAGCTACATTTACGTCACCCCCCCCCCCCCCCCTTCACACTCCACTAGAATCCCAACCATTACAAATAGCGTTTTCCACGCAAAAGGCATTTTCTCACACTACCCCCCCTACCCCCTCGGCCCGCCCCCGCATTCACCATCCCCCTTCATAGACCTCAAGCTGATCTACTTTTCATAGATCTCCCAGCACGCACGCATGCATGCATGCACACACACACACACACACACACACACACACACACACACACACACACACACACACACACACACACACACACACACACACACACACACACACACACACACACACTCACACACACACACACACACACACACACACACATACGCATGTGTGCAGTGGGACATATGCACCCTAACACGGACGCACGCACGCACGCACACGCGCGCACACACACACACACACACACACACACACACACACACACACACACACACACATGCCCCCTAACACGGACGCGCGCGCACGCACGCACGCACGCACACACACGCACGCACGCATGCACACACACACGCATTGGCGAATTAAAAAAAAGGCACATTTTCTCTCCTTCCCTGTTTGTTGTCGCGATTGTATGGACAATGTTATCTCATGGAAGGATCGAAGGAGCAGGGAGAGTTGGGGGCTAATCTTCAGTGCAACAAAAACAATGATGCTTCTTGGTGCCCTTGACCTCTGTTCAGATGCCATTGCAAATCAGACGAAGATCCACTATGCTGGGGAGTTTAGGCATCCACTGTCTAGGAGGCATGAACAATGAACGGAACTGTCGCAATCAGCCAACTGGGAAAGATGTGCAACGACATCAAGTTCTCTGTTCAACTTAATACCCTGTTTCTACAAATCTAATATCTTGTCAACATTGTTGTAAGGTCTGAGACGTAGGATCTGAAATCTGCCCTCAAAAAGATGCCTGATGCACTTGACTCGAAACAACTCCACATGATCTTGAGTGTTTGCTGTGGAGCAATTTCATTTGCAAATTCTAAGTTAGGGATAGAACAGGACATCTCCCCCCCCCGCCCAATGACACTCACAATATGCAAAAGGCGCTTGCGTTGGCTGAGACATGCATCAACACTACTAGAATAAAGACCTAACAATAGAGTTCTCTTTTTTTGAAATGAAAAGGTCACTGGGATGTGGAAAATCTTGAAAATAATTGGCGTCAGAACATTGACCAGGATCTTCAACTGCTGCCTCTCTTCTTCTCTCTGGACCTATCAAAGGTCTCAAATTCTCCGTTAATCCTCACAGAAACTTGTTAAAGTCCCTAAGCGTTCCTTGAAATCTCCTGGTGATATGATAGGGCACAGCTGTTCCAGGAGGTACATTTACTTCATCTATACTTTCAGAAGTTCTTTCAAGCCAACGTTAGTTTACCACAAGTAACTTTCATAAATAACAGTCAAGAACATGTTGTAGTACGTAATGAGATTACTTATGTTCAGGGGACATTGATCGATTTTCACTCATGAGCAATTTTTATTTATGTTTGTGATAATAAGTGTATTATTTAAGAACATTTTCTACTAAATAAGTTGCATGGTACTGTCAACAAGAACCTTTTTTTTTAACATAAATCCGATGGAAGAAATACATTAAGAATATGATGAAGAACATATAGAAAAACAACTGTGAGAGCATTTAGTTATGTTGCGCCAACCGTTTGGAATTCACTTCCTGACCATATTCGCAACCAATACACTCTTGTTTCATTCAAGTCCCAATTAAAAATCCCTTTCTTCAGGAAAGCTTTCTCTCTGTTCTCCCACTCTTGTATTCCAGCTCTTTGATGAGTATTAGGTTAACTCTTGCGTGCATGTGTGTGTTTGTGTGTGTATGTGTTTGTGTGTGTGTGTGTGTGTGTGTGTGTGTGTGTGTGTGTGTGTGTGTGTGTGTGTGTGTGTGTGTGTGTGTGTGTGTGTTGTATTTACATGCAGTGTTTTTTTAAAGTTAATATTATTCATTCTTTTGATTATTAATTTAATAGAGATGTATAGTGATGATTCTTGAGCTATTCATTTAGAAATGCTCGATGTTTGTATAATGTGTATATTGTTGTTGCTGTTCCCTCGCCAAAGAACAGACAACTCTGAGACACTTTGTTTGCATCTTGAAACATTCAAACCCTTAATCCTAAGTACATGACTATGCTGCTTGTAAAAAAGGTATTCATAAAATACTAGTAGAACTGTTATCTGATGCTATATATCTTCTACTGAAATATCAAAAATCGTCTTTTGATGTGTGTTTGTTTTTTAATCCAGTTGTTGTTGTAGTACCCCGGCTCAAAGACTCCAGGGATCATCCCAACAACCGAAGCACCCGAACACTGTGGTACAAACGCACCAGCTAGGGATGAGAACATTACCTGTGTGACCGTTTTTGATTACCCCGCCACGTGCGTAGCCACAATCCGACTTCGGAGGATTTAAGCCTGATGATGTTGTCATGGCTAAAGACAATCATCCCCGCACAACATACAGAGCCTTACAACATTTTGATGTAGCCTTGGTGTTCTAGCTTATGTCAACTGGTATGATACAGCCTCATGCCAAGGCGAGTTTTACTCCAGTTTGCCAGATAGTTGTTCGAGCAGCCCAAATCTGGGTCACTCACTGTGGACCAAAATATTCCCTTGAACAGCATCTCAGGAAGACATACTCTGACTCAGGGAAAGAAGCACCACTTGAAATCCAAGGTTTGGTGATGCCTGAAGAACCAGCAAAGGCATCCAATAACAAACCACCAACATTAGCCGAAGTCAGAAAGTAGTCATGAAAGCCAGAGCAAACTCTGCACCTGGACCTAACGGAATCCCGTACATGCTGTACAAGAAATGTCATAAAGTCCTATAGTGGCTCCACAAACCAGGAATCTGAAGACCAGCGACCAAGGGGCAGACAGGGTGTACATACCAAAAGAGCAGAATTCAACTGACATTGGCCATTTCAGACCCGTCTCCCTGCTGAACGTTGAAGGTAACATCTTCTTCTCTGTCATGGCAAACAGGCTGATCAAATACCTGAAGGAAAATACCTACCTGGATGTATCAGTCCAAAAAGGAGGCATCCCATGAGTTTCTGGATGCGTAGAGCCCGCTACAATGATTGGTAAGCAGTCCAAAAGGCTAAAGCAGAGAAAACGTGCTTCAATGTTGTGTGGCTTGACCTGGCTAACGCCTATAGATCAGTACCATACAAGATGATTCAGTTAGCACTTGCGATGCATCATGTACCCCAACACATCCGAGAAATGCTGAAGATACTTCCATGGCTTCTCCATTAGGTTCTCCACCAAGGAATACACAACAGACTGGGTAAACCTGGAAATCAGTATAGCCATGGGCTGTACAGTTTCTCCAATTCTGTTCGTCCTAGCAATGGAGGTCATCCTGACAGCTGCGATGAACAACGCAGAGTCAGCAGACCTTGGGATTGGTTACCAGATCCCCCACCCCCACCCCACCTGCAAAGCTTTCATGGATGACACAACAGTGCTTTCAACAAAAGAAGGTAATATCCGCAAAGTGCTGTGTAAGCTTGATGAGCTAGTTGCCTCCTCCCGAATGAGCTTCAAACCAAACAAATCAAGAAGCCTCTCTCTGAGGAAAGGAAAGTATCCCCAACAGTAACGTTCAGCATTGCAAACCAAGCCATCCGAATAGTCTCTGGGGAACCAGTCAAGAGTCTCGGGAGATAGTATGACAACTCTCTAAAATAAACAAAAAGGGTATGGAGACCAAACAGATGGCTGAAGAAGGCCCGGAGACAATAAACAAGTGTGGCCTACCAGGCAAAATACAAAGTCTGATGCCTGCAGTTCATGCTGATACCAAAGCTTCTCTGGCCACTACGGATACATTTATGACATCAGGACCAGCACCGTGGAAACGATGGGAGCCACGATCAACAAGTATACAAGGAAATGGCTTGGTGTCCCACCTGGTCTTAAAGACTGTTGTTGCATTATGCTGCTGCCAAGTAAAGCTGGAACGGTCCCCTCAAATCCCTTCTTGAAGAATACAAAGTGGGGAAAACAAGGCCACACACCATGCTTGAAGACTCAGAGGACAAGGTTGTGAAAGAGAACCAACCCCAACTGAGGACTGACAGGAAGTAGAAAGTCCAGAAGGCAGACGAAGCAAAAGACAGCATTAGGATCAGCGAGATAATGGGGCACAATCGGACCAACAGGCTTGAGCTAGGAGCAATAGAAATGAAGTGGTGGTCAAAAATCAAAGGGAAAGAAAAGAGAGACCTGGTTGGTCATTCAATAAGTGAGAAAAGGGGAAGATGCCCACATAGTCCAGAAAGCGGTCCAGCAAGGCCAGCAAGGGCAATGGACTATATGGGAAAATACACTTCAAAGAAGCCTCACCTGGAATGACATACGACACATGGCTCCCCTTAGACCCAGCTTCATCATCAGATCTGTGTATGACCGTCTGCCCTCCAACGCAAATTTGGTCAGATGGGGACTTTCAGATACTCTGCCAAGGCAGACAGACTGTAGAGTGCGTTCTCAGCTCATGTAAAAAGGGACTAATCCAAGGAAGATACACTTGGAAGCACAACCAAGTTCTCAAGGAGATCGTCAATGCCAACACCAGCCCCACAAGCAACATTCTACTCTGCAGGATGTGGCACACCGTAGCCAAGAGTCACTGCACCTGTCAGAACACAAAAGCAGAGCTTGTTCGATGGCGCAGAAGATTGGGTATGCTCATCAGGTCTTCCAGAATGGGAAAAGCATCCAAAGCCCTCTGAAAGAGTGGCGTGAGGCCTGACATAGTGCTCCACTCACATACGTTAAAATAAATGATCCTGGTAGAACTGACTGTACTACAGGAAAGCAGGATGGAGGACGCACACAAGTCATCTTCAAGACTAAAAAGTATGCCAGTCTTGCCAGCAGCCTGAGGAAATCTGGCTTCCATGTCAAAGTCCTTGCTGTAGAAGTTGGATCGAGGGGATGTGCAGGCAAGTCTGCCTACGACCTCATGAAACAGCTCTCAATATCCGGAGAGATGAGGACAAGAGCCTTGAATGCAATGTCAGAGGCGGCTGAGAAAAGCTCAAGCTAGATATGGGCGAGGAGGAACGAAGGTGAACTTCATAAGGCTTATGTTTCCCCTCCAAATTAGCCAGGACAAATAGCTAATTGCATACGTCTACCAACTTAACCAACATTGACCCTGAAGCCTGGTCAGCTTTTGGGCGCAGGTTCAATTCCCGACAGGAGCACTTTTTTGTGAAAAATACGTGGTGACAGCAGAGGGCTGTGCCAGAGTCAAGACCTGGGTACAACCCGGCCCCTTAAAGCGTTAGGAGTTCAGGGTCGAAACGTTTGATTCAGGGGGGTCTTCTTCTTGTCCGGCTCTCCGTAGAGTTTCTTTTCACATACTTTTATTCCCGTTGTTACTTTATTTCTGTTGTGCATGCTCAAATCATACACATCAAAACACTTTATGATAAATCCATGACATTATCAGCACAGTCCAATGCATCTGTGTACCCTGTGGTTCGACAGGAACGGAGACACGTTAACGGTCACCCTGAACAGATTTGACGCCTTCCACCTCATCAAGGTACATGCCTCTGGAAATTTCGCCGGAGCCCACATCACCTCAAACAAGCCCATTGCGGTCATCAGTGGAAACCGGTTTTCTAAGGTTGCCCTTGGGAATTCTTCTGACCACATGACCGAAATGCTGCCCCCTGTTAGCACGTGGGGCACGAGCTTCGTGAACGTGCGCACGGCGGGACGAACTGGGCGGGACTTTTACCGTATTGTGGCTTCAGAGGATAACACCGTTGCTACCGTCAATACACTCGGCACCTACAATCTGCCATTTGCAGGCAGCTTCAAGGTTGGTAGCAGTGTTCTTTGTAAGAGAAAAAAAGGTGGAAGAAGAGGAGGAGGAGGAGGAGGAGGAGGAGGAAGAGAAGAAGAAGAAGAAGAAGAAGAAGAAGAAGAAGAAGAGCATCAGTAGCGCTATGAGTAGTAGCAGTAGTTGTTGCAGGTGTAGAACATGTAGCAATATTAGTAGTAGTAGTAGTCGTAAGCCTACGCAGAGTCCCCACTGGTGGGGAATCTAAGCTGAGGTTTGAGCGCTAGGAGTAGTAGTAGTAGTAGTAGTAGTAGTAGTAGTAGTAGTAGTAGTAGTAGTAGTAGTAGTAGTAGTAGTAGTAGTAGTAGTAGTAGTAGTTGTTGTTGTTGTTGTTGCAGGTGTAGTTATATCCACCACCCTTTCATCCCCGTGTTGTGTACCTGAACCATGTGTCGACATCTGTGTGACCAACGACTGTGACTCTGACCCTGACTTGTATTCTAACCAGCTCTTTGCTTCATTACTGCTGCCTTCAACGCCCAGATCTCCATCTCCACCTCCCCCTACAGCACCCAGCCACCAGTGTGACGTGTCATCTGTGTCACTGAACTCTGTTCCTTCCTCTGACAGTTTTAGTGTGTGTTTATTTAATGCCCAGTCTGTCTGCCCTGAGAACAAAGCGGACTATGTTTTTGAGCATGACTTTGATTTAGTTTTTATAACTGAAACGTGGCTCAAAAGTAATGGACATGAACCTAAACTAAAGCAGCTAACTCCTCTTGGCTACAAAATTAAATCCTTCCCCTGTTCTTCTTTAGGTGGGGGCCTCGCTGTACTGTATAGAGACGTGTTAGATAAATCCCTTTCCTTCAGACCAAGCCTCCCCTTCCCCCATCTGTCTTTTGAGGCTGTAGAAGTTGTTTTAGCATGTCTGGTCAATCTGTTGTCTTCTCCTGTATCTATCGTCCTCCCCCTAGCAGAACTAACAATCTCACCGATTCGATGTTTCATCCCGAATTTGAATCCCTCCTTGACTCCTATTCTCTGAACCGCAGTCCTCTTATTGTGCTAGGTGATTTTAATTTTCACTTCGATGACCAACAGTCCTCTCACACAAAGCGTCTCTGCCTCTCACTTGCCAACCACTCCCTCTCTCAGCTTGTAACACGCAATAAGGGCCACATCATTGACTGGATTATCGCGCGTGATTCCGACCAACTTGTTTCATCAGTGTCAATATCTATTATCCTTTCCTCTGACCATTTTGCCGTCATCGCCAGTCTTAATCTTTCCAAAACTCCCAGAAATAAATGTACAGTCAAGCGCCGTAATCTCAAGTCTATAGATATCCATTCTTTCAGTTCAGAGGCAACAGAACTCCTTTCTAACGTGAGTATTTCCAACGACGCTGCCTCGACTTTTAATTCTACTATGAGTAACTTGCTTGATAAACATGCTCCCCCATCCACTCGTGTTGTGCCCGATCGTCCCTGTGCTCCCTGGTACACGCCTGAACTTAAAGTAAGTAAACGCACTAGTCGTAAGGCTGAGCGTCAGTGGCGGGCCTCAAAACTAGAAATACATCGTCAGATATATCAGTTTCTCCGTAACATCTTCATTCTTCCTCTGGCCAAGGCAAAAACAAGCTATTTCTCATCTAAAATTCTTGAAGCCAACACAACAAAGGTCCTGTTCTCCACCATGTCTGATCTCCTAGGCACTAAGAAATCAAGTCCTCTGCCATCAAATATTAGTCCTGACAAACTGCCAGAAACCTTTTCCTCCTTCTTCTCCACCTCCACCTTCTCTACGATAAAAAATCGACTCCATGCCTTTTCAACCAACTATTCCAGACCCATCGTTCACTGGTGTCTCCCTTCTCTCTTTCAAGCGAGTGTCTGAGACCGAAGTTCTTTCTACTCTGAAAGAAATGCATTTTAAATCCTATCCCAGCCTCTCGTTTCACACAAATCTATCAACACCTTCTGCCATCAATCACCAACATCATCAATTCTTCTTTAGTTTCAGGTGTGTTTCCTTCTGCTTTCAAAACCGCTCTTGTAAGGCCCCTTCTCAAGAAGTGCAATCTGGATCCCAATAATCTGAAAAACTACAGACCTGTATCTAACCTCTCTTTTCTCTCCAAACTCCTAGAGAAAACTGTTCTGAAACAACTTAATGATCATCTATCCTCAAACAATCTTCATCGTCCTTATCTGTCTGCCTATAGAGCCAACCACAGTACTGAAACAGGCCTTGTTCAAATCGTCAATGACCTCTTACTTGCTTCTGATGCTGGTCAAATCTCTCTTTTGACACTTCTTGATCTCTCTGCTGCCTTTGATACCATAGACCACTCCATTCTTCTGTCTCGTCTGGAACATACTTTTGGAATTAAGGGCCCGGCTCTTTAATAATAATAATAATAATGATGTTTTATATAGCGCAACACCTCTCAGTTAAACTGGAGCTCTTTGCACTTTACAAATGATTAAAATAAGATACATAAATAAACACACCTAAAGTAATACACAAAAGCTACAATAAATACTAGCATTAATACAGTACATCCGTAGTCATAGACACACATTATTAAACATCAAATATAGCAAATTAATTATATTCACACGCAGACAAACAAGGGTCAACACATTAGTACATTTATTTTTAATATGAATTGAAGAAATAATTAAACATCAAAACCTAATGTTTTCTTCACACAGAAATATGCATGCAAGCGTGTGCGCACCTCCCCCTCCCCCAAGCGCACCACCATCACCACCAAAAAACACCAACCACAATACATCTACATAAGGCGTGCAGACAAACAAGCATCAACACAATAGTACATTAACATACATTGGGAAATCATTAAATATCACATTCCCTATTCAAACTCCTTTTTGTCCTGCTTTCACACAGCACACACGCACTAGTGCGTGCAACACACACACATGCGCACATATGCAAGCAAGCACACACGCACCCACACCACTCAGCCACACACAGACGCCCCCGTGCACACACGCACAAATCCATAACATTCTACAGCTCAGACAGCAAAGCACAATTTCAGGTCAGTGGAAAGGGATAGGGGCTCATGAATTGTACAGATTGAAAAGGTGGGTTTTAAGGGCTCGTTTGAAAGATTCAGAAGAATTAGAATGCCGTATTTCAAAGGGGAGAGAATTCCAGATGGTTGGAGCACAGAAAGAAAAAGATCGGTGGCCAAAAGACTTAGTCTTCACTTGGGGAACTTGAAGAATCCTGTTGTCTGAAGAAGATCTAAGAGTTCGAGAGGGTGTTTAACAAGAGAGAATGTCAGTGAAGTCAGAAGGAGAGCAGCCTGAGAAATATGCAAAGCACAGGGAAGAACGCTTGTAGTCTATCCGAGCTTGAACGGGAAGCCAGTGCAGTTTAAGGAGAAGAGGACCTGCATGGTCACGCCTTTTGGCCTTTAACACTAGTCTAGCAGCAGAGTTCTGGATACGTTGGAGTTTAGACAAAAGATTAGAAGGGCAGCTGGAAAGAAGAGCTTTGCAGTAGTCGAGTTTTGACAGAACCAGAGAACTAAGGTGTTGGCTGCTTTTACGGAGAGACAGAGACGAATAGAACTGATCCTTCGAATTTCCATGTAAACTAATTGACAGATTTTTGACACGTGAGCATTGAAAGACATATCATCTGATATCAGGACTCCAAGATTTCTAACAGACTGAGAGAAAGGAATATCCACTGCACCAATTTGTATCATAGAAGGCTGTGAAGGAGTAAGAGTTGTTCTCTTAGAATGTGTAAGGAGCGCTTCAGTCTTGTCGTCATTGAGCTTGAGTTTGCTGTCTAACATCCACGTCTTTACGTCAGTGATACAATGCTGCATGTTTTGAATGGTGGTATGGATCTGACTTGGTGAAGAGGAGTCACACATCTGAGTGTCATCGGCGTAAGACTGACTGTTGACAGAGTGAGAGTCAATGATCTGTGAGAGTTGCTTTGTGTACATTATAAAAAGAATGGGCCCAAGGACAGAGCCCTGTGGGACACCATACTGAAGAGCTGCAGGCTGTGACCATAGATCACCGATCATCACAGTTTGGGTTATGTATGATAGATAGGATTTCAGCCAAGAGAGGGCAGTGCCAGAGATTCTGTATAATGTTTGCAGTCTGTCAGGGAGTGTGCTATGATCGATGGTGTCAAAAGCTGCGGACAGATCCAACAACACCAACACCGAGACATCACCGTTATCAAGAGCCATCAAAAGATCATTGATGACTTTGACAAGAGCTGTCTCAGTGCTGTGGTGCGGGCGGTAAGCAGACTGAGATGGGCTGAGAAGACTGTTGGAGTTGAGATAGGAGAGAAGTTGTTGTAGCACTACCTTTTCCATGATTTTAGATAGAAACGATAGATTGGAAACAGGACGGAAGTTTTTTAGATCATTTTTATCAAGAGAAGGTTTTTTGAGCAGAGGATTGACAAGAGAAGATTTGAGGACCGAAGGAAACAGACCAGAAGTTAGGCTTTGGTCAACAATGTTTGCCAGTGTAGGGAGGAGTGTGTCAATATTTTCTAGAAGGAGTGGAGTGGGAATGGGATCAAGGGGGCAGGTGGTGGGATTGGACGTCAGGATTGTTTTCTTGAGTTCTTCCTGTGATACAGGACGAAAAGAGGAGAACTCCGATTGTGGCTGCTGTGTGTTGGCTGCAGGACCAGGAGAGACAGTCTGTTGGTCCAGCTCAGGCTGTGGCTGCTGTGTGTTGGCTGCAGGAGCAGGAGAGACAGTTTGTTGGTCCAGCTCTGACCGAATGCGGATTACTTTCTGAATGAAATAATCACAGAACATGTCGGGCAACTGACGAGGAGGAAATATGGTGGGAAGAGGAGACGATTTTGTTCAACCGAGAAGACTGGTTGATATCTGATAAAACTGCCGACTGTTTTTGGAATTTTCAAGAAGCGATGAATAGTAATCGGTCTTTGTTTTCAGAACGGTGCTACCTACTTTGCACTTAGCCGAGTTAACCCTGTTGAACCTGACCATATAAAAACTGATATGAAAATTATTTCTTTGGACAAGATAACATCAGACCATTGCAAGAAATGCATTTCCAGTGACATGTTATTAAAATCTTTAAAAATGTTCAAATTAGTGTTTGTATCACAAGTGGTACATCAGGACTTAGTGACACAGAGTCCCGGTGTATCACAGGTGATACATCAGGACTTAGTGGCACAGAGTCCCGGTGTATCACAGGTGATACATAAAGTAATTACGTGGTCAATCGGTGTACAGTTGCTGTTGCTGTCTAGTTCTCCTTAAAACTGACACTTTTCATTATTGTCATGGGGACTGGAACACAATTATGCCTGTTAGCATCACACCCTTGGTTCTTTTGTCCTTGCAAAACTGATATATACAGTCTGTGATTTGTAACAGTAAGCGTAGTAACACAGAAGGTATATCATACATAGCCAGGCATGGGAATTGTCAGTCTTTTGGCTGATTTCAGCTTTTTTGATGGTCCTCTTCAGTCTTATTTGTGCAAGTTTCAGCTTTTTTAATGGTCCAAGAGGACATTTATGAGATAAAAAAAGAAGTCCAATGAGTAAAACTTGAGTTATTGGTTATGAATGAATGCAAAATGAACTAAATATATGTCTTATCTCTATTACTGTTTTTAAGGCTTAGATAACAGAAGAAGCTTCATTTACTGGGGGCTGTATCCCAACACACACGGTTTTCAGTTGTTTTTTTATTCCTTGTTCCTCTGCCTGCTTCCAGACCCCAATTTTCAGTCTTTTTTGTCTTCTCTAATTCCCATGCCTGATAGCATCATTGTATCAAGAAATAACATATCATACTATCTGAACCTTTCTCATGAAGAAAAGTTAATTTATATCCATAAAACAGAATAATTTAGTATGTTTCCAAGTTTCCTCAAAAGCCTATTGCATCACAGGCGATGCAAACAACACTGAGTTACTTCCCTTGGAACTCCCCCCAAAGACCTACTGTATCATTGGTGAAACACTGTTTTGACCCCCCCCCCCCCCTCCTGGTATCAAATTGCCTGGTGATAAGCACCTTGGACCCACAGCCCCCTCCACTAGTGTGTGGATGACAAGAAACAATAAACCACCTGGTCTGGAAGTACTCACATGCTGAAATAATGAGGGGTGAAAACTGACTCAGACCAACCACGTGACGACTGTGGTGGACCTTGTGATCACAGAAAGCTGTCTGCAATGCGCGTGTCAAAGGAGTGTGGTGGCATAGTGGTTAAAATAAGCACAATACCCCACTATTTTGGTTTGTACAATTTAAGGTACTCTGACATTGAAGCAGTGTTTGTCAGGCAAATGTTTGTATCACAGAGGGTTAAACACGTGTTTTGACCAACGTCATTTGATTTCACCCACTGTCTCTCCTCCCGACGACGGTTCTGCTTAAGTTTGGTTAGCTCCCCATTTATGCTGGGGTACCATGGGTCACTCTTAGTTTCCCTCACCCTACAGCGCATCAATGGGGCATGTTTGTCTAAAACCTGTCGGAGGGCAGTGTCTAACACTTCAGCAGAGGGGCACAGATCAGGGGAAACCATTTCGTGTAAATTAGCCTTAAAAGCACACATGTCCATTGATCGAATCTTTCTCATTGTTTTGTAAACTGATGGAGGAGGGGGCATTTGAACATCACATTCACACAAGATACAATAATGATCAGAGGTCAAGGTATGGATCACAGATGTAGACTTAAGGATATCATCATCGGCTCTTTGCATCACCCAGTCTAGGGTATGTCCTTTCACATGGATAGGCCGAGTTACGATTTGAGTGAAAATAAACATGTCTAGCATTTCACACACACGAGCAGTGTTTGGATTTTCAGGACAGTCAAAGTGAAAGTTTACATCACCAAGTTCAAGCAGATCAGAGAATTCATTATAGAACATTTCATTAGTTAGTTTATTCTTCTTACTTGGGGGCGGGCGATAGATGCACATGAAATTAAGACACTTATGGGGAAGGGCCAAAGTCAGATGAACAGCTTCGTAGGACGGATGGGGGGAGGGGAAGGAGGAGGACACAGACACATCGTGACTAAGGGAGGACCTGACGATCACAGCGATTCCGCCGCTACGTGATCAGCGAGGGAACGAGTGGAGAGAGTAGCCTGCAGGAGCCAAGTCCACATACTTCGCCTCATCTCCCTTCTGTTTGAGCCAGGTCTCCATCAGGAACATGATGTCCACTTCACTGTCACGAATGTAGTCCGCTATCTCTGTCCGCTTAATGTCCGAACTGACGGACTGAGCGTTGAAAAGAGCGACACGAAGGGAGGTGTGAGACGACACAGGGCCGTGAGAGGAAGACGACAGAGGGACACGAACCAGGTTGGAAAGGTTGGCA
>CM065708.1:21332479-21342479 GCA_017654935.2 Phymorhynchus buccinoides | reverse complement strand
AATACAAAACACCACATATAGTTTCCTTCATCATACATCAAACATTACTTTAATACAACACACCACATATAGTTTCCTTCATCATACATCAAACATTACTTTAATACAGCACACCACATATAGTTTCCTTCATCATACATCAAACATTACTTTAATACAGCACACCACATATAGTTTCCTTCATCATACATCAAACATTACTTTAATACAACACACCACATATAGTTTCCTTCATCATACATCAAACATTACTTTAATACAGCACACCACATATAGTTTCCTTCATCATACATCAAACATTACTTTAATACAGCACACCACATATAGTTTCCTTCATCATACATCAAACATTACTTTAATACAACACACCACATATAGTTTCCTTCATCATACATCAAACATTACTTTAATACAACACACCACATATAGTTTCCTTCATCATACATCAAACATTACTTTAATACAACACACCACATATAGTTTCCTTCATCATACATCAAACATTACTTTAATACAACACACCACATATAGTTTCCTTCATCATACATCAAACATTACTTTAATACAACACACCACATCATTTATTTATAGTTTCCTTCATCATACATCAACATTACTTTAATACAGCACACCACATAATTTATTTATAGTTTCCTTCATCATACATCAAACATTACTTTAATCAGCACAGCACATCATACATCAAACATTACTTTAATACAACACACCACATATAGTTTCCTTCATCATACATCAAACATTACTTTAATACAGCACACCACGTATAGTTTCCTTCATCATACATCAAACATTACTTTAATACAGCACACCACATATAGTTTCCTTCATCATTCATTCATTCTTTAATACAACACACCACATATAGTTTCCTTCACAATACATCAAACATTACTTTAATACATCACACCATATTTATTTAGTTTCCTTCATCATACATCAAACATTACTTTAATACAGCACACCACATAATGTATTTATAGTTTCCTTCATCATACATCAAACATTACTTTAATACACAGCACACCACATATAGTTTCCTTCATCATACATCAAACATTACTTTAATACAGCACACCACGTATAGTTTCCTTCATCATACATCAAACATTACTTTAATACAGCACACCACATATAGTTTCCTTCATCATACATCAAACATTACTTTAATACAGCACACCACATATAGTTTCCTTCATCATACATCAAACATTACTTTAATACAGCACACATATAGTTTCCTTCATCATACATCAAACATTACTTTAATACAGCACACCACATATAGTTTCCTTCATCATACATCAAACATTACTTTAATACAGCACACCACATATAGTTTCCTTCATCATACATCAAACATTACTTTAATACAGCACACCACGTATAGTTTCCTTCATCATACATCAAACATTACTTTAATACAGCACACCACATATAGTTTCCTTCATCATACATCAAACATTACTTTAATACAGCACACCACATATAGTTTCCTTCATCATACATCAAACATTACTTTAATACAGCACACCACATATAGTTTCCTTCATCATACATCAAACATTACTTTAATACAGCACACCACATATAGTTTCCTTCATCATACATCAAACATTACTTTAATACAACACACCACATATAGTTTCCTTCATCATACATCAAACATTACTTTAATACAACACACCACATATAGTTTCCTTCATCATACATCAAACATTACTTTAATAAACATTAGTTTCCTTTATCATACAAAGCACTTTAATACCACACCACGTATAGTTTCCTTCATCATACATCAAACATTACTTTAATACAGCACACCACGTATAGTTTCCTTCATCATACATCAAACATTACTTTAATACAGCACACCACATATAGTTTCCTTCATCATACATCAAACATTACTTTAATACAGCACACCACATATAGTTTCCTTCATCATACATCAAACATTACTTTAATACAGCACACCACATATAGTTTCCTTCATCATACATCAAACATTACTTTAATACAGCACACCACATATAGTTTCCTTCATCATACATCAAACATTACTTTAATACAGCACACCACATATAGTTTCCTTCATCATACATCAAACATTACTTTAATACAACACACCACATATAGTTTCCTTCATCATACATCAAACATTACATTAATACAGCACACCACATAATTTATTTATAGTTTCCTTCATCATACATCAAACATTACTTTAATACAGCACACCACATATAGTTTCCTTCATCATACATCAAACATTACTTTAATGCAACACACCACATATAGTTTCCTTCACAATACATCAACATTACTTTAATATATCACACCACATCATTTATTTATAGTTTCCTTCATCATACATCAACATTACTTTAATACAGCACACCACATAATTTATTTATAGTTTCCTTCATCATACATCAACATTACTTGATGATGTACACCATTCAGCACACCGCATATAATTTCCTTCATCATACATCAAACATTACTTTAATTCAGCACACCACGTATAGTTTCCTTCACCATATATCAAACATTACTTTAATACAGCACACCACGTATAGTCTCCTTCATCATACATCAAACATTACTTTACTACAGCACACCACGTATAGTTTCCTTCATCATACATCAAACATTACTTTACTACAGCACACCACGTATAGTTTCCTTCATCATACATCAAATATTACTTTAATACAGCACACCACGTATAGTTTCCTTCATCATACATCAAACATTACTTTAATTCAGCACACCGCATATAGTTTCATTCATCATGCATCAACATTACATTAATACAGCACACCACATAATTTATTTATAGTTTCCTTCATCATACATTAACATTACTTTAATACAGCACACCACATATAGTTTCATTCATCATACATCAAACATTACTTTAATGCAACACACCACATATAGTTTCCTTCACAATACATTAACATTACTTTAATATATCACACCACATCATTTATTTATAGTTTCCTTCATCATACATCAACATTACTTTAATACAGCACACCACATAATTTATTTATAGTTTCCTTCATCATACATCAACATTACTTGATGATGTACACCATTCAGCACACCGCATATAATTTCCTTCATCATACATCAAACATTACTTTAATTCAGCACACCACGTATAGTTTCCTTCACCATACATCAAACATTACTTTAATACAGCACACCACGTATAGTTTCCTTCACCATATATCAAACATTACTTTAATACAGCACACCGCGTATAATTTCCTTCATCATACATCAAACATTACTTTAATACAGCACACCACGTATAGTTTCCTTCACCATACATCAAACATTACTTTAATACAGCACACCACATAATTTATTTATAGTTTCCTTCATCATACATCAACATTACTTTAATACAGCACACCACGTATAGTTTCCTTCATCGTACATCAAACATTTTGTTAATACAGCACACCACCATATAGTTCCTTTATCATTCACACCGCATCCTGTGACTCCTCCTTTTAAAAACAACAACCCATTCGTTACATTTGTACCTTTTCAAACTCACTAGAGTGACGAGGACCGGCTGCGGCACACGTGGCTTTAAAAAGCTTTTCATTTTATTTTATTATTCTGCTCTAATATATTAAAACATTTTATTTGTAAGCCTTTTTTGTAAGAAGAAAATGTCATTTCAAGCCTATACAAATATATCTGTACAAGTGGAATGCATGTGTGCTATTTGTTGGGAAGACGTTTCTGGGAATGAAAGTTCAGTTGTACATCCGCTCGATTGGGGCTTATTGCGTCACGTGATACGTGATTCATAATTCATATTAATGATGGTGCATGGGGAAAAGCAGACGCAGGAAGTAGCTCAGAACGTGGTTTTTTTTTAATATATAGCAAAAGCCAAAAATAGTCAACCACTCCCCCCAAATACCAATTTTCTGTTTAGAACATAGTTATGTCTAGTCTATTGTACCATTATCCACAACATGAAATTCAAATTTGAACGATTTCTTTTATTTTAATTTTATTATCGTTTTATTACTAGACATATAGAGGCAACATTCTGCTTTTATGTCGGATTTCTTCAAATGATCTATCTCGAATATCAATATTCAAATGCTATAAGATCATAGCAAGAAAAGATAACTCCATTCTGGTTTCGCTGTGTTGACTGGGAGTCTTTCTTGCGTCTTGTAATAATTATTTGGTAAGATTTAACGCGGTGACAGCCCTGACATGGCCCTAGTTGTCGACGGGGCTATGTTTTAATCTTAACCTTATTTCCTCTTGTAGATGGAAAATCTCAATCTATGCCAAACTTCTATAATATCGATCCCCCACCCACCCCCCTGCACATTTTCCCCATCGTGTTTTCATTATAGTGCAACTATACGAAATGAAACAAACCTGAAAGGCCGGGGTCCAGGAGTAATGTCCCCCTGCAGCTGAAGCAAAAATTGATCTATGAAGGTATTTTAGTTTGCTTTTTCCACATTTTATGCAAAATGTTTATTTTAAAGTTTTTGAAAAATACAGTAGACACACAAAGATCTTGTTTGACAAATTTAAAAAAAGGAAATTCCTTTTCTGGTAAAATTCAAAAGCAGGAAATCCTTGTAAAAGTGGAAAAGTGCACCCATGTGTATGTCCTCCAGGTGGTGATGGCGCCAAAGTTGGTGTGTGTGTGGGGGGGGGGGGGGATGATTTGTGAGCCTTTACTAGAAAGTTATCCAACTGTGTACATGCTTTTCTTTGTATTATTTTCTCTCCTAAAATCGCTAAGTCTTGTCTTCTTTAAAAGAAGAAGAAGAAGAAGTGTGCATGTGTGTGTGTGTGTGTGTGTGTGTGTGTGTGTGTGTGTGTGTGTGTGTGTGTGTGTGTGTGTGTGTGTGTGTGTGTAGTGTAGAGTAGTGTTGTGCAGCGTAGTGTAGTGCAGTGTAGTGTAAGGTAATGTGATGTGATGTGATGTGATGTAGTGTAGTGTAGTGTAGTGTAAGGTAGTGTGATGTGATGTGATGTGATGTGATGTGATGTAGTGTAGTGTAGTGTACAAGAACAAGAACAACAACAACAACAACAACAACAACAACAACAACATTTTTATTGTCATAGGAAAACCAGAGGTTTTGTGGGACACAAATGGTTAAAACATCGACGACACCATTACACTGGTGCATGTCATTGTCATTTAGTTGCTTTCGTGTTCGTCGCCAACATCGTATTAATTGTCAAAAGCTCCAACAATAAGAACATAATATACTTCAATTCATTAGAACCATTACTATTATATATTCTCCGATGAAAAGACAATGATATCGGGACATCATGATTAACAACCCCATCAATATTTGTCTCGGCATTTCATTATTATTGATAAACCAATTAAGAGATGTGTTTCCTAGTGTTGTTAACATCATCGTCCTCAATACTTGTTTGAAAACTTAATATTTTCAAGAACATCATTAGCAGAATAATAATGTTATTAGTTATTCCGCTATAAATAAGTAACAACGCTTCATAAGCATTTTTATCTTCAACAAATTTTAAAAAATGATAATAATAATAATAATAATAATAATAATAATAATAATAATAATAAACAAATATTTCGCTAATTAAGTAGTATTGAATTTCTGAGCACGAGTCGTTACCAACCACAGAATTAAATTTCATTTTTCACTCTGCTGTTTTGCTTTCGGATAGTGAAACACAATGTTATGTGTTGTGCAAGTATGGGCTGGATATCGTCCATCATTAACAGTTCGGATATTGGTGCCCTTTCTATATTTGGGGTATTACTCATTTCTGCTAATCGTTTCCGTAGTCTTGTGCGCTGCTGGTCGTATAGTGAACAGTCATTTAAAAAGTGTATCTCGTCTTCTACCGTGTTGCATGTGGGGCATAATCTATCCTCTCTCTAGTGTATGAGTTGTTGTGTAGTGTAGTGTTGTGTAATGTGATGTGGTTAGGTGTGGTGTAGTTTAGTGTAGTGTAGTTTATTGTAGTGATATGGATGTAGTATAGTGACGTGCAGTGTAGTGTAATGTAGTGTATAATAGTGTAGTGTGAGGTAGTGTAGTACAGTGTGATGTAGTGTCATGTAGTTTTGTGTAGTGTAGTTTTGTGTAGTGTAGTGCAGTGTGATGTAGTCCCGTGTAGTGTAGTGTGATATAGTGTAGTGTAGCATAGTGAAGTGCAGTGTAGTGTAATGTAGTGTACAATAGTGTATTGATTGATTGATTGATTGAATTTTATTTATAGAGGGTAATGGAGTAAGCAATAACATGCTTTTTTACATCCAGCCCTCTGGACAGAATACATTTATAAAAGTAGAAAATGGAAAACGAAAATAAACACATACAAAGTAATGTAAAGCATGCAAAAAACATCCCTATATTGTAGCACATCAATAACAAAATCAAACCTATTATTATTAACTATACTCATTATTAAAATTCAAAATGTGTGACGTAAGCGCATACACACGGGAAAATAAAACCCAATCCTACTTTTCACACTCAGAGAAGTGCACAAACATAAAAAAAAATACCTCAATCATACTTCATCATTAAAATGTACTTATTTGAAAAGAAACCCATGCACATAATAAGTCAAACATAATATTACTTTACCTACTCATCTTAACATGCACAATTTAAAATGTAAATACATGTACGTACCCATGGCAACATGAGACCTATTCCTATATTACATTATTCATTTGTAGCATAAACAAATTAAAAAGTAAACACACACTCGTAACAAAAGCAGACCAAGTCATATTGTTTGCAAGCGAATACACATATTAAAAAATAAATACTACTCATAACGAAATCAAGCCTAAGCCTACTTTCTAGTCCTCGTCTTTAACATGCACATAAGTAAAACTTAACTCATCACAAAATTAAGACTAATCCTATTTTACATACTCATAACATGTAACCTACACATTTTAAATTTAAAGCCGATACACATAATAAAATCAAGCCTAAGCCCATTTTACATACTGATCTTAAAAATACATCAAACGTAAATGTAAGCACATATACATGACAGAATAAAACAAATCCTATTATACATACTCATTTTTAACATACACACATTTTGGAATAAACACTTATACATAGCAAAATAAAACCCAATCCTATAATAATAATAGTAGCAATAATAATAATAATAATAATAATAATAATAATAATAATAATAATAATAATAATAATAATAATAATAATAATTCATATAGCGCTAAACATAGTAGTATGCCCGTTGCGCGTTACAAAAGCAACAATGAAAGATGGAAAACATTAATTAAAATCAACAAGAAAGTCATACCACCAACATTCGAATGCAAAGAAATAAAGTAACGATAACATGATTTTCACTCACAAAGACATCCACCCTCGTTCGCCAACACTGGCACTCTCTGATAACACATCACACTCACAAAAACTAATAAAAATGTAAACAGTAACAGGAAGGAATGCACCAATTAATACGTGCGTACACACGGCCCATACTCTCTCTCTCCCCCCTCCCTCTCTCCCTCCCTCCCCCTCTCCCTCTCTCCCTCTGTGAGGTAGTGTAGTACAGTGTGATGTAGTGTCATGTAGTTTTGTGTAGTTTGTGTAGTTTTGTGTAGTGTAGTTTTGTGTAGTGTAGTGCAGTGTGATGTAGTCCCGTGTGATGTAGTGTAGTGTAGCATAGTGTAGTGTAGTGTAGTGTAAACGAAGAAGAAGAAGAAGAAGAAGAAGAAGAAGAAGAAGAAGAAGAAGAAGAAGAAGAAAACATTGTCCAAAATTAAAACGCATATAAAAAAACAACACATCATGCAATTTTGCAGTACAAAATGTTTTGAGTCGGGCAATTACTATTTACAATACATTGTCTGTGTGGGTTCGTGTGTGACTGATTCATTAATGTGATAGAGTATTGTTGATACGGTAGGCATGAATAGATAGTAACAGACCTTGATTAGTCTTTTTTAAAATTTGTACCTTGATTAGTCTTAGGGGGTTAATGCTGACCATTCCAGGAGCGCATGTTTATAATGCATCTCGTTGAGATAAGATGCTATTGTCAACAATGTGCGCAGCCTTGTACTCTGACCTTTGGGCTGCCAGGAGATATTCTGGACAACGACTGTGATGGTTTAGTGGATGAAGAGACATCCAATGGCATCGGTGAGTTTGTTAGTTTGTCTCTCTCTTTTTCTTCATGCTTCTTTCTAGACCTTTCTGTCTTTCTCTGCTCAACTATCACGTTCAGTTTGTTGTTGATGGGGCATAACCTAAAATGGCACCATAATGTTTGTTTTCTGTGTAGTTCTCCCCCCTGTGTTTCATGATGTTGGCTATGCTTGACTGAGCACCATGATGAAGCTCCAGAGTCTCTTCCCGGCTGAGGCATCTCATTTCAAAGCTGCATCTGTAGGTGATCACCATCTGGTCATGCCTGTGTGTTAAAGAGCTCTTTGTTCAGTGTGGTTCTGATGGCTGATCCTAAGCCACTTATGTGTCTGTCAGTTTTGTGGTCGTGGTGACTGTTGCTGAGATCACTTGACGGATATTAGGGCAGGTTTGTTAAATATCCATCACATAATTACCATATTGTTCGGATTATTAGGCGCTGCTGTGTATAAGGCGAATAGGGCAATTTTCAAGAAAAATCTGAAAAAAATAAAGTACAAGGCGCCCTCGTTTATAAGGCGATATGCACCTCACAACAGAAAGTCAAACTTTGAAACCTGTGCGCGTCCTGTAAACGCTTACCGACCGCCATTAGTGCTGGCATAAACGAGAGTTGGCTCCCCTTTCAAATAATTGAACTCCCATTTGAGCTGCTTCCTGTTGTTGTGTTTGGACAATGCTTCATGAAAACTGATAAAATTATGACATCTTAAGCTCCACAACGATGCTTTTTGCCTCCAATTAAGGGTTATGGCATCTGTTGGACAGCATCTCGGACGATAATAGGGATTTTGAAGCATTTTAATGTGAGTAGTCGTCGTATTGGCGACTCGTGACCACTTTCGATGTCTGACTCACAGTAGAATGTACTGAGCACGGCAATTGTTGCCTCTCTTCTCACAATTTGTTCACTAATAGGGCGCCCTCGTTTATTAGGCGCATAGGTCGAAATTGGAGAAAAAAATATCGCCTTATAACCCGAAGATTACGGTACTCAGACCTTTGCCCCTGCTTCTGAACAGTTCCTTTACCACTTCCTGACCTGGCCCCATGTCTACTACGAGGCGTCCAATGTCATTGGTGATGCCATGATTTTACATGTCCTAGCCCTGGAATAGTGGTCTTTGTTTCAGACAAGTTAGGACAGATATATCTCTAGACCATTTTATTTTCTGGTTGAGTCTAATAGGTCTCTTTGTTTTACCTTGTATGATAATAAAGAAGATAGTTGCTCAATGTTTCCAACAGTGAGGGGATTAAGGATAGCCAAAACATCCTTCCAGGGGGGGGGGATTTGGAAGTTCAAATATACTAGAAGTATAGCTTGGGTTTTGACACCTGTCTCTGCGTGTGCTACTCATACCGGACACATTAATTTGCAATTAGTAGTTGAGCTTAGAAGGACCTGGATTTGGTTCTACATCAGCATAGCATTTCCATTAATTAATATTAAAGTAATGATATACAACAAACACAAAACTACACCACAAGTGTAAAGTGAAGTTATTTTATTCACAAGAGACAAAACGAAACTACTGGATATTTCGGCGAATGCGCCATTATCAACACAGACAAACAATTAAACGGCAAACAGCAAGCATAGCAAAATTGCTATACTTGCTGTTTGCTGTTTAATTGTTTGTCTCCTTTTGCTATATTTGCTGTTTGCTGTTTAATTGTTTGTTCATATTGGACTGGCTGGTATGAGTATGTGACAGTGTGTTCTGACTTTGATTTTACGTAGTTTCTTTCTGTTTGTTTCTTCATTCAGTTTT
>CM065708.1:21314979-21324979 GCA_017654935.2 Phymorhynchus buccinoides | reverse complement strand
ACACACACACAGAATCAAATTATTATTCAGATAAAGTAATAGTTCAGATGTAGTGTAATGATTCAGATAATTTAATTGCTTTTCAGGTGTGTAACCCATTGCTGTGGGACAGCAGGGAATTGGGGCGGGTGAACATAAACAAAATCCGCATCAAAGCAAATCAAACGCACTACAAATCCAATGAACAAAGTTGAGCCTTTTCACTAAAATCTAGATGGTTACTGGTGTCCCGTGCAATATCACATGGCGTTAAGTGGCCACAACTACACAGCATATCTGAGTTAACTACAATGGGAAAGAACTGCAGGAAGAAAGAGACTAAGCAGGGAGAGAGCAAAAGACTCACATGACACATTTCTGGTTCTGGTTCTGGTACTATCCGTCGAAGGAGCCTATGTACTCGACGGAACTGGGCGAGCGCACTGAGAATTGAAAAATAAAATCCCCCTTTTTTTAATCAAGCAAAATGTCCTTGTTTTACTGTCTGGTGTTGACAGCTTTTTAAGGGTTGACCATAGGCCTTTTCGCAGTATCCGGGCTGGACCAATCCGGCTAGCGTAGCGCTCACTGGGGACGAACCCCAACTGGCACAGCTCCTGCCCTTCATTTACCACTACTTAGACCTATGGCCCTTAATTCCCTATTTTAATCTTTAGTTGGAGCAGGCCCCGAAGGGCCTGGCGCTGATGGTGCTGCGCTGGCGGGTCCTGCTGCGATGGCTTCGTCGGTCAGTTGATTCCACTCCATCACTGTTCTTACAATGCAGGAGTTGCTGTACTGAGCTGTGCTGCTTGGTGGAACTATGAAGTCTCTTGAATTTTGCACAGCTTGTCTCTGAACAATGTTGTCTGTTGTGCAGTCAGCGTGTCTTGTGGGCCTGATCCTACGACGATTTGTTTCGACTGGAGTTAAAAACATCCTCTGGTGGTAAAGCTGGGATCTGAGTCTCAGAGATCTTGTGTAAGATTTAGCCAAGAAAGTAAAGAACTGCATCCATGTTAGCCACTTGAAATTCTTCGGTTGACGTCCACAGCATGGTGTTGAAATGCTCTTTGCTGGTCACAAGTTTGAAAGAGTCTTGTTTTGCCCAACCAGAAGTAGCTCGATGGCTGTGTGTCCATCATCACTCCAGGTAAACTCGATGGTGATGTCGTCACGGTCATAGATACCAGAACATTGGGGTTGTCAGTGGAAGAAAACACGTCACGATAACTGTACCTTTTTGGAGATGTTTCTGAGGATGCATTGCAGAGATTTGTTAGTCAGCTGACTGAAAAAAATAGTGGCAATGGTTTTTTTTAAACATTTTTTTTAGATGGAAGTAAGTATTTCACGTGAGTATCGGTCTCACAGACATCGTCACAATCGGATCGTGTTGGGGTCAAATCGTATGCAGTGTGGCTGGCCCATTAGGGCAGGTACACATTAGACGCGGAAGTTACGCACGTAAACCCATACAATAAGTACAAGAAATGAGGAAAACAATATACGGGCTAGGTGAAATACGGGCGCGGGCGCTTCTTCTTTTTTCCCCCTTCTTTCTTTTACTTATTTACGGATTGAGCGTGGGATTCCCGCGTCTAATGTGTACACGGCCTTAGGCCGGGTTCACATTAGACGCGCATGTTCCGTACGGAAAACCCTAAATAAGTGGAAGAAAGAAGGATGACAATTTACGCATATAGGCGAACTTCGGACACGTGGGCAAATCTTTTCCCTTCTTTGTTTCACTTATTGATGGATTGCGCACAGGTTTCCGCATGGAATATCCGCTTATGTGTGTACACGGCCTTATTCTCCTCCTCCCCCTCCTCCTCCTCTCTCCTCCTCCTCCTCCTCCTCCTCCTCCTCATCATCATCATCATCATCATCATCATCATCATCATCATCATCATCATCATCATCATCATCATCATCATCATCGTCGTCGTTGTTGTTCTCATCCTCCAGTGGGCGAGTGGGGTCAGTGGGGGAACTGGAGTTCATGCTCTTTGACCTGCGGGGGCACGGGGATCTGGGTTCGAACCCGAGGCTGCGATTCCTCTACCGGCGACAACTGTAGAGGGGAGAGTGTGGAAACTGGGTCATGCACCACTGGACCCTGCCCAGGTATGAGAAAGGAAAGGGAGAGGAGGGGGGGAGAGAGATAGAGAGAGAGAGAGGGAGAGAGAGGGAGAGGGAGAGAGAGGGAGAGGGAGAGAGAGGGGGAGAGAGAGGGAGAGAGAGAGAGAGGGAGAGAGAGAAAGAGAGAGGGAGAGGGAGAGTGTGGAGACTGGGTCATGTACCACTGGTCCCTTCCCAGGTATGAGAAAGGAAAGGGAGAGAGGGGGGAGAACACTGAACGCTCAACACTGAAATTGTTTTAATGCACATTGGCCTTAGGCCACAATACATATGCTGGGGAGTGGTTGGAGTTGGAAATAGAAATTAACATGTCCATAAATCAATAATAATACGAAAGCAAACAAAACAATACATATCAAATCAAATGTTAAATGGATACAATAATATGTGCAACGATAAGGACTCACTGATCTATCAATCCACTTATCAATGCAATAACCACAGTTTATGTTCTTAATTTTACAACTATTTAACCAAATTATGTACTACCCATCAACTAATCAATCAACCAAGTACATCTCAATCATTGCGCAATCAATTCGAAAATTACTTATTAATGCAATTACCCAAACAATTACTGATTAATTAATCAATCATAAAATCAATCCGTTCAATGCAGGTTATGACAATATTTTCTTCTTCCTATTCCTGAATGGAAGATATACCTTGAGAGATTATGTCTAAGACTTTCAACTCTGAGAATAGCATGTAAAGGCATATTTGTGTATCCATTAAGAAACCTTTGCCTAAGATCAGTGTACATAATACAATCCATCAAAAAGTGGACTTCATTTTCAATTTTTGATTTACAAAAAGGACACAATTTATCTTGCATTCGATCGCTAAATCTGTGTATATTGTTATTAAGTGGTAACACATTGAACCTGGATTGAGAAATAGCAACTCCAAAACAATATGTATCCATGTGTAGAAGATACAGTTCTTTTTCAAAAATAACTTTAACCCTTTCGCCGACAGCCATTTTCCAGAACAAAAAATGTCCATTAAACTTACCTGGGTAGAGAAAAATATCTGTCTGTAATATTGGGGATTCTTCTGTGACATATTTAAAGTAAGGCCTATCCTTACCTCCCAACATTAAGAGAACAGGGTCTTCAAATAACAGACCCTGATTTGATGCCTTTTAGTGACATGGGTGTTAAATCATTTGGTGCAAAAATGCGACGATGGCGGTGAAAGGGTTAAAGGATCCATAGCTCTCGTATCTTTCTCTGTCTCTAATAGCACTATTCCATTCTTGAATAAATACATCAGTTAATCTCTGTTTGAAAATATATAGAAAGGCTTTTATATCCCCAACTCCCTGACACAACCATACTATATTGAAACCAGTTGAACATAAAATGTCCCTAATATTTGAAGCCCACCAGTTTTTCCCTTTTCTGTCTAATTCCACCAACATTTGATAAGCATTGAAAGGTATTCTAGTTCGGTTCATACACAAAATCTTCAGCCAGTATCTTAAAACATTGGTGCAAGAGTTAACATACAAGGGATATCTGCCCAAGTCCCCATAAACCATCGTATTTGAAGTCCTAATTGGCACACACAAAAACCTTTTACATGCCATTAAATGTACCTTCTCTATGTGCTCTAATCTATTGGATCCCCATATTTCTGACGAATATAATAAAATAGGCTGGATCTTAACATCAAATATTGTAAAGAAAGTTTTAGAGTCCATATCTTTGTATTTACCAAAAGTCTTATTCAACTGCACTAAAGCTTTCTTACCCCTTGTAACTAAATGTTCCGTACCCAATTTTGCACTAATCTTAGTTGTAAAAGTGAAACCAAGATAACAATAACTATTTACTACTTCTAATTTGTTACCATTATAAAACCATTGTTCATTCTTACCAAGAAAACCGCCTTTTCTAAAAACCATGACCTTAGTTTTTTCTATATTAACCTTAAGATCCATATTATTACAGCAATCCTGTAAAATGTTCAACTGTAGCTGTAAACCAATTGGCGTAATTGAAAGTAGCACAATGTCGTCCGCAAACAGAAGAACAAACAATTCCAACATATCCGGAAGTATTTGTACCCCGTGTCTACCACTTTCATTCATACAATCAGCTAACTGATTATAATAAATATAGAAAATAGAACTGGGCTTAAGATACATCCCTGCCTAACACCAACAGGGCAGTCAAAAATGTCAGATAATTCGCTGTTAACTCTAATACATGACAACAAAGAATCATACATAGCAACAATAGAAGCAAACAATTTTCCTTTAATACCCTTATTTCTAATGCATTCTAACAATTTATCGTGTATAACAGAGTCGAACGCCTTCTTGAAATCAACAAAGGCACAGTATAATTTTCTTCTTTTCACAGACAAACATTTCTGAACAGTTGCATACAATGTAAAAAATTGATCTGTGGTAGAGTAGTTTTTTTCTCTGAATCCTGCTTGGTTTTCTGAAATGACATTGTTGACATATAAAAAAGAATGTAATCGTTTGCTTAATATTGATGCATAACATTTTGACACAATGCTTAGCAATGAAACACCTCTGTAGTTATCGACATTATCCAGGTTTCCTTTTTTAAAAATAGGGACTATGATCGCTTTTGTCCAGCTCTCAGGATATATACCCTTGTCAAAAAGAGTATTGAAGAGCTTTAAAAGAAATTTCTTAACCTCTTCCCCACCATTTGTTTTATCATTTCAGAATAAATTCCATCTATTCCGCATGCTTTCTTACAATTTAATTTATTAATTGCACAATTTACTTCATCTTCTGTGATTGGACTATTTACATCATGGTCTGTTTCTTCTGCTAAGTTGACTCGCATGACACATTTCTGGTTCTGGTTCTGGTACTATACGTCGAAGGAACCTATGAAGGCTATGTACTCGACGGAACTGGGAGAGCGCACTGAGAATTGAAATATAACTCCTTTTAAATTTTTTTTAAAGTAACATGTCCTTGTTTTACTGTCTGGTGGTGTTGACAGCTTTTTAAGAGTTGACCATAGGCCTTTTCGTATTATCCGGGCTGGACCAATCTGGCTAGCGTAGCGCTCACCGGGGATGAACCCCAACCGGCACAGCTCCTGCCCTTCATTTACCACTACTTAGACATATGGCCCCTAATTCCCTATTTTAATCTTTAGTTGGAGCAGGCCCCGAAGATGTACCGCCTGGCGCTGATGGTGATGCGCTGGCGGGGCCTGCTGCGATGGCTTCGCGATTCACTGTTCTTACAATGCAGGAGTTGCTGTACTGAGCTGTGCTGCTTGGTGGAACTATGAAGTCTCATGAATTGTGCACAGCTTGTCTCTGAACAATGTTGTCTGTTATTTATGGATTGCGCACGGGTTTCCGCTTGGAATATCCGCTTATGTGTGTACACGGCCTTATTGTCCTCCTCCTACTCCTCCTCCTCCTCCTCCTCCTCCTCCTCCTCCTCATCATCATCATCATCATCATCATCATCATCATCATCATCATCGTCGTCGTTGTCGTTGTTCTCATCCTCCAGTGGGCGTGTGGGGTCAGTGGGGGAACTGGAGTTCATGTTCTTTGACCTGCGGTGGCATGGGGATCTGGGTTCGAACCCGAGACTGCGATTCCTCTACCGGCCACAACTGTACAGGGGAGAGTGTGGAAACTGGGTCATGTACCACTGGACCCTGCCCAGGTATGAGAAAGGAAAGGAAGAGAGGGGGAGGGAGAGAGGGGGGGGGGGGAGAGTGTGGAAACTGGGTCATGTACCACTGGACCCTGCCCAGGTATGAGAAAGGAAAGGAAGAGAGGGGGAGGGAGAGAGAGGGGGGGGGGGGAGAGTGTGGAAACTGGGTCATGTACCACTGGACCCTGCCCAGGTATGAGAAAGGAAAGGAAGAGAGGGGGAGGGAGAGAGAGGGGGGGGGGGGAGGTGTGGAAACTGGGTCATGTACCACTGGACCCTGCCCAGGTATGAGAAAGGAAAGGAAGAGAGGGGGAGGGAGAGAGGGGGGGGGGTGGTGGAAACTGGGTCATGTACCACTGGACCCTGCCCAGGTATGAGAAAGGAAAGGAAGAGAGGGGGAGGGAGAGAGGGGGGGGGGTGGAAACTGGGTCATGTACCACTGGACCCTGCCCAGGTATGAGAAAGGAAAGGAAGAGAGGGGGAGGGGGAGGGAGAGAGGGGGGGGGAGAGAGAGGGGGGGGGAGAGGGGGGAAACTGGGTCATGTACCACTGGACCCTGCCCAGGTATGAGAAAGGAAAGGAAGAGAGGGGGAGGGAGAGAGGGGGGGGAGTGTGGAGACTGGGTCATGTACCACTGGAACCTGCCCATGTATGAGAAAGGAAAGGGAGAGAGAGGGGGAGGGAGATAGAGAGGGGAGAGAGAGAGAGGGGAGTGGAGAGAGAGAGAGAGAGAGAGAGAGAGAGAGAGAGAGAGAGAGAGAGAGAGAGAGAGAGAGAGAGAGAGAGAGAGAGAGAGAGAGAGAGAGCGAGAGAGAGATGAGAGAGAGAGAGAGAGAGAGAGAGAGAGAGAGAGAAAACTTGAACACTTTATTACGCATGAGAGAGAGAGAGAGAGAGAGAGAGAGAGAGAGAGAGAGAGAGAGAGAGAGAGAGAGAGAGAGAGAGAGAGAAGGGGGGAGAGATAGAAAGAGAGAGAGACAGAGAGATGGAGAGAGAGAGCTAGAGAGAGAAAGAGATAGAGAGAAAGAGAGAGAAATAAAGAGGGAGAGAGAAAGAGAGAGGCAGACAGAGAAAGCGACATACAGACAGAGAGACAGAGAGAGAGAGAGTGAGAGAGATAAACTGAAACTGAAACTTGAAAACAAATACATTGCACAAGGTTTGAGATTTCAGTCCAAGCCTATCTTGGGACGAAACCTAGACTAATACAGAACGACTGTAAGGTAAACATAATATGGGCATGTATGATGATGCAAGACATCAAAGTACACAGAAATGTAAGCCAACACGAAATAATCAAATAACTAACAAGTAGATAAGCGAAGAAGGACAGATAACAAAGGAAAACAACAAAGAATTGATATGAACTAGTAGCACTGCATTACCGTAATATAGAAACACATATAAAGAAGTAATTCTGGTTATAAAAAAAAAGAACAAAAAAAGAACGCATTTTATACCGTAAATCCAAACATTATCAGCTGAAAAAGTGGCAAGGATAACATTCAAAACACAGCAATAATAAGTACCCACACTCTCTCGCTCTCCACACAAACAATTCAGACAACGACACACACACAGCAGTAATCATTCGCAAAGCAAAAGGACTACAAAATAATAGGCTTGCACAGATATAGTCCCAAGGAGATGGACAAGATGATCCGCAAAACAGTCACTCGGTGGATGAAGTGCATTAAGGGTTCAACAAAGATGGATTGACCTCTTATTGTAAGCAAGTATGAAATACTGAGGCTAAGAGAGAGGATACAGTGAAATGAATAAGGGGAAGGGATTTCTCGTAATTAACTCCCTTTTACAGACCCAAGTTCATCCTCTAAAAAAGGATGATCCAGACATGCCTACTATGACAAGCACCCGCACAGTGCACAACAACAGTGGTAGAGAGTTGCTCACAACTGGCATAGCCTTCTCGTCGTGAATAATGTTACACTTAAACAATCTCTCTTCCACTGTTGCTGTGTACTGTGATTATACTTCGCAGCCTACCAACCTTGCAAAGAACGAAGCAAAACTTTCTTACTTCCCACCTGGAAGGTGAAAAGGTGAAAGGTTGAGAAGTGTTAAGCATAGTACCAGCAGGCATAGCAGGGAGTGAGTTCACAATGATCCCCACCTGTAGTGAAGGTGAAAGGGTGGGAGTAAAAAACCCAACAACAACAAAAACGGAGAGTGGTCCACAACCTTACTGTGTGAATGTCTTGGTGCTGCAGTGGACGGAGAGTGGTCCACAGCCTTACTGTATGTCTTGGTGCTGTAGTGGACGGAGAGTGGTCCACAACCTTACTGTGTGTATGTTTTGGTGCTGCAGTGGACGGAGAGTGGTCCACAGCCTTACTGTATGTCTTGGTGCTGCAGTGGACGGAGAGTGGTCCACAACCTTACTGTGTGTCTTGGTACTGCAGTGGACGGAGAGTGGTCCACAACCTTACTGTGTGTATGTCTTGGTGCTGCAGTGGACGGAGAGTGGTCCACAGCCTTACTGTATGTCTTGGTGCTGTAGTGGACGGAGAGTGGTCCACAACCTTACTGTGTGTATGTTTTGGTGCTGCAGTGGACGGAGAGTGGTCCACAGCCTTACTGTATGTCTTGGTGCTGCAGTGGACGGAGAGTGGTCCACAACCTTACTGTGTGTCTTGGTACTGCAGTGGACGGAGAGTGGTCCACAACCTTACTGTGTGTATGTCTTGGTGCTGCAGTGGACGGAGAGTGGTCCACAGCCTAACTGCGTGTATGTCTTGGTGCTGCAGTGGACAGAGAGTGGTCCACAACCTTACTGTATGTATGTCTTGGTGCTTCAGTGGACGGAGAGTGGTCCACAACCTGACTGTATGTCTTGGTGCTGCAGTGGACGGAGAGTGGTCCACAACCTTACTGTATGTATGTCTTGGTGCTTCAGTGGACGGAGAGTGGTCCACAACCTGACTGAATGTCTTGGTGCTGCAGTGGACGGAGAGTGGTCCACAACCTTACTGTATGTCTCGGTGCTGCAGTGGACGGAGAGTGGTCCACAACCTTACTGTATGTATGTCTTGGTGCTGCAGTGGACAGAGAGTGGTCCACAACCTTACTGTGTGAATGTCTTGGTGCTGCAGTGGACGGAGAGTGGTCCACAGCCTTACTGTATGTCTTGGTGCTGTAGTGGACGGAGAGTGGTCCACAACCTTACTGTGTGTATGTCTTGGTGCTGCAGTGGACGGAGAGTGGTCCACAACCTTACTGTGTGAATGTCTTGGTGCTGCAGTGGACGGAGAGTGGTCCACAGCCTTACTGTATGTCTTGGTGCTGTAGTGGACGGAGAGTGGTCCACAACCTTACTGTGTGTATGTCTTGGTGCTGCAGTGGACGGAGAGTGGTCCACAGCCTTACTGTATGTCTTGGTGCTGCAGTGGACAGAGAGTGGTCCACAACCTTACTGTGTGTATGTCTTGGTGCTGCAGTGGACGGAGAGTGGTCCACAACCTTACTGTATGTATGTCTTGGTGCTGCAGTGGGACAGAGAGTGGTCCACAGCCTTACTGTGTGTATGTCTTGGTGCTGCAGTGGACGGAGAGTGGTCCACAGCCTTACTGTATGTCTTGGTGCTGCAGTGGACAGAGAGTGGTCCACAACCTTACTGTGTGTCTGTCTCGGTGCTGCAGTGGACGGAGAGTGGTCCACAGCCTTACTGTATGTATGTCTTGGTGCTGCAGTGGATGGAGAGTGGTCCACAACCTTACTGTATGTCTTGGTGCTGCAGTGAACGGAAAGTGGTCCACCTGGCAGACCTGGGGGTCCTGCTCAGTCACGTGCGGGGAGGCCGGCGGAGTCAGGACTCGAACCCGAACCTGCGACAACCCCGCCCCTGCCTTCGGTGGTGACGACTGCCCTTGTAACAACACCGACACCGAGTCCTGTTGGCCCGGACCTTGCCCTGGTATGATAGAGGAGAGAGAGAGAGAGAGAGAGAGAGAGAGAGAGAGAGAGAGAGAGAGAGAGAGAGAGAGAGAGAGAGAGAGAGAGAGAGAGAGAGAGAGAGAGAGAGAGAGAGAGAGAGACTAACACTTTTATTGTCAATGCCCAGGAAGGGTCTAGTGACAATTAAAGGGTCTAGCGTCTCTCTGTCCTCTTTTGCTCTTGCTGGAATTTAGAGGGGGGGGGGGGGGCGGGAGAGGGGGGGGGGGGGCGAGCGAGGGGGGGGGGCGCCAG
>CM065708.1:21279979-21294979 GCA_017654935.2 Phymorhynchus buccinoides | reverse complement strand
AGACAGAGAAAGAGACAGAGAGCAGCAAAGTAGAGAATCGCGTTCAACCCTACTAAACCTGACTTTTCATTTATTTTTTGTTTTTTGTTTTTTGCTGCTTACTTCTTGATTTTTTAATTACTTTTTTCTTGCTTGTCTATCCTACGTATTTCCATTATTTCTGTCGCGATTTTATTTTTAAATACTTTTTTTTACAATTATTACGATGGCTTGGAGTCAAAACGGACTAACTCTAAAAGGCCTTTTTCGAGAAAAACACTGTTAAAGTTTTGAAAACTTCCTGTACAAATTCTAAACTTCCATATTACATGAATATTGGAGTGTTGATGCATTGGGGTCCCCAAGATATAATTGCAAATTCGGGAGTTATTTAGAATATAAACTATGGAGTATGTGACATGTTTGTAAGATAGTCCTTTTTGATTGGTGGCCTCAACATTGGTCAAACTGGACCAACAAAAACTTGGGCCCTTTTGACTCAAATGTTTTTGGTATTGCAAGGTCTATCATTAGGGGCAAAAATGGGATACCTTTCAGATAAATGAGTTTGATTTTTTTAAAATGTTTATGAGTATACATAAATAAAATACGGTCAAAAGAGACCATGTGAAGTTAGACCACTAATATTGGTGGCCTCAACATTGGTTAAACTGGACCAACTAAAACTTGGGCCCTTTTGACTCAAATGTTTTTGGTATTGCAAGGTCTATCATTAGGGGTAAAAATGGGATACCTTTCAGATAAATGAGTTTGATTTTTTTAAAATGTTTATGAGTATACATAAATAAAATACGGTCAAAAGAGACCATGTGAAGTTAGACCACTAATATTGGTGGCCTCAACATTGGTCAAACTGGACCAACTAAAACTTGGGCCCTTTTGACTCAAATGTTTTTGGTATTGCAAGGTCTATCATTAGGGGTAAAAATGGGATACCTTTCAGATAAATGAGTTTGATTTTTAAAAAATGTTTATGAGTATACAGAAATAAAATAGGGTCAAAAGAGACCATGTGAAGTTAGACCACTAATATTTCCTTTACTGTTTTCAATCTGTTTCACGCACCTAGGGGGGGTCAGTAAGAAGCAAGGCACACATCTCAACTCTCACTGTGTGGGCTGTGGATGTTTGGTCACATTCATGCATTTAATAATTGTACTGAAATGCAGTAATTTACTTATTTTTTCTCTTCTTCTTTTCAGTGCTGATTGTTCGGCTGCAGTGACGGCCTTCTCCGCCTGTTCCACTGACGCCTTCAAGAAGGACGCCGTGGAGAACTGTTGCACTGAAGACCTCGCGGACCTTGACACCTGCATCGGCATTTACTGCTGAATTTAGTGTGCGCGCGCACACACACACACACGCACACACATGTGCACACACACGCATACGCACGCACGCACACACGCACACACACACACACACACACACACACACACACACACGCACGCACACACACACACACACACACACACATACGCACGCACACGCACACACACACACACACACGCGATTATATTTGTCTAATATCACGTGTAGTGGATAGACGTTAAATGAAAGACACACACACACACGCACGCACACGCACACGCACACACACGTGATTATATTTGTCTAATATCACGTGTAGTGGATGCACACACGCACGCACGCAAGCACACACAATTCGGTAACTGCTGATGGATGTTTTCTGTGTTCACATTTGGTAACTACTTGCTATGGGAAGTTTTCTGTGTTCACATTTGGTAACTACTTGCTATGGGAAGTTTTATGTGTTCACATTTGGTAACTACTTGCTATGGGATGTTTTCTGTGTTCACATTTGGTAACTACTTGCTTAGGGAAGTTTTCTGTGTTCACATTTGGTAACTACTTGCTATTGGAAGTTTTCTGTGTTCACATTTGGTAACTACTTGCTTAGAGATGTTTTCTGTGTTCACATTTGGTAACTACTTGCTTAGGGAAGTTTTCTGTGTTCACATTTGGTAACTACTTGCTTAGGGGAGTTTTCTGTGTTCACATTTAGTAACTACTTGCTTAGATATGTTTTCTGTGTTCACATTTGGTAACTACTTGCTTAGGGAAGGTTTCTGTGTTCACATTTAGTAACTACTTGCTTAGAGATGTTTTCTGTGTTCACATTTGGTAACTACTTGCTTAGGGAAGGTTTCTGTGTTCACATTTAGTAACTACTTGCCTAGGGAAGTTTTCTGTGCTCACATTTAGTACACTTTATTCGTGGGTGATTTGTTAAAGATCTTCGATTTTTAATCCTGGGTTTTCTGTGCAAAGTTGTTGTTTTTTCTTTCTTTTTTCGAACAGGAATAATCTACTTTCATGATGCTATGTATCTATCGGACTATGTCTCTGTGTAATATTTTCATTCTATGATTTTGTTTCATGCCATTTAAGTAAGATATGTCCTATTCAGGATGACATTTTGGGGGAACTTTATTCGTTTGTTTCTCCATCTTTTTAGTTGTTTTTGGTTTTTATCTCTGAGCATTGTGCTGATTTGTTTTGATCTGTAATGACGTTTTATTTTCCAAATAACGGATGTTTTATCTCATGATATATCGTGTCTGCAACAACTTTGTTCATGGAAAGTATCGTTTCAAAAGAGGGCCCCACCGCACACACACACACACCTGTGTGGATACTGGGGGGGACTTTGCTTGTAGCTTCCCATAATCTGTCACTCTCTTTGACTCTGCCTTTTCTCTTTAAAAGAAGAAGAAGAAGAAGGAGAAGAAGAAGAAGAAGAAGAAGAGAAGAAGAAGAAGAAGAAAGAAGAAGAAGAAGAAGAAGAAGAAGAAGAAGAAGAAGAAGAAGAAGAAGAAGAAGGAGAAGAAAAAGAAGGAAGAAGAAGAAGAAGAAGAAGAAAAGAAGAAGAAGAAGAAGAAAGAAGAAGAAGAAGAAGAAGAAGAAGAAGAAGAAGAAGAAAAAAAAAAAAAGAAGAAGAAGAAGAAGAAGAAGAAGAAGAAAAAGAAGAAGAAGAAGAAGAAGAAGAAGAAGAAGAAGAAGAAAAAGAAGAAGAAGATATCTTAAATCATTATAACTTGAATCAACTAGTGAATGAAAGAACACGAGTTACAGAATTCACAAGTTCATGTCTAGACCTGGGCCTGTATTCACGTTGAGATAGCATGAGACTTAGCATCATGCTAACTTAGAAGCTCTTCCAAAAGTCCTATTAAATCCTACAGGACATTGGAAGAGCTTCTAAGTTAGCATCATGCTAAGTCTCATGCTATCTCAACGTGAATACAGGCCCTGGTTATGACTCAAAGCCCAGATCGCATTAAGTCAACCAAAGTGCTACCTCCAGTATGTAGTGATCAAAGTGTCCCTCGCGTTGTTGCAGGAAATTAACTGGAATGAAATGATCCATACCAATACCTTGGATGAAAGTGCAGAACGTTTCTCTGAAATTATCATGGATAAAAAAGCCAAACAATGTATGCCTGTTAAAACTGTTACTATCCATCCTAGTGATGTCCCTTGGATGACAGATCACATTAGATTGCTTATAGATGAACGCATATAATTACATAATACAGCTAAGAATTACATAATACAGCTAAGCTTACCAACAAACCAGATGATTGGCACCAGTTTCGTCAATTCCGGAATTACGTTATAGACAAAGAAAGACAACAACAGCATGATTATTTTATGCAACTTCAAAACAAAGTAGTAATGCAGTCTAATTTTGGAACGAAAGAATGGTGGAAGATTGTTAAATCTTTTTTGAACAAAAAAGGAATTAGTTCAGATGGTATCCCTCCCATAGAAGATAACGGTATTATTTATTATGATAATAAAGATAAGGCTAATTTGTTCAATGACTTCTTTATTTGTCAGTCCACAATAGAAAATGATAATGATGAAACACCTGATGTTCATTCCTTAAGCATTGAGCTAACAAATATTACACTCACCTCTACCGAGGTAAAAAATATTGTTCTTAATTTAAATAAAACCAAGGCAGTAGGGCCAGATCATGTTCATAATAGATTACTTATTGCAGCTTTGCCAGTTGTCTTGACTCCTTTGACCGATCTATTCAATAGAAGCTTGCAAGAAGCTAACTTTCCTAAAATGTGGAAAAAAGCGCATGTAAATCCTATTCATAAGAAGGCTTCAAAAGATAAATGTAGCAACTACCATCCAATCTCTTTACTTAGTTGTGTGGGAAAGGTACTTGAACGATGTATTCATCAATATGTTTATGCGTGTCTAAAATCTAATAACATCATTTCTAATTCACAGCCAGGGTTTATTCCTGGTGACTCAACAATAAATCAACTGCTAACAATTTACAATGATTTGTGCTATTCTCTAATAACATCATTTCTAATTCAGTCAGGGTTCATTCCTGGTGACTCAACAATAAGTCAACTGCTAACAATTTACAATGATTTGTGCTATTCTCTAATAACATCATTTCTAATTCAGTCAGGGTTCATTCCTGGTGACTCAACAATAAGTCAACTACTAACAATTTACAATGATTTGTGCTATTCTCTTGACCAAGGAATTACCACTCAAGCTGTCTACTTTGATATTTCAAAAGCGTTTGACCATGTGTGGCATAAAGGGCTTGTTCATAAGTTAAATGCTAATGGCATAAGGGGAAATTTTATTAAACTGGTTCGAAGATTACCTAACTGATCGCTTGCAAGCTGTTAGTATAAAAAGAGCCATATCTGATTTTAAGAGAATCCCAGCAGGTGTCCCTCAAGGATCTCTCTTAGGTCCCCTCTTGTTCCTTATTAAATCAATGACATTGTAAATGCCATTCAATCTAACTTGAAATTATTTGCTGATGACACAAATATGTCTTTAGCCCTAAACGACCCTACCTTTCGTGCTCAAATGATCAACTCAGACTTACAAAAAATAAACGCATGGGCCATAAAATGGAAAGTAAAATTCAATGACGAAAAAATATCTTTTGAATTTTCACCAAGGAAATGGACAAAACTTGTTTTTACCCCTTAACCTTGGGACAGCACTCGTAGAAAGTACAGACACACACAAACATCTAGGTGCAATACTTCAAACCAACTGCAAATGGGAAAACACATTAAAGCTATTATTGGAAAAGCAACTATGTTGATTTCATGTTTAAAGTCCTTCAAGTATGAACTAAATCGTAAAGCTTTAGAAACAATGTACAAATCCTTCATCTTACCCCACTTTGACTATGCTGATATTATATAGGATAACTGTACTATTACACAATCAAACTCTCTAGAACGTTTGCATTTAGAAGCAATCAGAATAATAATTGGAGCTGTTAGGGGAACTACTCACAATAAATTATACTTAGAATCAGGATTTTGTACCCTTAAAGAAAGAAGAGACAGGCACAAATTAACATATTATTTCAAAATGATTAACGACCTGTGTCCCTTATACTTAACTGAACTTGTTCCTGAACTTGTTGCAGCGCAAAATCCATATAGTAGGAGAAGGCCATTAGATCGCTCTGTTCCTAAGTTCAACAACAACAACAACAACAACATACAGTATTGATACGGCGCTGAATCTTGACATAAATCAAATCAAAGCGCACACGCACGTTAGCATTCATAACGCATTCAAACAAAAATACAATACAAAGCGAGCACACACGTTTGACATAAATGGTATACAGCAGAAACAGACCTAAAGGCAAGAGAGAGAGAAGAGAAAGAGAGTGGAGCCTCAATCACGAGGGAACTGTATCGAAACTCTTTCATTCCCTCTACTACAGTCTTGTGGAATAATTTACCAGAGTCTGTGAAAAGAAGTACTTCTTTAAGCCAGCTTAAGCATTTTCTACGAGCTAATGATCCTGTTGTCCCTGATTATTTTTACTTTGGAGAAAGAAATGAACAAATATTGCATTGTCGACTTCGGTTAGGAATCAGCGACCTAAACGATGATTTATACGAACGTCATATCATAGATAATCCTCTTTGTGCTTGTGGTGCTGCAAGTGAAACGGCTGAACATTACCTACTGTCCTGCCATTTGTTTCGTGCTGCCAGGCAAAATACAGTTCTAACCCTACCTCCTGATCAAATTCACCCGAGAATTCTTCTGAATGGAAAATCAGACTTGCCTAAAGAAACAAATATCTCCATACTTCAAACTGTTCACACATTTATACAGGAGTCAAAGAGGTTTACATCTTAACATTGTTGGTCAAAAGATGCTGATTACTACTATTTATTATATATTTATATTATATATTATGTACTTTATATTAGCTGTAGTTGTGTACCATAAATACATTTATAAAATAGTCCTTCTTCTTCACATTCTTAATGTGTTCAGACTTTATGGATAAATAGTGAGCTGTATAATTAGAACATTTTTGATGTTTTGTTGTTGTTGTTGTTGTTGTTTTTTCTTCTCCATTGATTATCAAATTTGCTAATGTTTAAAATAATTTGTGGTTTGATTTTCAATCCTTTGACTTGAGCTGGGAAACTTTTGTTAACTTTTCATTAATTTATAATTAGTTGTTTGTTTGTTTGTTTTCTTTTTTCTTAAAATGAATACTAATATAATTATCTGATATTTTTTGAACAGTCGTCATAATATGTAATATTTATGTTGATAGTGAGCACGCTACAAGCTCAAAGCTTGTTGTTGCTCATTCTTTCGTTAATGTATTTATGTATATGCCCTGTTGAACGTAATACAAAATTATTTAATCCAAGAAGAAGAAGAAGGAGAAGAAGGAGAAGAAGAAGAAGAAGAAGAAGAAGAAGAAGAAGAAGAAGAAGAAGAAGAAGAAGAAGAAGAAGAAGAAGAAGAAGAAGGAGAAGGAGGAGGAGAAGGAGAAGAAGAAGAAGAAAATGAGGGATGGTCTACCTTATCAGATCAACAGTGAATTTCCGTGTACAATTTCGTTTCGGTCATGGACAGTGTTTTTATTTCCTGCAATGGAGGGGTGATCTATCTCCTGCTACCTCCTTCTACCTCTGTGTAATAACTAGGCATGAAATATGTCGGTGAAATCGGTGAAATTCACAAACCTCGTATCTCAATTGTGGTAGTTTTGAGAAGAAGAAAAACTGTTTTGAAAATTAACTGCGTTGACCACAATTGATTAACTATGATGAATAATTATGTTGTTCAAGACATTGCAAGTTCAGTTCAGTCCTGAATTTTGTTAAAATTTTACTCTTTTTTTTATACTTCAACAGAACGAAAATACGAAGTAGATCTGAATTTGGGACTTAAGAGCTTTTCTTCTATTTACACAAACTCATTATTTTAGAAAGTCGTTAGAGATACGAGCTTTTGGTGGGAGGTGGCGGGGGAAAAATAGAGAGCTGACTATGTATCTAACTAAAAAAACCCACCAAAATCGACATACGAGCTTTGTGAATTTCACAGACGATGGGTTGGTTTAACTAATTATTGTTATTGCGGTAGAAACCATATGCTTTATAAAAATGATAAATGAGGGTTTTAGCTAATGGATTTAACGAAACGGTTGCACGTCGAAATATAGACCAAAGGGAAGTAAATAACTGTGTGTGGGTTGTTATTATGGCAGTGGGGGGGAGAGAGAGAGAGAGAGAGAGAGAGAGAGAGAGAGAGAGAGAGAGAGAGAGAGAGAGAGAGAGAGAGAGAGAGAGCACTGAACACTGACAAACCTTTAAACAATCTCTTCTTATCTTCTTATCCCCCTCCTTCTCTCTCTCTCTGTCTCTCTCTCTCTCTCTGTCTCTCTCTCTCTCTCTCTCTCTGTGTGTGTCTCTCTCTCCTTCTCTCTCTCTGTCTCTCTCTCTCTCTGTGTCTCTCTCCCTCCTCTCTGTCTCTGTGTCTCTTTCTCTCTGTATCTCTGTGTCTATATCCCTCCTTCTCTCTCTGTCTCTCTATCTCCTTCTCTCTCTGTCTCTCCCTGTCTCTCCCTCATTCGCTCTCTCTGTGTATCTCTCTGTGTCTCTGTCTCTCTCTCTCTCCTTCTCACTCTCTCTCTGTCTCTCTCTCTGTGTGTCTCTCTCTCCCTCCTCTCTCTTTATGTCTCTCTCTCTGTCTCAAATATCTCTCTGTCTCTCTCTCTCTCCCTCCTTTTCTCTCTCTGTCTGTCTCTCTCTCTCTCTCTCTCTCTCTCCCTCTCTCTCTCTCTCTCTCTCTCTCTCCCTCCTCTCTCTCTCTGTCTTTGTCTCTCTCTCTTGTGAAGAGAGGGCCTCACTTGAATGCGCCATCTACATAAAATGATCGCCCTTGGGCAACACGAAGAAGCAGTATAAAGCCTCATTAATATTTTTATGCACACAAGTCCTCAAAAAACATTTTCTTACACCCAAGTCCTCAAAAAACATTTTCGTATACACAAGTGATCAAAAAACATTTTCGTACACACAAGTCCTCAAAAAACGTTTTTATACACACAAGTCCTCATGAAACATTTTCATACGCACGTCCTCAAAATTCGGTTATTTTTCACACACACACACCTCAGGTCCTCATTATGAAACCAAGAAAGCAGCAGAAAACCTTGAAAAAGATGAAAAATCATCTAAAAAGAACGAATCGAAGCCATCAAGAACAAATGATGCAATCCCTGAGAAGCACGCAACATCAACATTGACGTCATTCTGGAAGGAAAAAGAACTCAACGTGGACGTCAAATCCAATCAGAGGAAGACTGCTCTAAAGTTTTCCAAACTCGACGACAATCCCGGTATTGTTCTCATTGGAGATTCAGTCATGTCAAAGGTTGACGGAAATCGTTTAGGGCTGTCATACGGCCTTCAAGTCGCCAAACAAAAAGCATACACGATTGAGGAATGCAGCACAGTTTTACAAGAGGTTAAGGACCACTTGAAGCCAGAACCTGAATGTATCGTGTTACACGTGGGGCTCAACGACCTTAAAGCAAAGGATCCCACAGTGTGCAGTGCAGCAATGGCCAAGTGCGTGCAGGATGTGAAAAAGAAGTTTTCCAGATCAAGAGTGGTGATAAGCCAAGTGGCTCCAGTCCGAAACAAAAGCTTAGATGTAAAGCGCGAACATTTTAACGCTATGACAAAGTCCAAACTAGTGGGGGAGAAGGACATTAGCTATGTTGACTTCAACCATCTACGAGCCTCTGATAGGTCGATCGTGGCTCCTGATTCCATACATCCCACAGCAAAAGGAGCCAGCGTCATAGCCAGAACACTGGGGCGTCATCTCAACGCCTTGTTCTGGGAAAAACCAAAGAGGAGACCAGGCCGCCTTCATCATCACCACTCAGGTTTCTACCTTCCACACTTCCCATCTCCATGGTTTCACTAGACAGGCAACGACCTCATCGAGGACCTCCGGCCTGCAGGGCAACCCAGAGCGCGACTCCCCGGGCTCCCTCTACACCCATGGGTCCATCTTCGAGTTGCCTGTTGGCTTTGCTTACAGTTCAAAGTCTTTACAAGTTATATTCAAATGTGTTGATTTCTAAATTATTTTGAATGAAACCAGTTAATAATTTTTTGAACATTTTACAATGGAACTGTCGGTCTATTGTGAAGAACTTACTTCACTTAGAAAATAACATCTATTCTAATAACTATTGCATTCTGGCCCTACAATCTTTAAATGCTGAACCATCAAAGCTACCTAAATTTCGTGGTTTCTATTACCCACCTTTATATGATTGTAGCATGTCAACAAAACGGGTTCAAACTGCAATTTACGTCAGATCAGATCTGAATTACAGACCTCTAAACCTATCGTTTAATTCTACAACTAAAGTCATTGAGAACTTTTTTGCCACTGCAATATCGTTAAAAATGAACAAAGATTCTAGCATAAATATAATTTCTGTTTACTATCCAAATGGGCCGAATGCAGGCAACTCAGACTGGATAAAACATCTTCCTGATGCAGATAAAAAATGGATAGTTTTGGGAGATTTTAATGCACATTCTCCGTTTTGGGAACCAGATTGCTCAGTTATAACCTGCAATCGCTTAGTTGAAAACATTGTTGATTCTAAATTAGTTCTATTGAATGATGGCAGCATAACTAGAGTGCCTGATGTATCAACTCACAGGCCAACCTCTATCGATTTGACATTAATTTCTGCTGATTTGGCTGTCAATACTAGTTGGACAACAGAAGAAGACACGCTAGGGAGTGATCATTTTCCTATTGTTGTTAAATTAAATGAACAAATCGTTGATGAAGAGGAAGAATTTGAAGACATAATACCTAAGTTCTTGTATAATAGTGCAAATTGGAGTCTATATGAGTCAACACTTCTATCTATAGATCGTAGCACTATTGAACACGAAGATACTGACGTGTTTTATGAGAACTTTAGAAGAGCCGTTTTGTCTGCAGCTGAAAAATCAATGCCAAAATGCAAAAGCTTTATAGATCAGAAATACCGAGGAAATAGTTGGCGGAATGAAGATTGTGCAGAGGCAGTATCTAGTAAAAAGAAAACATAACACATGGCTGAAAGATAGAAATGAGGAAAACTTTATTGAAATGAAACGTGCTAAAAACCACAGTAACAGGGTTGTTGCAAAAGCGAAACGTCACTATTTTACTCATTTCTGTCATTCAGAAATATCTACGTCTAAGGACATGCACAGAGTCTGGAAAAAGGTAAAGGAATTAAAAAACAAGTGTCACCTACCATCGTATCCTATTAAATTAGAAAACTGTGCTGTTCCCACATCATCAGAAAAAGCAGAAGCATTTGTACAAACATTTTCAAAAAATAATTCATCATCAAGACTTAATTCAGATATAAAGAACTACAGAAAACAACAAGAAGAAAAATCTAGTTATTGTGATCCAACACCGGATCCAAATCATTACTTAAATTCATCTACACTACTCACAAAAAGTTAAGGATCACTATGAGAAAACAGGTGCGCAATAAACTCCGTTCGCTCCTGTTATTTTTTTCTCAGTCAAGCCAAATTGTTATGAATTCTTGTTCAGCTGTAAGTGGGCGATGTTGTGTTAGTGGAAACATTGCACGTGATTCTCTATTACTGAGCTTGGCAGCAAAAGAAAAAGCGGAAACTTGCGAAAAAGGACCTTGTTTTGGATCGTTCTGCATGAACACATTGCACAAGCCAGATGGAAAAACCATTATGCACGTGCAAGCACTGCTGTTTATGTGTGAGATGCTGTCTCTTGCTTGGCTTTATAAGAAGACATACCACCAGTATTAGGCCTGATTTGACAATGCCTCCACGACGAAAATTGAGCGAGTTGGATAGGGGACGAGCTGTTGCATGGTTCCAAGATGGTGTTCCCAAGCGAGAAGTGGCCAGGCGACTTCAGGTGTCCATCTCGGTCATTGTCAGACTGATTCAACGCTTCACAGCCACTGGGAGGGTCCATGAAAGACGCAGATCTGGTCGACCGAAGAAGACAACTCCACGTGAAGATCGTCTCATTGAACGACAAGCCCTGCAGACAAGAACAGCCTCTTCCAGCATCATTCGAAGGCAGCTGAGGGTGGCTACTAACATCAACATCAGCCAGCAGACCATACGGAACCGCCTTCATGGGTTTAACCTCCGTTCTCGTCGCCCAGCTGTACGGCCACGCTTAACTCCAGCCCATAGGGCAGCACGCCGCGCCTTCTGCAGACGTCACGTGAGGTGGACACGTCAGCAATGGTCCCAGGTCCTGTTCAGTGATGAATCACGCTTCACCCTGAACCACAACGACGGCCGACTGAGGGTCTGGAGGCGCCCAGGGGAACGCTTTATTGACGCCACTGTCCAAGAAAAGGTGGCCTTTGGTGGAGGTTCTGTAATGGTCTGGGGGGCCTTCAGCCTTCACCACAGAACACCCTTGTATCATGTACAGGGTAACCTGACTGGCCTCCGATACCGGGATGAGATCCTTCGACCGCTGGCTGTGCCTACACTGCAGCAGATGGGACCGCCGGCTGTCTACCAGGATGACAACGCTCGCCCCCACAGGGCAAGGGTGGTCAACGACTTCCTGCAGCAGTCTGGAGTCAACAGAATGGAGTGGCCAGCATGCAGTCCCGACCTCAACCCGATTGAGAACCTCTGGGATGAGCTGGATCGCAAAGTGAGGAGCAACCACCCCCCTCCCAGGGATGCCCAGCACCTCTACCAGATGCTGCAGGCTGAGTGGCAGGCGCTTCCACAGAGGATCTTCACCACCCTGGTCAACTCCATGAGGACTCGCTGCGTCGAGTGCCAGAACAGCCATGGCGGATACACGCATTACTGAACTTTTGGGAGCATCAGAATGCCCTGTCTTGTGATTTCAATGACTTTGGGAAATCAAATTTCGATACGTACCCACTTTGATCAAATGTACAGACCAAACGATTGCTCGAAATTGAAGGCAATTGTGTATCGTTATCACTAAAGCATTGAATTAAATGTTGGCCAAAATTCAACGCATTGGCTTTCTTATTTGGAAAGTTATGAATTAGTTTGCAAGTGATCCTTAACTTTTTGTGGATAGCTTATTACATTTGAAGAATTTAATGAAACACTAGAGTCATTCTCTTCTAATAAAACAGCTGTTGGTTTAGATGGCATTTCATATAAGTTGCTATGCCACTTACCTTTGTGTTGGAAGCAATTACTCCACTCTTTTTACCAAAAATGTTGGTTAAATGGAACTCTCCCTACTTTCTGGAAGAGGACAGTTGTAATACCGATTCCAAAACAAGGTAAACCTAGGTCTGCAATTGACAGTTATCGACCAATAGCACTAACTTATCAAGTTGGCAAGATATTAGAAAAAATAGTTGAAAAACGCATTCTACATTATTGTGAAAAGAATCATATCATCCCCCACAATCAAGCAGGGTTTAGAAAAGGTAGAAGTACGACTGATCACCTTGTTAAACTTACGAGTCATGTTAAAAAACAATTTGCTCGTAGAAAAAGTACACTAGCCACTTTTTTTGACATTAGAAAAGTGTATGATAGTGTGTGGCATGCTCGTTTACTCTATAAGTTGAAAAATATTGGGATAAGTGGGGTAATGTATCAGTTTATTAAATGTTTCCTATCCGGAAGATCAATGTGTACTAGAGTTGGTAAATGCTATTCTTCATTTCAAGATATTGATATTGGAATCCCTCAAGGTTCTATTATTGCCCCAGTTCTTTTTACAATTTTTATTCATGATCTTCCTAAAGTACCATCTAAAAATATACATTTAGTGCAATATGCAGACGATATTGCAATTTGGATGAATACAAATATTAAAAAACAAACAAATAAGAGAACAATAACATATGTGCAAAAACTATATCAAATTGAAATAGATAAACTGGATAAATATATGAAAGAAAATGGACTAGAACTTTCTGGAGAAAAGACACAATTGATGTTATTTAACAATGGTAAAAATCCAAAATGTTTGCCAGAACTTGTATTAGAAGATAAAACTCTTCAATATTCCAATAATGTAAAATTCTTAGGTGTCAATTTCACTCCTAAATTAAACTGGCGCTGCCATATCGAGCACCTTAAAAAAAAGCAAGACAACGGATAACTTTATTGAAAATAATTAGTGCACAGTCATGGGGTCAAGATACTCAAACACTCATACATCTTGCTACCAGCCTGGTTCGAGCAAAACTGACTTATGGGCAGGAAGTTTATTTTTCGTCTTCTCAGACATTACTAAAACGGTTACAAAGTATAGACAGTAAAGCTATCAAAGTAGCACTGGGTGTACCAGTACATACAAATACGTTTAATACATATAGAGAAGCTAATTTGTTGTCACTTGACGATCAATGTAAACTAGACACTGCCAAGTATGTGACTAGAAGTCTTTCAGTATCTAATTCAGTGACAAATGAAATATTTCTTGATTCAAGAAAGGATTTTCCCAAAAGGGCACAGAATCTTTCTTACATTCAGCCCATTAAAAATTATACAGATGATTTATTTAGGAAATGTGAGATCGATATTTCATTGATTTCAAGTACACCAACCATGCCTATTGTTCCTCACTGGGAGCATAATTCTGCAAAAATTGATATAGATTATACTACTCTGAAAAAAGACGATAACATCAATTTAATATCAGTAGAAGCAAAAGAACACCTCGAAAATACATATCCACATAATCTTAAGATTTACACAGATGGCTCGGTTTTAGAATCCTATACAGGAGCTGGATTTGTGATCCCTGATTTAAAAGTCAGAAAATCATTTTGTTTAGGAAAAGACTTTTCTGTTTATACTGCAGAACCTTATGCAATTCTAATGGCACTATCCTGGATAGCTGATATGGATATTGCAATTTATAGTATTTTACTTTGCGTTGACTCGAAATCTGTTCTTTATAGTTTACAAAACTGGAATGCAAACACCAGAAGAGATTTAATTTTTGATGTAAAATATCTAATACATTCTATTATATTTAACGGAATTAACGTAGAATTTTGCTGGATTCCATCGCACTGTGGTATCATTGGGAATGAACTAGCTGATAAATTAGCGAAAGAAGGTGCTAGTAGAAAATCGTCAGATTGTTCAATAAAACTAGAAAAGCACGAAATAAATTCAATGTTAGAAAATAGTATATATAATGAAAAGCTTCCTTCAAAATCTAAGATATTATTATGTTCAAGATCTTTATCTAGCCTTATCTACAAAATTCGATTGAACTCGTGGAGGACCAAATTTTCTAAAGATGTAGAATGCGATTGTGGTCTCCCAATATCAGTTCAACACATTATTTTAGAATGTCCATTATTATCATTGTTATACAAACTATCTGGGATACAAGTTGCACAAATTGGAACTTTAAAAGATGTAGTTTACAGTCATGAAATGATCAAAATTGCTACAGTCATATCCAGCTCTAGAATTGCAAGATTACTTTAGTTCATGAGTTAATTAACTTTAATTTTGTTTTCTTCAACACACACACACACCCACACACACACACACACACACACACACCACCACACACACACACACACACACACACACCACACACACACACACACACACACACCACACACACACA
>CM065708.1:21258787-21279479 GCA_017654935.2 Phymorhynchus buccinoides | reverse complement strand
GTGCTGCGATGCAGTTAAAATTTTGAATGACTTTGGGTTTTTCTCTACTGGGTCAGTAATTATACTGTTAATGTTTATATGCTCCAAGACTGAGTATCTTGATCTTAATTAATAGTGATTGATTATTTCGTTTTGCAGTTTCTTTCATTCTCCTTGGGGTTATGCGCCTTTTTGTTTTGGAGCCATTCCAAATTTAGAGGCACGTATTTTGATCACCTTTCTTCCCGTGTTTTCCCTCTGTGCTGTTTCAGTGCAGTCCACACGTAGAGCACAGGTTGAGGGCAGGTGAGAGGAACAGAAACACTACTAGAGGTCTGAATCTTGTCGACCCACTCACACCACATGTGGCCAACAGTGTAGATATACCCAACTACAAACCAGCACACGGCCTCCTTGGTGGAAATTTGTAATCAGCTGGACACATGAATACCAGAAACCTCTGTCTGGGTCCACATGTTCTGTATGCTGTGTTCTCCTTCGACTTACCAAGTGAAACATATAACAGATAAACACCATGACAAACAGTGGCACTTCTTGCGATAACGTAAACAGAAAGCCGCTGACCTTGCATGCAACACTGCTGGTCCATGCCTGTTCAAACCATATGTATTCCCCTTGAGATAGATAGTGAACTGCCAAGGCAATGCCAACATGGCATCCCATGCAGAAACCAGCCAGATGCATGTGAGCGACAGTCAGCGTGAACCTGGTGCCAAAAACTTCCTTCACAGAAAATGAAATCATGACACAGGTCAAATGTCCTAAAATGGCTGATACAGTCACCATCCAAAACAAAGCCTCGTGAATCTCGGAAGGGAGCAGTGTCCTGCATGATGGAAGTGCAACCTCTGTGGTTGAGCATTTTAACGTTCTACGTTGTTTGGGAAATATGTTGTCACAACAAAGCCTGTAATCGGAGAAATGCACGTGCTGCAAACTGTATAACTTAGAATATAAATCCAAGGGGAAGTTTCTTAAGGGGTTTCCTTTTAAATCCAGTCCAACCAGTTGACGCATGGCTTTGAAGCCTTTAGACCCAATTGTATGAATACCACAAAAAGATGCATTGAAATACCTTGCAAAATGTGTATATGTTAACAAAACATTGTTTTCAAGAGACGTGAGATAAGTTTGTGACATATCGATTTGTCTTAGTCCATAATGGATATTTTTTAACGATTTGTTTGTTATGTTGCTTAAAGGGTTGTTTTGCAGGGACAAAGATCTAACGTTTGGCAACTGATTGAAAACGGACCAATTCAGAGTTGCTATGGCATTATTTGAAATGTCTATAAATAATAAGTTCTTGATATTCAAACCTGATATATTATCCATAGAACAATAAGCCAGGTTCAGGTGAATAAGGTATGCATTGCGTGAGAAGTCAGTCAGCAGCATCCCTGACCCTGCAGCATCCACATAGCGAAGGCGGGGAAAGACATCTGCAGGAAAAGGTTGACCACACACAAAGGAATCCCCTTGACAGAGGCAGTCTTCAGGGCAGGTCGTGTCACAGGTCAGTTCATCATCCTGCTGTGGACACTGACCCCAACCATCACACAGGTGATCTTCATGCACACAGACTGTGGACTCTTGACATTGGTAGTAATGGGGGCATTTGATCTTCTCACAGGTCTGTTCATCTTCTCCGTAAACGCAGTCATTAAACCCGTTACATCGAGTGTAGACAGGGAGACAGTACAGGATTTCAGTGGGGCAACGATAATGAGTGTCAGGACACGAGTCCTCTGCTTTCATTGTCTCCCAAGTAAAGTAACCGGTACCGTCCAAATTGACATGAAATCTTTGGGATCGTGGAACTATCGTTTCGTTCATTAGATAGCAAACCTTAGCTGCTGAATTGCAATCCACCTCATCAGAATTGTCCAAACAGTCTGAAAATTCATTACAACGTTGGTTGTGTGAAACACACTGAGTGTTGCTGCACACAAAGCCATGACACAAGGGATGCTCGCAAAATGACTCATCACTGTCATCAAGGCAGTGCTGCCTGAAGTCACAGACGAAAGTGTAATGGACTGTTAAGATACCATCACCACATGAAAACACTTCAGGGAATAAATGTCTGCCTGTCGTCTTAAGAGATGATAACGAGAGGTTGTCACGATTACTTACATTAATAAATGAATGAGAATGCCTGGATGTTATTGCTTCAATATTACTCTTGAAATACAAAAACAGTTCTGAACATTGTCCGTACGGAGAAACAAACAAGAGTTGTCGTGTTCTTTTCATCTTGTGTTCAGTCAAGTTTGAACACTGAAGTGTAATTTCAGACTGATTATGTATATGTGAACGTAATGTATGTTCACATAAAAGCATGTACACTATTTCTTCAACATTGGAAAACCAAATTCCATTGCTAGAGAACTGTCCATAAAAGATAGCTCGTTCCAAAAACAATTGTGTTTCATATTGAAGACTGAAATGGGTCATGTGATATACAAAGGTGTTGTCAAACCACTTTCTAAACTTGCTGTAACTGAAAGGTGCAGAATGCCATCCCCAAGTTAAGCCTAACGCTAGATGAAGCAAATGATGTCTTTTTAAATACGGCAAAGAATCTTTGAATTCTCTCCTTGTTTTCAGTGAAATAATCCTTCCACCTGCTTCTGCACACAGGTATTCGCCTTTCGCACGATTTGCAAACATATATCCTCTTACAAAGCTAAAACATTTCCTGACAGAAGCCACCAGTCCATGGCACTGAGGACTGCTGAAGGGACAGTGTTCTGTTTCGTCCTGTCCACTGTCACAATCCTTCCTTAGATTGCAATGCACCTGATCTTGGAACTGGGAGTAATGAGGCACAGAACAGTTGAACAAACCACTGGGCAGCTTACAAGGTTTAACATGGTCTGGAAGCTTAGAAAAATACAATCTGTCATAAGTGTTAATATTTCTGACTGCATAGAAAAGATGAGACGTAGGAAAAACGACAGTAGGTTTGGAAAAGGCGAAACAGATATCCTTCACCTGCCTTGTTTCTTTGCTAGTGTACCTAATAGTGAGCCCCTCATTCCAGTTACACCCTCTATTTATTCCTGATTGAGTATAACTCATCATGATAACGTATCCACCAGGAGCCTTTAATTCTCCACTGACATACCTTGATGACATTAGTTTCAGGTACCCAGAGTATTCTCCCAAATGTTCAATGATGATTTCATAATGGGTAAATTCAATCAAATCGATTGTGACTTGGGGACTGTTCCTGTGTTCCACAAATACATGGTGTTGACGTGGATTGTGATAAGCATAGTCTTCAAGGCCATGCCGATCACAAGCTATTAAAGTACGCCGTCTGTGCCATTCCCCCCACCTTTTCTCGTTAACGGACAGAACAGTCTCCCACTGAACAGAGTCACACCAGTACTGATACCGTCGAACAAAGACCATGATGTATCGTTTAACCCGCAGGAACAGTTCACAGTAACTATTGTACTTGCTGCATAAACGCAGGGTCAAGTTCGAGGACGCGAAATTCGCTCTCATATCATGACAGTCCGTAATATTGAACTGGCGAAGTTCAAATTGCCTCTGATCAATGAAATACTCTATTCCAGGAAATATCAGTTGGATTGTTGCAAATGTTATGTTAGCGTTGCCGCTGATTTCTTGATTTTGTGTCAAACCTGCAAACGCAATTACCCACTGTACATTCATACATCACATGATCTAATAGGCAATCCATTTTGTTCAATTCATATTTTGTTTAATTTGACCTCCTCTTATTTACAAACGACGAGGGTGAGCAAGTTAGTAGTAGTATGGAAGGAAATGTTACTGTGGTTCGTAATGTTCAGGTGTGGGTTGTTGTTTGCGTGAATAGATAAGAGCTTGAAAGTCCCACAGACGTGTGCTTCTATGGGTCGTGAGTAGGCATTCATTGCCAACTCATGCAGTTACTTTCCTTAAACGTGACATTAAAAACACAAGTATGTATCTATTTAGTACAAAATACTATATTATTTGGTTCAGAGGCTGTAGACTAAAACTGCCAACCTGCTTTCTTTTTCCTTTTTGAAAGTCAGTTTGTGCAAGCAAGCTTCGATTTTTTTATTTCAAAACCCTGTATTTTTGCAGAATATTAAACGAGTATAGGTTCTTCCACCCTAATGAGTTGCGCTTGTGGTTGAAGCTAGAAATGTGTTGCTAAGTTAGAGAGGTAAATATTTGCTATATCATATTTGTTTCTTGAGTCACAAACAACTGTGCATTACACTGTTTTCTGCTGTGAAAAATCGTTCTGTGCTTCCATCCACTTTACAAGTTCAGATTCCTTGGACTTCCTCTGCTTTTCAGTCCACATATTCAGTGTGTACATGAAAGGATTGATGGCAGAGTTCAGAGGAAGTATGAATATCGCCAGAGCCACATTCACATTTCCAGGGATGGGGATCCCAGATATTGCTAAAATCCCACACAGTCCAATAGGAAACCAGCACATGAAATCGGTGAGAGCAACGGGGGGTATGCTGCGTACTAATCAACCGTTGTGCTATGGCCATGTCTTTGGAAACTCTCACACTATTGGTTTTGATACTATTGTTTTGTATTGACCAGTAGACTAGTGCCTGACCAACAGATATGAATAGAAATAGAACAAAATTAATAATAATAATAACACTAACAGAATAGATTTGTCCTTTGAACCCTTTCCTCGTGACAGGCAGTGGAATACATATCCCTGTCTGGCCATAGAACTCCCAGTGTGAAGTCACAGGAAGCAAGGGCAACAAGGCCAGAAACCAGCCAACCAGCCAGACCAAAAGACAAACCATGATTGCAGATATTTTTGTAAATCGCCATGTGCTGAACGGAAAGCAGAGGACAATGAAACGATCCAAAGTAATCATACAGATCAACAAAGCTGATGTTTCACTGGACAACAGAGAGAGAAAGCCAGCCATCTTACAGGTCACACTTCTCTTCCAGGATTGATCCTGATAGAGATATCTACCACGATAGTGTTCATCAGCCACTCCTATAACAGTCATATAAAGACCCATCATAAAGTCAGCCATGGTCAGGTGGATAACAAATATGGTGAAACCGCTGGATGACGTCATTCGTTTAACAAACACACGTGCACAGAAGCAGAATACGTTACCAGATATGGCCAGACAGGCCATCAGCCACATAAACCCACGGTAGGTCCATGACTGCAGCAGATCTTCACATGACGAGATTTCATTTTTAGGGGCAACACAAGATCCATCAAAACCATTGGGAAGAATTTGTTTACAGCATAGTTTATAATTATGTGTTGAAATGAGACGTAGATGAGAAAGGTCTTTAAAAACATCCGCATAAAACGTTTCCACATGACTGCCATCTAAGTAGAGATCTGTCAGATGTGGAATGTACTTAAAATTATGTTAGGGCCGATAGTGTGGGTGTATGGTAAAGTTTAAGTTCAGTTTCTGTAAATGAGCAAATCATTGCCCATACTTCAGAATCAAACACTTGGATTTTTGTATATGACAGGTCTGCTGACAGTAGCACTGTGGTCAGGGCATCTAAGGAAGGATCTGCGCTGAAAGATGTAAGAGGGTTCCTAGACAAGGAAAGAGCTTGCAGATTTTGTAACCCCGCCAATAGAACTGATGTTGACATGATTCAATCTGTTGTCACTTAGATCGATGAATCTCAGGTTTAGCAATTTCAGTTTAGGCAGGTTTGTCAGATCTACGCAGTGTACAAGAACCAAATGAATGAGATAAACATTTTCACTGACATCAGAACGGTGTCATCCCTGAACCAGAGGCATCCAAAGAGTGGAGGTTAGAGAAGAGTTTTGCATTGAATGGCTTGAAGCAGAGGAATGAATAAGCCTGACAAAGGCAACTGCTGACTGGACAGGCCATACTACACCATGATTCATCGTCATGCTGTGGACAGTGAGGCTAGTCTAGCCATCACAGATGTGATTCACTGTGCTACACACACAGAGGAATACCTGCACCGGAGAAGTCCTGGACATGTGATCTCCTCACACCACTGTTCGTCTTCATGTCCAATACAATCATACATCCTATTGCACCGCGTGTAGATGGGCAGACAGTCGTTGAACTCACCAGGACAGCGGTAGTGACTATCTGGACAGGAGTCATTAACATTCATAGGTGTTACCTCGAATTGTATGAACCCGTCAAAATTTATTAAGGCAGGAGAAGGAACACGTGTACGTTTGATCATTTCTTCTGAAGGACACTTTGATTTGTCTGATTCGTCCCTGCACTGTGGAATGCCCTCACACACCTTGCTGTAGGAGACGCACTGACCATTGGAACACGTGAAAGAGGACTGGCTACAAACAGGATGCTGACAGAAGGATTCATCGCTGGAATCTGGACAGTCAGATATAAAATCACACACTAAAGAGCAGGACAGAGTGATTAAAGCGTTAATATCACATGAAAATGCTGGAAGTGAATAAGTAATGTGTTTGCGGGTATTCAGAAGATTTAAATGACAACGCTTGATCAGACGAGTTACAATTGAATTGTGATTGTTTTTGGCACAGTACAGGTCTGTTGGAACCACATAATAAATATTTGAAAGTGGCATCATCATTCCGACATTCGTGAAAACTATAGTGTCTGTCCATTAGTGGTTTTGGAGCACTGGCCAAGGAGATCATGTTGTGGAGATAGTCTTTAGTCACGTTGGTCCTGCTTTCACAGATCGCCCCTTTAGGTCTGATCCCATAATTCATGTTAATGCTCATTGTTCGAATGTCAACTGTGACATGTGGCCGACAGATCATACCAGGAATGTCCTCCGCACTGAAATGATGAAACAGGACTGTTCTGTCACCACTTTGAACTGTGTATTTGTACATCACGGGTAGCAAAACATGGAAATATGTTATGCCACTATAATATCTTACGAACCTCCAAAATCGACGTGCTTTTCCCACAAGAATGCCGTATGGATCATACTCACATATTGGAAAACCAACAACCCCTCCATGTATTTCACAATAATCGTCACTTGTTTCACAATGCTCATCACTCGTTTTGCAATACTCATCATTTTGACCGTTGTTCTGCAGAGACCTTCCAAATTGGTAGCATCGTCCACACATAGCCACCAGACCCTGACATTCCTCACTGCTGTAAGAACAGTGTTCATGTTCATCGCGTCCATCATCACACTCTGTCCTCAGGTTACAGTCAACGTGAGGCTGGAAGCTGGAGTAGTTCTCCACGGAGCAGTTCCACGTGAACTCGTTCACTGTTTTGGGTTTGTCGTTGTGAAAGAACAAAGAAAAAAAAACCTGGAAACGTCGATAATCATCCGGCAGTTGGTCGCCGTTGTTGTGAGACTGCGTGCCGCCTTTGTAGCGATCGTTGGCAGCCTGGAGAATGAAGTTGTCATGATGGCCAGCACGGAACATGCGAGCTAAATCAGACTCTGCATCTTCATGACTCCACACTCTTTGAAGGTGGCGCAGGTTTGGGGGAGTGCCCTGACCGCGATATAACTCCACGCGGTGGTCCGTCACCAGCCGTGTAAAACTGACCATGAGATGTCCAGCTGGTACGGGTATGACCTGTGCAAGCTGTTCCCTGTCCAGTTCACTTCTGTTTGCCATGGTGACGTAACCGGAGGATTCTGACGTCATGACCAGGTTCAGTCCGGGACCTAAAGCAGGGGCGTAGCATCCAGGTCAGGCACTCAGGCTAGAGCCTGATCACTTTGTTTGCTTAAAAAACCGCGCACACGCACAACACAACACACACACAAACACACACACTCGCACGCACACACACACACAACCCCCACCCCACCCCCCCATTTCAGCCTGCCCACTCCTAGAAGGCTTGCTAGGCCCCTGTTTTAAGAAAAGGGTCAGTTCAGTTCACCGTCAGACAACGCGTGGCAGACACGAGACATGGGACATGCTCCAACAAGACCCTTTGAGGTGCTGCCCAAGACTCTTTGAGGTGATGCCCAAGACCCTTTGAGGTGATGCCCCAAGGCTGATTCCTGGCATGCCCTGTCTGGCCATGAGTCAATCCCATAAGGGGAAGCCGGTGTAAGTGATTTCATATAGAGGTGTTCCTTCGAAGTCGGAAATTAACTTACCTACAGCTTGGTGTTACTATTAAATGTCATTCTTAGTTAAAGAGAAAATCGCGCTGTGAATAAAACGATGTTTCTAATTCTTCCTTCAAATATTACGCATTATGTTAAAGTAAAACTCTAGCACCAACCAACTTACCTCTACCACTATCTTTCCAGGCCTACCATCAGACTTTTGTCTGCGCCTATTTCATCACGATTTTACTTCAAACCCTCCAGGGTTTCTTAATGCTTTATGTCTAAACAAAAGTGGACCTGTGTGAAAAGTGTGTGTGTGTGTGTGCAGATCAAAATCTTTTTGAACATGTTTGCTCATCTTCTTAGCATAACAATGTATAGAAATTACATAAACTTAAAAGACATTGATTAATATGTGTTTCATTCACAGTTCTCTTGCTGATTAGTCATGTGTGGTGTCCCACCATCCCGATTGATCGCAATGCCATGCTGCAAGCACAAAGCAATGTTTTCTACAATTACTCCATCACTCTTTCGTTTCTTCATGAGAAAATCCCTCGAAATGTCTGACTTGTCCTTCGCGTTCGGCACCGTATTGTAACCATCAGCCATAGTTGCACGTTACAATGTTAGTTAAAGTCATACACCACCACAAACTAAAAGCAGCTACTCTTGGTTTACAAACACCCATTCTGTGCTGAGATTCATTGTTGCGTTATTCTAAGAAAAACTTACTTTCAGTTTGCAGTTAAAAAACTGGTTAACAGCAACTCGAACCGGTTTTTCGAACCGTGAAATTTTAGCACCGGTTTTTCGGTTCAAACGGGGTTTTTACCCCACCTCTACCTCCTATATCAACTTTTGCATTGACATGCCTGTGCCCATGAAGGAGGTGCGGATCTATCCCAACGACAAGCCCTGGGTGTCCAGAGAGCTGCCCGGCGTCATCAAGCAGCGACAGCAGGCCTTCCAGGACGGGGACGAGGCCGAGGTGAAACGCCTGCAGAAGGAGACGAGGAAGACGATGCTGGCTGACAGGGGCCGATTCAGGGACAGGGTGGAGAACCACTTTGCCTCCGGCAACCCCAGGCAGGTGTGGAGCGGCCTGCAGTCCATGACGGATTACAAACCAGGGAGGAGGACCCTGAGAGCTGAGGACTGGCAGGCACTGGCCAACGACCTCAACACCTTCTACGCCCGCTTCGACACCGCCGACTTCTCCACTGAGCATTCAAGTGCTCTCCTGGAGCTGGCTCAGATGAAGAGGAGGTGCTGACGGAGGAGGAGGTGAGGAGACAGTTCCGTCAGGTCAATCCACGCAGTTTGCCTGTGATCCTGATGAGCTGCCTGGGGTGGTGCTGAAGCACTGCCATGAATCCCTGGCTGCTGTGTTCAGGACCCTCTTTTATCGGTACCTGGACTCTGGTCTGATCCCCCTGCATGGAAGTCCTCCATCCTTATCCCTGTCCCCAAAACGTCCTCCCCCACCACCCTCAACGACTATCGCCTTGTGGCCCTGACCTCTGTCCCCTTCAAATGCCTGGAGAGGATGATGCTTTGCAGACTGTTGGGGGCCACACGCCAGTTCCAGGACCCCCTGCAGTTTGCCTACAGCCCCAACAGGAGCGCAGATGACGCTATCATCACCATGCTCCACTCTGTATTGTGCCAGCTGGAGTGGCCGGGGACCTACGCCAGGCTTCTTTTCCTGGACTTTTCCTCGGCCTTCAACACAATACAGCCTCACCTGATGGTGCGAAAGCTGATGGCGATGGACGTCATTCCCCTGATCATCAGATGGCTCTGCAGGTGTTTTTACAGACAGGCCTCAACACGTGATGGTCAGGACATCCACGTCGTCTGTCGCCTCAGCCCAGGTCTGGACCAACACTGGAGCTCCACAGAGGTGTGTCATGTCCCCTGCTCTTTTCACCCTCTACACCTCTGACTGCCGCTGTACTGCTGAGGGCACCCTCCAGGTGAAACTATCAGATGACACTTCGCTGACCGGCCTCATCTCAACCAGTGAAGGCCCTTACAGGGACGCTGTGAAGGCTCTTGTTGGCTGGTGTGACGAGAACCATCTCCTCCTGAAAGTTGCAAAGACCAAGGAGATGGTTGTCGACTTCAGGAGGAACCAGCCCAAGCCAGCTCCACTGGTCATCAAGGGAGAGGAGGTGGAGTTGGTGGACCAGTACTTGGGATCAATTATCGACAAGAGGCTGGACTGGTCTGCTAACTCCCAGGCCCTGTTCAAGAGGGGAAACCAACGCCTCTTTTTCCTGAGGAAACTGAACAGGTCTGGGGTGGGTCCTGCTTGCATAAACATATTCGTAGCGGACAACACCAAGTTTTCACGTGATTGGGCATTTGGGCTGTTCAAGCAGACCTTCAGACGGATCAAAGTGGATTGTCTGGAAGACATTGTTAATGCTGCGAAGCGGTCGTCGTCTTCGGGGATATTTGTTCCCCAGTTGTGTGGAACTGAAGATGGCAGCCCTATCGTCACTGTCCGCAACTGGAGTGGATACCTGGACACCTTCTTCATCAAGCTGCTGGGGCTGAAGAAGTTCCACCACTTCACCTGTTTGGAATCGGGGGAAGTCCGTGTCAAGCTCACCTGGCACTCATTATTATTACCCCAGCAGGTTTTTCGCAACAACGATCCGATTATCTCTATAAAGAAATCCAGGAATTTGTTGCTGATGAGAAAAAAGATCTTGTCTGCCCCCCTCCTGTCTATTCAGCCACTTCCAGTTCTAGTGCAAAAAAGGTATCTGAAAAATCCACTGCAGCTGGTGCCTCTGATGCTGGTCCTTCAACTCCTGTGCAGAAAATGATTGACCGACCCAAGAAGTCTCCAAGAGGGCTTGCTGCCAGGAAAATGTCCAAGCAGGAATAAAGAGAGAGAGAGAGAGAGAGAGAGAGAGAGAGAGAGAGAGAGAGAGAGAGAGAGAGAGAGAGAGAGAGAGAGAGAGAGAGAGACAGACAGTACAGTCCCCGAATTGGACTGGGACTCGAAAACACTGAAAAAAGGTTCCCCCTACCCCGGCCTACACTACTAGTACATAGACATTTTAGCAGATCTTGGGATGGAGCAAATGGTAGAACAATCAACCCGACAGGACAACACACTTGACTTGATCTGCACAAATCACCCCACTCTTGTTCCTCGCGTCGAAATAATGCCTGGCCTATCTGATCATGAAATTGTGTATCTGGAGCTCCAGATAACCCCAGTCCAAGAACGGCAAATCCCACGCCCCATGCTGTGCTACAACCGGGCAGACTGGGACTCCCTGCGAGCTTCAGTAAGCACACTGTCCACCTCAATAACAAACGACTACAACTCAACCTCAAACCCAGAAGTGATCTGGACCACCTTGAAGGAAGGCTTGCTCGGAAATGTACAACAATTCATACCCCACTGCAAGCTTGGGAAGTCTACCCTGGATCGATTACAAAACAAAGGCCCTTATCAGGAGACGTGATCGGATCCACAAAAAATAGAAAAAGACTGCAAATTCCATCCTCCATGACGAGTTCAAGTCACTGAAACGAACCGTTCAAAAGAAAATCCGTCAACTCTACTGGCAAATACACAGAAAGCCTTATCACAGACACTGAAGCCAATGCAGACCACCCCCATCCAAATAAGAAATTCTGGTCCTTCATCCGGCAGAGGAAAACAGAACACACTGGTGTCACCCTACTCAAGATCAGCGGGAAGCTTGTGACGGACAACAGAGCAAAAGCAGAAGAACTGAACAAACAGTTCCAGCAAGCCTTCAGCGCCCCAGAAACCCTCACTGATGAGGAAATAGCTGACCATTGCCCAATGCCCCCTCTCAATAGCAGTATCCCACCATGTGAGGAAACAGATCTCAGAGGCAGGCGTACTGAAACTTCTGCAAGGGCTAGACCCCACCAAGGCCAGTGGTCCAGACGGCATCAGCCCCCATGTCTTGAAAGAGGTGGCATCGGAGATCACACCGGCTGTCGCTGCTGTATCAGGCATTCCTGAACACAGGTGTGGTTCTGGCGGATTGGAGAGAGGTGCTCGTCACCCCTGTCTTTAAGAAAGGAGAGAGATACAACGCCGATAACTACAGGCCCATCTCCCTGATGAGTGTTCCCTGCAAGCTGCTGGAACACATCATTGTGAAGAACATCATGAGCTACGCAGAGAAAAACCAAATCCTGCGGCCAGAACAGCATGGATTCAGGACACGCCACTCCTGCGAGTTCCAGCTCACTGGTTTTGTGGACGAGGCATCGGAGACACTGGAAAGAGGCCATCAAGAGGACGTGCTAATGATGGACTTCTCCAAAGCGTTTGACAAGGTCAGCCACGCCCTCCTCGTCTACAAACTCCGTCAATACGGACTCGCAGAAGACCACCCAGTGGATCAAAAACTTCCTTGCTGATCGGATCCAGTCAGTCAGTCGTGTTGGGAGGAGCGAAATCGGATCCTACTCCTGTCCAGTCAGGAGTCCCCCAGGGGTCCGTGTTGGGTCCGTCCCTTTTCCTCCTATATATCAATGACTTGCCCGAGGGTCTTCAATATACAGCACGCCTGTTTGCTGACGATACCATCTGCCATCAGGACATTCAAGCTTCCACTGATCAAAACTAACTTCAGGACGATCTTGACAGACTTGCCTTGTGGGAAGACCGTTGGAAAATGGCTTTCCACCCCCCAAAATGCTCTGTCCTACATGTGATCAGGCGCAGAAAGACACTGGAGAAGGCCTACATCCTTCACGGACACCAGCTCCAGTGCGTGCCCCATGCAAAGAACTTGGGTGTCACGATTTCTGCTGATCTTAGGTGGGACACCCAAGTGAATGACATGGTCAGCAGGGCAAACAAAAGTCTGGGATTCCTGAGGAGGGCCTTGAAAGTCAACAAGAAAAAAGTCAAGGAACAGGCCTTCAAAGCTATGGTGCGTCCCCTCCTGGAATACGCCAGCCCAGTCTGGGACCCCCACAACAAGAGAAGCATTGACACCATCGAAAAAGTCCAGAGCGGAGCTGCAAGATAGGTGGCCCAAGATTACCGTCAGGCAACAAGATCGGCAGACCTCCTGAAAAACTTGAAATGGCCCCTTCTACAGACCCGTCGAACTGAAGCCCGTCTGACTACCTTCTTTAAATTCCACACAGAACTCCTCCAAATCAATTCCAAGTATCTTCCAACAAATACCCTGCAGAAGAAAAGTCTCCGTCAATTTCACTCAGCTTCATACGACATCCCTAGCCATAGAACTCAATACAGACAGTCAACTTTCTTTCCTCGCACTATCCCGGCCTCCCTGAGGAAGTCGCCTCCACCCAGTCCTTGGTGGCCTTCAAGAGGGGCCTCCAAAAGCACCTCTACTAAACAACCATTCCTCTGCCTTCCCCTCCCCACCTCCAACCCCTGCATCCCCACACCTAAAAACAGATGCCGCCCCCCCTTTTTTTTGCATGCATGTAATGTCCCCTAAATACAAATACTCCTATGCATGCATCATGTGGGGCCTATGTTTCCCCGGTTGTCTGGGGGGACTAAGCGGTCGTGCATGACTCTCTACATGCATCATGTGGGGCCCGGGTGTCCCTGGCCAGTCTGGGTACATTTAACGGTCGGGCATGACCTTTAACTCGTCTTTCCCTCTATCACACCCACCCACCCCAACCCCCCTCCATCCCCACCTCCCAAATCAAATCTTCACATATCTAACTAATTTGTTTCGGTTTTAAATCTCATTAATTCTTTCTACATAGTAAACTGTGTACCTGTAAATACTTCAGTTATTTCCTGACTATCTTGCAATCATTTCTTTCTTTCTATTTCCCCATAATGTTATCATTTCGCTTTGTACTCTATCTTTTGCTATTTTCTTTCTTTTTCGTACTACCCCCTAAAGTGCAGCAGAACCTTCAGCGTGTTGAAGTTGACTGCCGAAGGAGAAGAAGCAGAAGAAGAAGAAGAGAGCCAGAGAGAGAGAGAGAGAGAGAGAGAGAGAGAGAGAGAGAGAGAGAGAGAGAGAGAGAGAGAGAGAGAGAGAGATGAGAGAGAGAGAGAGAGAGAGAGAGAGAGTGTGTGTGTGTGTGTGTGCGTGTGTGTGCGTGTGTGTGTGTGTGTGTGTGTGTGTGTGTGTGTGTGTGTGTGTGTGTGTGTGTGTGTGTGTGTGTGTGTGTGTGTGTGTTTACATGTATGTGTGTGTGTGTGTGTGTGTGTGTGTGTGTGTGTGTGTGTGTGTGTGTGTGTGTGTGTGTGTGTGTGTGTGTGTGTGTGTGTGTTCATAAAATGTTTTGTTGTTATTCGTTACATTTGCAAACATTATGTTGCTGTTAATGTATGTAGTGTTTTGACTTCTTTATTTTGTTATGCAAGCTACAACAGTGTGCTGGGTATGTATGACAAAGTGAAAGTGATGAAGTGAATGAACTATCTTTTATTGTTTGCCATCGTTCTGCTGCTGGCACTCTTTTTTTTATATTACAACAAGAACAGTGTATGGGATATGTATGCTGTGTGACAAAGTGAAAGCTTTGAATTTCAGAAGTGAATGTCAGAATGAACTTTTTAAAATTGTGTTTGCCATGATGATTCTGCTATTGTCATTGACAGTTTAGAAAAACAAAAACAAGTTCATTGCATTGCACATGTTTTGTGACAAACTTAAATGAATTAACGTGGGTTTTTTAAAATTAGAGAGAGTGAGCGAGCCACAGAGAGAGGGAGAGCTAGAGGGAGAACGAGCATGAGAGAGAGTGTGTGTGTGTGTGTGTGCTTATAATTTGTTTGGGGTTATTCATTACATTTGCAAACATTATGTTGCTGTTAATGTATGTATTGTTTGACTTCTTTATTTTTGCTATGCAAGTTACAAACAGTGTGCTGGGTATGTATGACAAAGTGAAAGTGATGAAGCGAGTGAACTGTCTTTTATTGTTTGCCATCATTCTGCTGCTGGCACTCATTTTTATTACAAGAAGAACAGTGGACATGTATGCTGTGTGACGAAGCGAAAGTTTTGAATTTCAGAAGTGAATATCAGAATTAACTTTTTAAAATTGTGTTTGCCATGACGATTCTGCTACTGTCATTGACAGTTTAAAAAAACACCCAAATCCATTGCATTGCACATGTGTTTTGACAAAGTTAAATGAATTACCTTTTTTAAAATTGTGTTTGCAATGATTCTGCTGTTGCCATTTACAGTGGTTTTTGTTGTTGTTTATTGAAGCAAACAAACAATCAGAAAAACCCAGTGTGTTGGAAATGTTATGTGACAAAAAGGTTATGAAGTGAATTCACTGTTTGTCATTGTGTTTGGCATGGTTCTGCCGTGACATTTTTCAGATACAAAAATAAGTAGTTTCTTGGACGTTTGACAAATTGGGGTGGGGTGGGGGGTGGGGGTGCACCCTACAGACTGTCAAATATGGTGATTGATTGAGTGTGTGTGCTTGCTTCCGAGGTCTGTTATCTATGGTAATTGTTGCTTGGTTCATTTTCTGATTGATAATTGCTTGCTAGCTTGCCTGTTTTAAAATGACAGTTGTTTAATTACACTTATTTTGTTAAAGTGTTAAAAAAAAAGACACCCGAAGCTGATGCATCAAAACGCTCAATTTTGATTTGCGAACAATTTTGAAAAACTCTGAGCACTTAAAAACACTAATTTTCCTGTTATTTATGTACATGGGAGTGTGTAGTATGCTTAATTCTGATTCCTTTGACCCCATGCACATGTTCAGGAAAATTCTGGTTCAAAAGTTATAGACAGATGAATGTTGTGGTTTTTATTAACCGATTACTCCCCTTTGTTGTCTTCGGATATACAAACTTTGAAAATTTGTTAAAAATAAACTATTAGAGATGGATGAATTCTGTGTTTTGCCGGTTAATTGGTTGTCTCTGGACTTTCTGGAAAAAAACAACAATAAGTCAAAAGTGATCATTTTCGACATTAGCCTGGTTTTCCTGTGCTGCATCACATATGTGTATTGAAAGTTTGAACAATGTACGCCTTCTATTTCCCGATAAAATGCCAACGTTAAAGTTTGCAGATTAGATCACGGACGCAACACACACACACACACATACAACACACACACACACACACACACACACACACACACACACACACACACACACACACACACACAACAAACGAACAACTATCATAATATAGACTCACACGAAGTTAACACGAGTGAGCCAAAAATTAGAAGTGCTATGTTCTCTGCTAGAATATTCCAACAATAACACCTACTAAACGCACTGAGGAGTCAGAGAAAAACAAAAGTGTAGGTGACAACCACACCTGTGTGGTGTGCACGGCACAACACCCCAATTGCAAGCATGCACACACTGGTGTCAGCTATGCCGACACCCCTTCAAAAAGTGTCAAACTACAATGATGTGTGAAAAGTGTGGTGTGTATTTGTGCTGCAAACAGCGTCACAGTGTGTCACAGGTCACTTTATAATGAGTGAATACTATTTAATTTTTCTCTTATTCATTCTCTAGGCTAGTTCTTTTTCTGTCACGAAGTGGATATTAGGTTTTGTCTATCAAGCTTTTACCGCTAATGTGTTAATCCTTTCTCTTTCTCAGTTTTAAGTTTCCTATACGAAATCTGTTTCTTCTTGTTCTAGACTAGGCGTTTTGGCAGTTTCTTGAATTGTGGACTTGGTCTTAGAGATCACGCCATTTCAACTTAGTTTTCATTGGTCTAGGGTAGCTCCAATCAGAATTAATCCTCTGAACTGCAAACCGTACTTAAGCTTTAGTTTTTCGAAAATTGTCGTCTGCTTATTACTGTTCGTTGCACAGAGGGAAACTTCGATTCTTTAGCCCTCTGTGCGAGACAATATTCTCTATTCCGCTAACCGGTCAAGAAGGAAGCTGTAGCTTTCACCCCAAACTCGATATTTGTGGGGTGAATCGCTGTCTCGATAACTGGCGTCAAGAAGAGACCATGCTGTGTGGTTGAGCTGAGGAAGGATGTCCCATTGCTGAGCTGAGGCCTAGCTGTCTGGTAGACCATTTTCCAGGAAGTTGTGACGTGCGCCATTTGTCCACAGACGGCTAGGTGCGTCTTGTTAGATCATTTCGGCACTCGGTTAGGATTTTGGGTTAAGTTTAATTGTCACGGGAAGAGCAGAGGCGGTAGTGAGTTTTTCTTGGTGATAGGGTGTGATAGGAATAAGGTGTGTCAGAGTAGGCATAGAAGAATAAAAACCAATGACAGGAGTAATTTCCTAGGGACAAAGGTTGGTTAAAAAAACTTACTAGTTGTGTCTAGGGAAATTGTCAGTTTAGGGGAGAAAATGTTGTGTAAATGTAGTCGGTTTGCCGAACCGAATTATCAGGTTGATGCTGTGATATGTACATAGTTAAGTTTAAGGTGTGAATGTGCAAACATATTATTTTAAATATTTCTAAATTAAATGAATGAATGTGTAAACACATGACACCACAACAACGCCACAATAGGCAGGGCACAGATTTTGTGGGGTGGAATAAGTCGACTCGATTTAAAAGACAGTGGCCAAGTCGTCTTTGTAGGTTTCCATATGTCCTAGAGTGGGGCGGGGGATGTGTTGTAGGCCAAGTAAAGATTTCATGTTGTGTTGTTCGTTACTAATTCATGAGCCAAGTCCAACCATTAATTGTCTTCCCCTTACAAGCATAAACACGGGCGTAATATTGGGTATTGTAGTAACTGTTGCAAGTTAGGCCAGAGGTTGGTACACACCGGGTTTTACACCTAAAACAAATTGAACCTGTTTGGAATAAGCAGAGCTGCTGAGTCATTGTAGGCACAGGTTTAAATATTAGAATGAAGTGTTAATGTGAAACCAGAGAGAGATGGGCCTAGAGATTTTAAATGGTAAATTTTAGCTGGCGTTGTTTTAATGCAATTGGTTCGAGATAGGATTTGGGTTGTGAGCTCGTAACTTGTGCTGCACGAGAATTGTGGGTTCATGTCATTTGGAGATGGACTTCGTGTTTCTGTGATTGGGAAGTGACAAGCTAGAAGTTTGTCAGGCTAGTTATTTTTAGGTCACGTCTGTGCGTTAGTGCATTTACGTGTAGTTAAGTGAACAGTAATTGAAATGTGTTGATTTAAATGATACAGTGGTGTACGGCTATGCGGAAATAAAGGGGGAATTTCGAATATTAGTTTAATAGGGACATAGGGTTAAAATAGTTTTATTTTTGTTTTAAACAGGCTCTCAGTTGTGGGACGTCAGCCGTTCATTACTTAAAGGGCCGCGAGGCTGAAGTGGAGAGACGCCATTCAAGGATTGTAACTAATTGGATTTGACATTTGCTTGAACAAGCCTCATTTTGTTGCGGTTGTTTACCAGTGAGGTTGCTGCTTTGGTGGTGAAGTTGAGATTAGCCATTTGCAGCATTGGTTATTAGTGCATACATTTGGGTGTACATTTAGTGATACTTTTTGGGGTGTTTGGTACTTGTTCACTCTTGTGGGGTGGATGAATAATTACTAATGTTAAGCACTCATCTTTATTTGGTTATATCAGGTTTATTCACTTTGGGTGAAGGGAGAATTTTCAGTTAGGATTTAATTGTAAATTATAACAGTTGGTGGGAGTTTTAGTTGGAAAGACAGATCATTATTGTTTAACAACTTTGTGTGTGATCTGGTCTTGAATTATACTCAAACCATCTGTTCTTTTCTAAATATATTCAGTTGTAATTATAAAAGTTGGTGGGAGTTTTAGTTGGAAAGACAGATCATTATTGTTTAACAGCTTTGTGTGTGATCTGGTCTTGAACTATACTCAAACCATCTGTTCTTTCTAAATATATTTTAATTGTAATTATAATAGTTGGCAGGGGCTTAGTTGGGTAGGTGGGTCACTGCATGCAACCCTCCTAGTTTGGTGATTTGTTTGGCACCATTGTATGTGATCTGGCCTTGCGCTATTCCTATGCCATCTATTCTGTTTTGATATTGATATAATAAGTTAAAGGAAGTGGAAGTCAGTTTTGTTTAAATGGTTTTTTTATTTTTAGTAAGCCTTCAGCTGTTGTTTCCCTTCTTAGTTTCTTTGTTTCAACATTTATTTTTGAATGGGTTATTAAGTGGAGGTTGTATTATTATTATTGGGACATTATTATTGGTGTCTAGCATTTGTAATGGGACATTGTTTAAATTTTGTGGTGGTAATGTGTTAAATCGTCTGGGGGTTGTTTATTTGGCGGTTTAATTGTGTAGAAGAAAGCCGAAATATTATTGATTTATTTTTTTAAATAAATTGCTTTGTCGCTTTTATGCCTACTTGAAATCAATGTGTCTGTGTTGTTGGGGTGTTAGCTAGAGTGGGGTTTACTTTATTTTCATTGTACACACCCTTCTGGTTCGTGTCACAGTGACTGCTTCAGTGTGTGTCGCACACGTGTCAGATATGTGTGACATGTGATGTGATGACTGTGACAGGGGTATATACATGCGTAAATAGGGAACGCATAAATATTATTTATATAAAAAGTGTACAAAATAGTATGGTGCTTGTTCTCCATATATTTGTGTTGTATCCAAACATAATCGTCAAAACAGACAATAAACTCTTGATGTGTTGGGGACAATTATGGTGACAATGGTGACACTTATCCGTGGAGTAATGACAAGCACAATGCATGGGGATGTACAGGAGGCATCGCTTGGTGAGTGCGTGCATGAAATATACAATTTGCTTGAAAAACACTGACCTGCATGAATGGCATGATGGTATGTCTTGTGCTAAATTGTAAACTTACCTGTTTTACACCTGTGTGTCATCTGTCATGTCACCATGTAGTGTCAACATGGTCACAAACAGCTTCTCACATCAATTCCCTACACAACGGTATATGACATTCTTATGTTCGTGTAATGTGGGTTACTGTCGTAAGTCTCTAAGATGCATACCCCATTATCACATTTTTAACCCTCTATAAATCCAGGAATGAAGGGAATAGACAGATAATAGAAAAATAGGAATAAGGGGAAGTAACAGTTAGTGTAAAAACAAGGAATGAAAGAGTGTTAATTTTCATTTTTGCTCATTTTTGTAACTTCTTTGTGAAGCGCTTATAAAAGAGAAACCTTCATCCATTCTTGACTTTTTATCACATCCGAATAATACGAGACAAGTATTGAATGATGATCTGTCACAGTGTACACCCTTATTTATTTTATTTATTAGTTTTCTGGTTCTAAGAGAAAAAAAGAAAAAAGATTTGACATGTACATAACCCCATAATTAATGAAAAACGGTGATTTCTCTGTGTTGCAAACATTGCACAAATTATCTCTTGCACCTATTTCCTTTCAGATGGAGTTTGTGACAATACTTATATTATTCATCTTTATTGAATACAAATTAGGGAAGTGAAAAGAGGATAGGCGGCTCCCTTTCTTGAGTTCTGTGGCTCCGGACACGTCGTTTCGCCTATGTTCCCTTTTACGACTGAGTTTCTTCTGAATCTGTGTTGACTAGGTCTGTTTTCGCTTTTGTCTCTCGGTGTGTGGATGACGCGACCTATCTCCCTCTTATGTCTCAGTGTATCGGCGGTCAATTGGTTCTCATATCCTATAGCATTGGT
>CM065708.1:21256909-21258287 GCA_017654935.2 Phymorhynchus buccinoides | reverse complement strand
TACTGGTTATTTATAGAGCGCTTAACTCCCTTTGCAGGGAGCTCAAAGCGCTGAACAAAGGCCTAAACACTAACATACAGATAAACATACACATTAAAGACAAGCCAAGAATAATCAACATGAAGACACGTATCAATGAATATAAACATTAAAAATAAGTGAGACTGTTAATACAAAATACATGTATTAATCTATCTCGCCCTCCCCCCCCCCCCCCCACACACACACACGCACGCGCACACGCACACGCACACACGCACACGCACACGCACACACACACACACACACACACACACACACACTGCAGGTTAATATCATCAAGGACTACGTGGATTAGAGGTGAGAGTATGAGGTTTCAAAAAGATGAGTTTTCAGAGAAGTTTTGAAAGACTGGTCAGAGGAAGAGTGGCGAACACTGTGTGGTAAGCTAAACCAGACGTACGAGAAAGAAGATTCACCGAAGGATTTAGTTTTAATACGGGGAGTGGCGAGCAGGCATGAGTCGGAGGAAGATCTGAGATGTCGGGTGGGAGTGTAGGTTTGTACAATGTCAGTGAGATACTGAGGGGCAGTTTCATTAATGGAACTGAAGGTGAGGCATGCGACCTTGTACTGAATTCGAGCAGAAATTGGAAGCCAGTGAAGAGTGTGAAGTAGCGGGGTGATATGCTGTGTCTTTTTTGCTTTAAAAAATCAATCTTGCAGCTGCGTTCTGAACTTTCTGAAGTTTCTGGATTGAGGACTGCGGGCAACCAAATAACAGAGACTTACAATAGTCTAGCCTAGACAAGGCGATAGAACAGACGAGAGTTTGTGTTGCCTGAGTGGTAAGGAGGTGGCGAATGGAACTTATCTTACGAATCTGTATGTTTTATAGTGAGATAGTAAAGTAATGTGAAATGATGATTTCTGGGTTATGTAAGTTTTGTAGTGAGAGAGTAAAGTAATGTGAAGTGATGATTTGTAGTGAGAGAGTAAAGTAATGTGAAGTGAAAAGAAAAGAAAAAAAGAGGGTAATGATATTGTTACCCACTTGGAAACAACTCTATGGAAACAAAAAACTACTCTATGGAAACAGAGGCTAGTTTAGTTTTTGTCTCTACAAGCAGTGCTTCGGTTTTTGCACCATTATTTTCATTGAAGTTTGTTTTGAACCATCCAATTTTGAACATCAACATAGCAGTTGTCACTTTCTGAAAGAATGGAATCTAGATCTTCAGGGGTTGTAATATTTTGGAGTTGTGAGTCATCTGCATAGAAGTGATGTTTCATGTTTTGCTGGTCGATTATATTGCCAAGAGGTGACGTATACAAAGTAAACAAGACAGGACCAAGCACAGACCCCTGGGGGACTCCACAAGAAAGCCTAACCTGTTCT
>CM065708.1:21214409-21251909 GCA_017654935.2 Phymorhynchus buccinoides | reverse complement strand
ACATAATATAAGAATTTGTATGCATGTATGTATGTGTGCATAGGTTTGTGGGGGTGGGGTATGTGGGGGGTGCTTGTGGGAGTGAGTGGGGGGGGGGGGGAGGGGGTAGAGACTGGGAGGTGTTTTTTGTTGTTGTTTCTTGGTGTTTTTTTGGTTGAATTGCTATTGTGTGGCCATTTTTGCCTTGTTGCATTATATTACATGTATATTTTTGTCACTATTGTTGCCAGTTTTGTTGTTGTTTTTGCGTTTCTGTTAATCATTTTCTTCATTAATTGTTTATTTGCTTGAGGGCAATAGTGTAAAAAAGCTACCCAGCTTATCTGTTTTACCCTCAATAAAAACATTCGTATTCGTATTCGTATTCTCTCTCTCTCTCTCTCTCTCTCTCTCTCTCTCTCTCTCTCTCTCTCTCTCTCTCTCTCTCTCTCTCTCTCTCTCTCTCTCCCATCACAAGAGATAAAAAGCAGATTGTGCCCATGTTCAAAGGACATCAATCACGCGCCTTGTGGAACAGACAATGGGAGGACTAAGAAAAAAAGGATGAGCAGGGGGGGGGGGGGGGGGGGGGGGGGCAACACAGAAAGGGAAGGGACAGGATGGAGAACCCTGAACACTGAACATTCAACACTGAAAACTGAACACTGAAATATTTAATGATCAGTCTATAGGAAAAATAAAAAAATTAATCAAGTCATTTTGTTAACATTATTCCATACAATACATTCTTATTCACTTAATTAATCAAAATATCACAATGACAGCAGTAATTAATGAATGAATGAATAATAGAAAGGAAAATAAAAATAAAATAAAACAATTAAATAAATAAATAAATTAACGATAGACCATCCATAAATAAGTTGTGTGTTTTGAATGCTCCCCCCACGCCCCGTGGGGATACCGGGGGGTCTTTTGCATAAATAGTTCCCCCATCTTCTGGAAGTTTTGTGTTTGTAACTTCCTCTAATCTGTCACTCTCTTTGACTACCTTTTCCCTTTGCTTACTGTCATCTACTGTCTTTCTGTCTTTCCGGTCCATTCTCCTGCATCTTTTCAAGAAACACTTTCAAAAAGATTTTCCCCAGCCAAAGTCGGACATGCTGGGCCTAATTATTTCTTACTTAGGCGCATAACGGCAGCATGACGCATCTGCGTTCATAATTGACAGGAAACTGTCTGAGCGATCGAAGAAGAAGAAGAACAAAAAGAAAAATGTTTTTTCAAGACCCTACAAAGATGACCTAATACTTAGTGAATTGTTGGGGTTTGTTTTTAAATGAAAGATGCTTTGTCCGTTTGAACAGAGATGGCTAATTAAAAGGAGACAGACAGACACAGAGAGAGAGAGAGAGAGAGAGAGAGAGAGAGAGAGAGAGAGAGAGAGAGAGAGAGAGAGAGAGAGACAGAGAGAGAGAGAGAGAGAGAGAGAGAGAGAGAGAGAGAGAGAGACAGACAGACAGACAGACAGACAGAGAGAGAGACAGACAGACAGACAGAGAGACAGAGACACGCAGAGAGAAAGACAGAGACTCAGAGAGAGAGAAACAGAGAGTGACAGAGAGACACACATAGAGAGAGAAACAGAAAGTGACAGAGAGACAAAGAGAGACACACATAGAGAGAGAAACAGAAAGTGACAGAGAGACAAAGAGAGACACACATAGAGAGAGAAACAGAAAGTGACAGAGAGACAAAGAGAGACACACATAGAGAGAGAAACAGAGAGTGACAGAGAGACAAAGAGAGACGCACATAGAGAGAGAAACAGAGAGTGACAGTGAGAGAATTGAAATGAATTGAATTAATTTTATTGAGAGAGAGACACTGACACTGACACTGACACTTGTTTATTGTCATTACCACCGGGAGGGGTCTATTGACAAGGGGGGATGGTAACAGTGTTTCATTAAGCAGAACAATAAATCATATCAAAAACATAAGGAAAACAACAACAAAAAAGCAATACATTCAAATAAAAATAATCCGTTTGCCATTAGATTCTTGAGCAAAAGAAAAGGGAAAAGGGGAATCATATTGTAATTAAACAAAACATATAATGACATAAAATAAATTAGCTCGCGACCATCCACACTAGGCAAGTAATATACATGAGCATTCCATCACACGACAGACATGGAATAGCAAGACATGGATTCAAACAACCGACTGTTGATGTATTATGTTATGTCTTATTCTTAGGGCTTCCGAAATAAATTTAGCCAAAGATTTAACCGTGTTGTCGTCGGACGATAAAGTAGCAGAAACATCGTTTATCTTTGCCATATCCGACTTAAAAAAACATGTTTTTTTCTCTGATGTCACTAAAGGCTTGACATTAAAAAAGAAAATGTTTTTCGTCCTCTATGTTTGCTCCACACAAAAAACACGGGTTTTCAGTGGATGTCTCAAACTGAAGCCATCGTCTGTTGGCATTAAAACCGAGAGCACGTAGCCTAAATCTGGTATAGTTAGCTCGTTGCCATTTATCAGTTACAACCTTTAAATAAATTTCACATTGAAAAATCACAATGCATTGAAGAGGCGATATGCACCTCCATGTAGATCTGAATCATAGCAACCGCTGCACCAACATAGCAAAATACATTAATCCACAAAGAATATAGTCCGCAGTTTACAAGGTCGAGAGCTATTTTAATGCAAATTGAACAAATCTTCGCAATAGTAATTGTCATGTCCCGAATGATATTTAGTGTTTAAATTACTCTTATTGCACAGATTAAGACCATATGAACCGGATCAGTTTCAGGGTGGAAAATAAAGTAAACTTACTGCACTGAAAATAGGGGAGAACGGGGCTGGTCCGCCTACTTTTTTGCTTTTCTTGCGTAATTTAAGCTTAGTTTAGTAGAGAATATCATTCCTAGATATTTATATGTATTAATTACTGCAACTTCCTCATTTCCATAAAACCATTTTTCGTGTCTAGGTAAATGCCCACCTTTTCTAAATACTATTATAGTCGTCTTTTGTAAATTAATTTTTAAACCTAGATGGTCAGCTTCTTCATTCAAGACATTAAGTTGGTTTTGCAGACCTAAAACAACATTAGATAGAAGTACAATGTCGTCTGCAAAAAGCATTAAGAATATCTCTATTGCTCCTGGAATAATTTGTATTCTGTGTTTTCCCTTTTTGGACATTTCAACAGCTAGTTTATTAATGAAGAACGAAAACAATTGTGGGCTTAATAAACAACCTTGCTTGACACCATTAAAACACTCAAAATAATCTGAATACATCCCATTCGCACGCACGCAAGCAAGAACTGAAGTGTAAACACCTCTTAGAGCCTTATGCATTTTTCCATTTACATTAGAGTTACGTAATACATGCCACAAAGCGTTTCTATTTACTGAGTCGAAGGCTTTTCAAAAATCGACAAAAGCCACGTATAATTTCATATACAAATATTTTTCTGTAAGTGAGTAAAGTGTGAATATATGGTCTATCGTGCTGTAGTTTGATCTGAATCCTGCTTGCTGTTCGATTATGTTTTCTTCGTTATCAGCCCATACAGTTAGTCTCTTAGTTAGAATATGAGTGTATGATTTACGTAAGATACTTGTTAATGCGATTCCAGGACAATTATCAGGCTTAGTGTTGTGTTCTTTTTTGTGAAGTGGGATGATGATCGATTTAGCCCTTTCTAAGGGAAAGATTCCATGATCAAAAATGTTATTAAATAGTTGTACAATAAATTCGATCACAACTGCATTACCGTGTTATAGCATTTATCCAACTATCTTGTCTGGACCTGCACTCTTACCTGTTTTCAAATGCTTAATACCTGCTAAAACTTCTTCTTTGGAGATAGGATCGTTCAACAAGGGAACAAACTCCTGTTGGTCTTCTAGTGAATGAGAGAGAGAGAGAGAGAGAGAGAGAGAGAGAGAGAGAGAGAGAGAGAGAGAGAGAGAGAGAGAGAGAGAGAGAGAGAGAGAGAGAGAGAGATGAATGGGAGAAGAAGATGGCAAGGCTTGGGGTGGGGGATGGGGGATGGGGGTCATGGCAGAGATTTGTGTCAGAAAAGAAAGACACGTACGTGGAACCAAAAGCAAAAGCCAACAGAGACAATAGCCAGGAGTGTCATTATTATAGGAAGCACGGGCAGGGCCTGATCTGGGCATTGATCAACACAATGCCTTTGTGGGGATTCTTTCTTTCTCTCTAACTGTTCGATTATCCCCCATCTCTCTCTCTCTCTCTCTCTCTCTCTCTCTCTCTCTCTCTCTCTCTCTCTCTCTCTCTCTCCTCTCTCATCTCTCTCCTCTCTCTCTCTCTCTCTAAACGGCAAGTATGAAAAATGGCCGCCACATGCCAATACTTTTACCGTGTAAAATAAAGGTTCATTTCGTTTCATTCTCTCTCACGTCCACATAGACACACACGCATGCACGCACTCACACACACACACACACACACACACACACACACACACACACACACACACACACACACACACACACACACACACAGAGTCATGTTTTGGGGGTACTTCTGTGCCACTTAGTCCAAACCCTGATTCTGGCGACTTCTTTATTTGTAGGTTTAGATGGAACATAATCACATCACTGTGTTCAGCTGGATCTCTACGTCCTCAACGATAACTGTTTTTTGTCCTACCTTCAAAGCTGTAGAAGTGATGCTTTACGAAGGTTCTGCCGACCATTCGTGTGCTTATGTGTGTATTCTGCTGGTGACACATGCACACAATATGCACATCAAACTGACGACAGTGGTGCGTGAAGATTCCCGCCTAAATATAAGTGACCATTATGACAACTTCAGGCATAAAAATGTTGACACATAAGCTGCCCACAAAAAGTTAGGGAACACTTTCAAAGTACACATGGTTTGGTAATTAGCTTGTAGCTGCAAAACGCTTTGCGTCTGGACCTTAAAACATGGCAGTTACATGCACCAGCAACATGGCCGTATAGTCAAGCAAAATTGTTACGTGATCGCCATTGGTTTCTATGGTAACGTGAATTTAAAAACGCCTCAAAATCCCCCAAAATCGCAACAAATTTAATGCTTCAGTATCTATTCCATTGAGTGATTTGTGCAACATGGTACTCATCACACGTTAGCAGGAATCTTAAAGAATGAGTAGAACTCTCAATAAGGTCCTTTCTTAACAGAAGAGATAGTGAAATTATTTCACTTAGTTACAATAGTTGTGCGGCGAAAGTTGAGTGTTTTGGAACTTGGGAGACTCTTGGCATAACTACAGGAGGGGGTGGTTGTGCAGGCATATGGTCACTAACTTTTTTCTCTTTTTTTTAATAGACAGATCCACATACTACTAGACCCCCCCCCCCCCCCCCCCCCCCCCCCCCCCCCCCCCCCCCCAAAGTGCAGCAGAATCTGCAGCCTGATGACGTTGGCTGCCTGAGGCGAAGAAGAAGAAGAAAAGAAGAACTTAATGTCTCAAGTAGTAATCGTTATTAAGCTGTGACAGCAGGTTACCGCACAGTTGACACACCTTCCTGTAGCCATTCCAGGGCTTTCCCTAGATCCAAAAGGCTCAACTTTCACTGCACAGCCGTCGTGACTCGGCAAGTAATTGCACTATCTCTTTGTTTAAAAATGATCTTTTTGTGAGCTGTACTAACACCTTATTCTCTAAGCTTCCTGCTAACATGTGCTGAGTACCATTTTACTCAATTCACATTGTGAAATAAATGCTGATGCACTAAAGTTGTTACTCACTTTTTTTATTTTGGCGCCTATTAATACTCATTTTACCATAGCAACCGATGACAATCGCAAAACATTGTTGCTTTCATCGTAAGGCCATGTCTCTTGTGGATGTGCCTGCCAAGCATTAAGTTCTAGATGCGAAGCGCTTTGAATCTTTGAGCGAATAACCAAAACATATGTATTTTGAAAGTGTTCCCTAACTTTTTGTGGGCGGTTTAGTGTGTTCTCCCGCCTAAATATTTGCAACCATTATGATAGCCTTAGGTATACAAAATGTTGACAATATTTAGTGATCATTATGACAGCTTTAGGCATACAAAATGTTGACACTAAAATAGTGTGTGCAGGTTCGTGCTTGTTGTAGTTCTTGCTCAGGGTCTAAGTAAAAAACACACACCTGAAAACAGAAAAAATACAATACCTCCGGGAATGTGTGGCCAGCTTACTGCTGGGTCCAGTTTCTCTAGACGACGGTCGTCGCGCGTATAACTGTTACGCCAAAAGTGGTCTAAGAAACACTTTAGAAAATGTTTGCTGAAAAATATTACAAGCTCTTGTCTGATTGGTAAGAAAAGGTATTTTAGCCAAACTTTAATAGAGCACACAACTATACATTTATGCCCTCTTTCTATCTTAAAGACACTAAAACGCACAAAACTCATAGATACACAAATACACAAACACACACATGTCACACAAATTAACACTCCCACACATGCATGCAAACACAAAACACAGATACTTATATGTTCTCTCTCTCTCTCTCTCTCTCTCTCTCTCTCTCTCTCTCTCTCTCTCTCTCTCTCTCTCTCTCTCTCTCTCTCTCTCTCTCTCTCTCTCTCTCTCTCTCTCTCTCTCTCTCTCTCTCTCTCTCTCTCTCGCTCTCTCTCTCTCTCTCTCTCTCTCTCTCTCTCTCTCTCTCTCTCTCTCTCTCTCTCTCTCAAAGACAGACAATGCACATTATATGCATACATATACACACACACACACACACACACACACACACACACACACACACACACACACACACACACACACACACACACACACACACACCACACACATATACACACACACACACATTTCGCACGCTTGCTCGCGCGGGACGTACATGTTTTATTGATGGTGTTGCGACAACCTGAGTAAAATGTCCTCGTTATTTATTGCCCCTTCCATCCATCCCCTCACACACAACAGAGCAATAAATCAACCCCCCTCCCCTCCCCCTTCACACTCCCATCCACAACACATTTCCCCTATATGTGTAAGAAAGTTGGAACAGACAAACAAACAAACAAAAGAGAAAAAAGAACAAAATCTTTGTGTCACTGAATGACTTCTAACATTTGACTAACGAGTACAAACGCAGGTTAGGTTAGGTTGTCTGCAGCAAACTATGAAGGATCAGTTTTCTGCCAGCAAAAAGGACCGGGTTTTGTTTCTGGCTACCTCTCAATTGCGTCTGGTTTCCGCATTTGACATATGTTAGAAGTTCAACTTCAGATGTCTATAAAATCGAAGCTAGAAAAGTTATTATAATTCTTAATCAAAAGTATGGTTTCAATGTTCGTCCTCTGGCCTGGATGTTTTAAGACCCATTGATACGATCAAAGAGGTATAATTATGAGAGAAAAATAGTATACAAGTCACAAATAACACTTGCTGCGAAAGAGCAAATGCTTTGGGTTGAATAGCTACAAACCGAAAAAGACATAAAATAGCTTACAAAGAAAAAGTTATTCAAAGTAGTTATAGGCAAAGCAAAATCACCAGCTGCATCAACAAACTGGGCATGTACCTTAGGCGCGCACATTAACTGGTCAAAAGTATTCAATACCATTAAAACGATCACAGAAATAAAACCACGGTGTATTCAAATCAAGATGAATAATATAAGTATTGTCACAAACTCCATCTGAAAGGAAATAGGTGCAAGAGATAATTTGTGCAATGTTTGCAACACAGAGAAATCACCGTTTTTCATTAATTATGGGGTTATGTACATGTCAAATCTTTTTTCTTTTTTTCTCTTAGAACCAGAAAACTAATAAATAAAATAAATAAGGGTGTACACTGTGACAGATCATCATTCAATACTCGTCTCGTATTATTCGGATGTGATAAAAAGTCAAGAATGGATGAAGGTTTCTCTTTTATAAGCGCTTCACAAAGAAGTTACAAATCTGAGCAAAAATGAAAAATAACACTCTTTCATTCCTTGTTTTACACTAACTGTTACTTCCCCTTATTCCTATGTTTCTATTATCTGTCTATTCCCTTCATTCCTGGATTTATAGAGGGTTAAAAATGTGATAATGGGGTATGCATCTTAGAGACTTACGACAGTAACCCACATTACACGAACATAAGAATGTCATATACTGTTGTGTAGGGAATTGATGTGAGAAGCTGTTTGTGACCATGTTGACACTATATGGTGACATGACAGATGACACACAGGTGTAAAACAGGTAAGTTTACAATTTAGCACAAGACATACCATCATGCCATTCATGCAGGTCAGTGTTTTTCAAGCAAATTGTATATTTCATGCACGCACTCACCAAGAGACGCCTCCTGTACATCCCCATGCATTGTGCTTGTCATTACTCCACGGATAAGTGTCACCATTGTCACCATAATTGTCCCCAACACATCAAGAGTTTATTGTCTGTTTTGACGATTATGTTTGGATACAACACAAATATATGGAGAACAAGCACCATACTATTTTGTACACTTTTTATATAAATAATATTTATGCGTTCCCTATTTACGCATGTATATACCCCTGTCACAGTCATCACATCACATGTCACACATATCTGACACGTGTGCGACACACACTGAAGCAGTCACTGTGACACGAACCAGAAGGGTGTGTACAATGAAAATAAAGTAAACCCACTCTAGCTAACACCCCAACAACACAGACACATTGATTTCAAGTAGGCATAAAAGCGACAAAGCAATTTATTTAAAATCAAATCAATAATATTTCTTCTACACAATTAAACCGCCAAATAAACAAACCCCAGACGATTTACCACAATAAATAAACAATGTCCCATTACAAATGCTATACACCAATAATAATGTCCCAATAATAATAATACAACCTCCACTTAATAACCCATTCAAAAATAAATGTTGAAACAAAGAAACTAAGAAGGGAAACAACAGCTGAAGGCTTACTAAAATAAAAACAATTTAAACTGACTTCCCTTCCTTTAACTTATTATATCAATATCAAAACAGAATAGATGGCATAGGAATAGCGCAAGGCCAGATCACATACAATGGTGCCAAACAAATCACCAAACTAATGCAGTGACCCACCTACCCAACTAAGCCCCTGCCAACTATTATAATTACAATTAAATATAGTTAGAAAGAACAGATGGTTTGAGTATAATTCAAGACAAGATCACACACAAAGGTGTTAAACAATAATGATCTGTCTTTCCAACTAAAACTCCCACCAACTTTTATAATTACAACTGAATATATTTAGGAAAGAACAGATGGTTTGAGTATAATTCAAGACCAGATCACACACAAAGGTGTTAAACAATAATGATCTGTCTTTCCAACTAAAACTCCCACCAACTGTTATAATTGATAATTAAATCCTAACTGAAAATTCTCCCTTCACCCAAAGTGAATAAACCTGATATAACCAAATAAAGATGAGTGCTTAACATTAGTAATTATTCACCCACCCCACAAGAGTGAACAAGTACCAAACACCCCAAAAAGTATCACTAAATGTACACCCAAATGTATGCACTAATAACCAATGCTGCAAATGGCTAATCTCAACTTCACCACCAAAGCAGCAACCTCACTGGTAAACAACCGCAACAAAATGAGGCTTGTTCAAGCAAATGTCAAATCCAATTAGTTACAATCCTTGCAGTGAAAAGACTACTTTGCCTGTCACTGTTCAAGGGCAATAACCCACTAACAAAATACCCCCATCCCAATTAAACTGTTAATAAAGTGTAGGGAAATCACCCCACACCCACTATCACTGTATCTCTTCACACTAAGTCAAATGTAGGGAAATACCCCTCACTTTTACTAAATCGCTCACGCCAAGTTACCGCTGTGGCGACAACTTAAAGTTAGCTTAATTTAATGTCTGGCACAACCGCACTATGCCTTATAATATGAGAAAATTGAACAAAAAGTTCAGTACGCCGACAACCTCTTGTCACTCCTCGCAGAAGGGGGCGGCACCACTGACAGATTAAAAGTCTCCCTCTCCCCGAATGGCGTCTCTCCACTTCAGCCTCGCGGCCCTTTAAGTAATGAACGGCTGACGTCCCACAACTGAGAGCCTGTTTAAAACAAAAATAAAACTATTTTAACCCTATGTCCCTATTAAACTAATCTTCGAAATTCCCCCTTTATTTCCGCATAGCCGTACACCACTGTATCATTTAAATCAACACATTTCAATTACTGTTCACTTAACTACACGTAAATGCACTAACGCACAGACGTGACCTAAAAATAACTAGCCTGACAAACTTCTAGCTTGTCACTTCCCAATCACAGAAACACGAAGTCCATCTCCAAATGACATGAACCCACAATTCTCGTGCAGCACAAGTTACGAGCTCACAACCCAAATCCTATCTCGAACCAATTGCATTAAACACCAACTAAAATTTACCATTTAAAATCTCTAGGCCCATCTCTCTCTGGTTTCACATTAACACTTCATTCTAATATTTAAACCTGTGCCTACAATGACTCAGCAGCTCTGCTTATTCCAAACAGGTTCAATTTGTTTTAGGTGTAAAACCCGGTGTGTACCAACCTCTGGCCTAACTTGCAACAGTTACTACAATACCCAATATTACGCCCGTGTTAATGCGTGTAAGGGGAAGACAATTAATGGTTGGACTTGGCTCATGAATTAGTAACGAACAACACAACATGAAATCTTTACTTGGCCTACAACACATCCCCCGCCCCACTCTAGGACATATGGAAACCTACAAAGACGACTTGGCCACTGTCTTTTAAATCGAGTCGACTTATTCCACCCCACAAAATCTGTGCCCTGCCTATTGTGGCGTTGTTGTGGTGTCATGTGTTTACACATTCATTCATTTAATTTAGAAATATTTAAAATAATATGTTTGCACATTCACACCTTAAACTTAACTATGTACATATCACAGCATCAACCTGATAATTCGGTTCGGCAAACCGACTACATTTACACATTTTCTCCCCTAAACTGACAATTTCCCTAGACACAACTAGTAAGTTTTTTTAACCAACCTTTGTCCCTAGGAAATTACTCCTGTCATTGGTTTTTATTCTTCTATGCCTACTCTGACACACCTTATTCCTATCACACCCTATCACCAAGAAAAACTCACTACCGCCTCTGCTCTTCCCGTGACAATTAAACTTAACCCAAAATCCTAACCGAGTGCCGAAATGATCTAACAAGACGCACCTAGCCGTCTGTGGACAAATGGCGCACGTCACAACTTCCTGGAAAATGGTCTACCAGACAGCTAGGCCTCAGCTCAGCAATGGGACATCCTTCCTCAGCTCAACCAGACAGCATGGTCTCTTCTTGACGCCAGTTATCGAGACAGCGATTCACCCCACAAATATCGAGTTTGGGGTGAAAGCTACAGCTTCCTTCTTGACCGGTTAGCGGAATAGAGAATCTTGTCTCGCACAGAGGGCTAAAGAATCGAAGTTTCCCTCTGTGCAACGAACAGTAATAAGCAGACGACAATTTTCGAAAAACTAAAGCTTAAGTACGGTTTGCAGTTCAGAGGATTAATTCTGATTGGAGCTACCCTAGACCAATGAAAACTAAGTTGAAATGGCGTGATCTCTAAGACCAAGTCCACAATTCAAGAAACTGCCAAAACGCCTAGTCTAGAACAAGAAGAAACAGATTTCGTATAGGAAACTTAAAACTGAGAAAGAGAAAGGATTAACACATTAGCGGTAAAAGCTTGATAGACAAAACCTAATATCCACTTCGTGACAGAAAAAGAACTAGCCTAGAGAATGAATAAGAGAAAAATTAAATAGTATTCACTCATTATAAAGTGACCTGTGACACACTGTGACGCTGTTTGCAGCACAAATACACACCACACTTTTCACACATCATTGTAGTTTGACACTTTTTGAAGGGGTGTCGGCATAGCTGACACCAGTGTGTGCATGCTTGCAATTGGGGTGTTGTGCCGTGCACACCACACAGGTGTGGTTGTCACCTACACCTTTGTTTTTCTCTGACTCCTCAGTGCGTTTAGTAGGTGTTATTGTTGGAATATTCTAGCAGAGAACATAGCACTTCTAATTTTTGGCTCACTCGTGTTAACTTCGTGTGAGTCTATATTATGATAGTTGTTCGTTTGTGTGTGTGTGTGTGTGTGTGTGTGTGTGTGTGTGTGTGTGTGTGTGTGTGTGTGTGTGTGTATGTGTGTGTGTGTGTGTGTTGCGTCCGTGATCTAATCTGCAAACTTTAACGTTGGCATTTTATCGGGAAATAGAAGGCGTACATTGTTCAAACTTTCAATACACATATGTGATGCAGCACAGGAAAACCAGGCTAATGTCGAAAATGATCACTTTTGACTTATTGGTGTTTTTTTCCAGAAAGTCCAGAGACAACCAATTAACCGGCAAAACACAGAATTCATCCATCTCTAATAGTTTTTTGGGTTTTTTAAATTCGACGTTTGTATATCCGAAGACAACAAAGGGGAGTAATCGGTTAATAAAAACCACAACATTCATCTGTCTATAACTTTTGAACCAGAATTTTCCTGAACATGTGCATGGGGTCAAAGGAATCAGAATTAAGCATACTACACACTCCCATGTACATAAATAACAGGAAAATTAGTGTTTTTAAGTGCTCAGAGTTTTTCAAAATTGTTCGCAAATCAAAATTGAGCGTTTTGATGCATCAGCTTCGGGTGTCTTTTTTTTAACACTTTAACAAAATAAGTGTAATTAAACAACTGTCATTTTAAAACAGGCAAGCTAGCAAGCAATTATCAATCAGAAAATGAACCAAGCAACAATTACCATAGATAACAGACCTCGGAAGCAAGCACACACACTCAATCAATCACCATATTTGACAGTCTGTAGGGTGCACCCCCACCCCCCACCCCACCCCAATTTGTCAAACGTCCAAGAAACTACTTATTTTTGTATCTGAAAAATGCCACGGCAGAACCATGCCAAACACAATGACAAACAGTGAATTCACTTCATAACCTTTTTGTCACATAACATTTCCAACACACTGGGTTTTTCTGATTGTTTGTTTGCTTCAATTAAACAACAACAAAAACCACTGTAAATGGCAACAGCAGAATCATTGCAAACACAATTTTAAAAAAGGTAATTCATTTAACTTTGTCAAAACACATGTGCAATGCAATGGATTTGGGTGTTTTTTTAAACTTTCAATGACAGTAGCAGAATCGTCATGGCAAACACAATTTTAAAAAGTTAATTCTGATATTCACTTCTGAAATTCAAAACTTTCGCTTCGTCACACAGCATACATGTCCACTGTTCTTCTTGTAATAAAAATGAGTGCCAGCAGCAGAATGATGGCAAACAATAAAAGACAGTTCACTCGCTTCATCACTTTCACTTTGTCATACATACCCAGCACACTGTTTGTAACTTGCATAGCAAAAATAAAGAAGTCAAACAATACATACATTAACAGCAACATAATGTTTGCAAATGTAATGAATAACCCCAAACAAATTATAAGCACACACACACACACACTCTCTCTTATGCTCGTTCTCCCTCTAGCTCTCCCTCTCTCTGTGGCTCGCTCACTCTCTCTAATTTAAAAAAACCCACGTTAATTCATTTAAGTTTGTCACAAAACATGTGCAATGCAATGGACTTGTTTTTGTTTTTCTAAACTGTCAATGACAATAGCAGAATCATCATGGCAAACAATTTTAAAAAGTTCATTCTGACATTCACTTCTGAAATTCAAAGCTTTCACTTTGTCACACAGCATACATATCCCATACACTGTTCTTGTTGTAATATAAAAAAAAGAGTGCCAGCAGCAGAACGATGGCAAACAATAAAAGACAGTTCATTCACTTCATCACTTTCACTTTGTCATACATACCCAGCACACTGTTGTAGCTTGCATAACAAAATAAAGAAGTCAAAACACTACATACATTAACAGCAACATAATGTTTGCAAATGTAACGAATAACAACAAAACATTTTATGAACACACACACACACACACACACACACACACACACACACACACACACACACACACACACACACACACACATACATGTACACACACACACACACACACACACACACACACACACACACACACACGCACACACACACACACACACACACTCACTCTCTCTCTCTCTCTCTCTCTCTCTCTCTCTCTCTCTCTCTCTCTCTCTCTCTCTCTCTCTCTCTGGCTCTCTTCTTCTTCTTCTGCTTCTTCTCCTTCGGCAGTCAACTTCAACACGCTGAAGGTTCTGCTGCACTTAAGGGGGTAGTACGAAAAAGAGAAAAATAGCAAAAGCTAGAGTACAAAGCGAAATGATAACATTATGGGGAAATAGAAAGAAAGAAATGATTGCAAGATAGTCAGGAAATAACTGAAGTATTTACAGGTACACAGTTTACTATGTAGAAAGAATTAATGAGATTTAAAACCGAAAAAAATTAGTTAGATATGTGAAGATTTGATTTGGGAAGGGGGGATGGAGGGGGGTTGGGGTGGGTGGGTGTGATAGAGGGAAAGACGAGTTAAAGGTCATGCCCGACCGTTAAATGTACCCAGACTGGCTAGGGATACCCGGGCCCCACATGATGCATGTAGAGAGTCATGCACGACCGCTTAGTCCCCCCAGACAACCGGGGAAACATAGGCCCCACATGATGCATGCATAGGAGTATTTGTATTTAGGGGACATTACATGCATGCAAAAAAAAGGGGGGGCGGCATCTGTTTTTAGGTGTGGGGATGCAGGGGTTGGAGGTGGGGAGGGGAAGGCAGAGGAATGGTTGTTTAGTAGAGGTGCTTTTGGAGGCCCCTCTTGAAGGCCACCAAGGACTGGGTGGAGGCGACTTCCTCAGGGAGGCCGGGATAGTGCGAGGAAAGAAAGTTGACTGTCTGTATTGAGTTCTATGGCTAGGGATGTCGTATGAAGCTGAGTGAAATTGACGGAGACTTTTCTTCTGCAGGGTATTTGTTGGAAGATACTTGGAATTGATTTGGAGGAGTTCTGTGTGGAATTTAAAGAAGGTAGTCAGACGGGCTTCAGTTCGACGGGTCTGTAGAAGGGGCCATTTCAAGTTTGTTCAGGAGGTCTGCCGATCTTGTTGCCTGACGGAAATCTTGGGCCACCTATCTTGCAGCTCCGCTCTGGACTTTTTCGATGGTGTCAATGCTTCTCTTGTTGTGGGGGTCCCAGACTGGGCTGGCGTATTCCAGGAGGGGACGCACCATAGCTTTGAAGGCCTGTTCCTTGACTTTTTTCTTGTTGACTTTCAAGGCCCTCCTCAGGAATCCCAGACTTTTGTTTGCCCTGCTGACCATGTCATTCACTTGGGTGTCCCACCTAAGATCAGCAGAAATCGTGACACCCAAGTTCTTTGCATGGGGCACGCACTGGAGCTGGTGTCCGTGAAGGATATAGGCCTTCTCCAGTGTCTTTCTGCGCCTGATCACATGTAGGACAGAGCATTTTGGGGGGTGGAAAGCCATTTTCCAACGGTCTTCCCACAAGGCAAGTCTGTCAAGATCGTCCTGAAGTTAGTTTTGATCAGTGGAAGCTTGAATGTCCTGATGGCAGATGGTATCGTCAGCAAACAGGCGTGCTGTATATTGAAGACCCTCGGGCAAGTCATTGGTAAATAGGAGGAAAAGGGACGGACCCAACACGGATCCCTGGGGGACTCCTGACTGGACAGGAGTAGGATCCGATTTCACTCCTCCCAACACGACTGACTGACTGGATCCGATCAGCAAGGAAGTTTTTGATCCACTGGGTGGTCTTCTGCGAGTCCGTATTGACGGAGTTTGTAGACGAGGAGGGCGTGGCTGACCTTGTCAAACGCTTTGGAGAAGTCCATCATTAGCACGTCCTCTTGATGGCCTCTTTCCAGTGTCTCCGATGCCTCGTCCACAAAACCAGTGAGCTGGAACTCGCAGGAGTGGCGTTTCCTGAATCCATGCTGTTCTGGCCGCAGGATTTGGTTTTTCTCTGCGTAGCTCATGATGTTCTTCACAATGATGTGTTCCAGCAGCTTGCAGGGAACACTCATCAGGGAGATGGGCCTGTAGTTATCGGCGTTGTATCTCTCTCCTTTCTTAAAGACAGGGGTGACGAGCACCTCTCTCCAATCCGCCAGAACCACACCTGTGTTCAGGAATGCCTGATACAGCAGCGACAGCCGGTGTGATCTCCGATGCCACCTCTTTCAAGACATGGGGGCTGATGCCGTCTGGACCACTGGCCTTGGTGGGGTCTAGCCCTTGCAGAAGTTTCAGTACGCCTGCCTCTGAGATCTGTTTCCTCACATGGTGGGATACTGCTATTGAGAGGGGGCATTGGGCAATGGTCAGCTATTTCCTCATCAGTGAGGGTTTCTGGGGCGCTGAAGGCTTGCTGGAACTGTTTGTTCAGTTCTTCTGCTTTTGCTCTGTTGTCCGTCACAAGCTTCCCGCTGATCTTGAGTAGGGTGACACCAGTGTGTTCTGTTTTCCTCTGCCGGATGAAGGACCAGAATTTCTTATTTGGATGGGGGTGGTCTGCATTGGCTTCAGTGTCTGTGATAAGGCTTTCTGTGTATTTGCCAGTAGAGTTGACGGATTTTCTTTTGAACGGTTCGTTTCAGTGACTTGAACTCGTCATGGAGGATGGGATTTGCAGACTTTTTCTATTTTTTGTGGATCCGATCACGTCTCCTGATAAGGGCCTTTGTTTTGTAATCGATCCAGGGTAGACTTCCCAAGCTTGCAGTGGGGTATGAATTGTTGTACATTTCCGAGCAAGCTTTCCTTCAAGGTGGTCCAGATCACTTCTGGGTTTGAGGTTGAGATGTAGTCGTTTGTTATTGAGGTGGACAGTGTGCTTACTGAAGCTCGCAGGGAGTCCCAGTCTGCCTGGTTGTAGCACAGCATGGGGCGTGGGATTTGCCGTTCTTGGACTGGGGTTATCTGGAGCTCCAGATACACAATTACATGATCAGATAGGCCAGGCATTGTTTCGACGCGAGGAACAAGAGTGGGGTGATTTGTGCAGATCAAGTCAAGTGTGTTGTCCTGTCGGGTTGATTGTTCTACCATTTGCTCCATCCCAAGATCTGCTAAAATGTCTATGAACTAGTAGTGTAGGCCGGGGTAGGGGGAACCTTTTTTCAGTGTTTTCGAGTCCCAGTCCAATTCGGGGAAGTACTCTCTCTCTCTCTCTCTCTCTCTCTCTCTCTCTCTCTCTCTCTCTCTCTCTCTCTCTCTCTCTCTCTATTCCTGCTTGGACATTTTCCTGGCAGCAAGCCCTCTTGGAGACTTCTTGGGTCGGTCAATCATTTTCTGCACAGGAGTTGAAGGACCAGCATCAGAGGCACCAGCTGCAGTGGATTTTTCAGATACCTTTTTTGCACTAGAACTGGAAGTGGCTGAATAGACAGGAGGGGGGCAGACAAGATCTGTTTTCTCATCAGCAACAAATTCCTGGATTTCTTTATAGAGATAATCGGATCGTTGTTGCGAAAAACCTGCTGGGGTAATAATAATGAGTGCCAGGTGAGCTTGACATGGACTTCCCCCGATTCCAAACAGGTGAAGTGGTGGAACTTCTTCAGCCCCAGCAGCTTGATGAAGAAGGTGTCCAGGTATCCACTCCAGTTGCGGACAGTGACGATAGGGCTGCCACCTTCAGTTCCACACAACTGGGGAACAAATATCCCCGAAGACGACGACCGCTTCGCAGCATTAACAATGTCTTCCAGACAATCCACTTTGATCCGTCTGAAGGTCCGCTTGAACAGCCCAAATGCCCAATTACGTGAAAACTTGGTGTTGCCCGCTACGAATATGTTTATGCAAGCAGGACCCACCCCAGAACTGTTCAGTTTCCTCAGGAAAAAGAGGCGTTGGTTTCCCCTCTTGAACAGGGCCTGGGAGTTAGCAGACCAGTCCAGCCTCTTGTCGATAATTGATCCCAAGTACTGGTCCACCAACTCCACCTCCTCCTGAAGTCGACAACCATCTCCTTGGTCTTTGCAACTTTCAGGAGGAGATGGTTCTCGTCACACCAGCCAACAAGAGCCTTCACAGCGTCCCTGTAAGGGCCTTCACTGGTTGAGATGAGGCCGGTCAGCGAAGTGTCATCTGATAGTTTCACCTGGAGGGTGCCCTCAGTAGTACAGCGGCAGTCAGAGGTGTAGAGGGTGAAAAGAGCAGGGGACATGACACACCTCTGTGGAGCTCCAGTGTTGGTCCGGACCTGGGCTGAGGCGACAGACGTGTTGAGGCCTGTCTGTAAAAAACCCTGCAGAGCCATCTGATGATCAGGGGAATGACGTCCATCGCCATCAGCTTTCGCACCATCAGGTGAGGCTGGATTGTGTTGAAGGCCGAGGAAAAGTCCAGGAAAAGAAGCCTGGCGTAGGTCCCCGGCCACTCCAGATGGCACAATGCAGAGTGGAGCATGGTGATGATAGCGTCATCTGCGCTCCTGTTGGGGCTGTAGGCAAACTGCAGGGGGTCCTGGAACTGGCGTGTGGCCCCCAACAGTCTGCGCAGCATCATCCTCTCCAGGCATTTGAAGGGGACAGAGGTCAGGGCCACAAGGCGATAGTCGTTGAGGGTGGTGGGGGAGGACGTTTTGGGGACAGGGATAAGGATGGAGGACTTCCACGCAGGGGGATCAGACCAGAGTCCAGGTACCGCTAGAACAGGGTCCTGAACACATCAGCCAGGGAGTCATGGCAGTGCTTCAGCACCACCCCAGGCAGCTCATCAGGACCACAGGCACTGCGTGGATTGACCTGACGGAACTGTCTCCTCACCTCCTCCTCCGTCAGCACCTCCTCTCCATCGAGGTCGTTGGCCAGTGCCTGCGGGTCCTCAGCTCTCAGGGTCTTCCAGCCTGTAGTCCGTCACAGACTGCAGGCCGCTCCACACCTGCCTGGGGTTGCCGGATGCAAGTGGTTTTCAACCCTGTCCCTGAATCGGCCCCTGTCAGCCAGCATCGTCTTCCTCGTCTCCTTCTGCAGGCGTTTCACCTCGGCCTCGTCCCCGTCCTGGAAGGCCTGCTGTCGCTGCTTGATGATGCCGGGCAGCTCTCTGGACACCCAGGGCTTGTCGTTGGGATAGATCCGCACCTCCTTGCTGGGCACAGGCATGTCAATGCAAAAGTTGATATAGGAGGTAGAGGTGGGGTAGAAACCCGGTTTGAACCGAAAAACCGGTGCTAAAATTTCACGGTTCGAAAAACCGGTTCGAGTTGCTGTTAACCGTTTTTTTTAACTGCAAACTGAAAGTAAGTTTTTCTTAGAATAACGCAACAATGAATCTCAGCACAGAATGGGTGTTTGTAAACCAAGAGTAGCTGCTTTTAGTTTGTGGTGGTGTATGACTTTAACTAACATTGTAACGTGCAACTATGGCTGATGGTTACAATACGGTGCCGAACGCGAAGGACAAGTCAGACATTTGGAAGCATTTTCTCATGAAGAAACGAAAGAGTGATGGAGTAATTGTAGAAAACATTGCTTTGTGCTTGCAGCATGGCATTGCGATCAATCGGGATGGTGGGACACCACACATGACTAATCAGCAAGAGAACTGTGAATGAAACACATATTAATCAATGTCTTTTAAGTTTATGTAATTTCTATACATTGTTATGCTAAGAAGATGAGCAAACATGTTCAAAAAGATTTTGATCTGCACACACACACACACACTTTTCACACAGGTCCACTTTTGTTTAGACATAAAGCATTAAGAAACCCTGGAGGGTTTGAAGTAAAATCGTGATGAAATAGGCGCAGACAAAAGTCTGATGGTAGGCCTGGAAAGATAGTGGTAGAGGTAAGTTGGTTGGTGCTAGAGTTTTACTTTAACATAATGCGTAATATTTTAAGGAAGAATTAGAAACATCGTTTTATTCACAGCGCGATTTTCTCTTTAACTAAGAATGACATTTAATAGTAACACCAAGCTGTAGGTAAGTTAATTTCCGACTTCGAAGGAACACCTCTATATGAAATCACTTACACCGGCTTCCCCTTATGGGATTGACTCATGGCCAGACAGGGCATGCCAGGAATCAGCCTTGGGGCATCACCTCAAAGGGTCTTGGGCATCACCTCAAAGAGTCTTGGGCAGCACCTCAAAGGGTCTTGTTGGAGCATGTCCCATGTCTCGTGTCTGCCACGCGTTGTCTGACGGTGAACTGAACTGACCCTTTTCTTAAAACAGGGGCCTAGCAAGCCTTCTAGGAGTGGGCAGGCTGAAATGGGGGGGTGGGGTGGGGGTGTGTGTGTGTGCGTGCGAGTGTGTGTGTTTGTGTGTGTGTTGTGTTGTGCGTGTGCGCGGTTTTTTAAGCAAACAAAGTGATCAGGCTCTAGCCTGAGTGCCTGACCTGGATGCTACGCCCCTGCTTTAGGTCCCGGACTGAACCTGGTCATGACGTCAGAATCCTCCGGTTACGTCACCATGGCAAACAGAAGTGAACTGGACAGGGAACAGCTTGCACAGGTCATACCCGTACCAGCTGGACATCTCATGGTCAGTTTTACACGGCTGGTGACGGACCACCGCGTGGAGTTATATCGCGGTCAGGGCACTCCCCCAAACCTGCGCCACCTTCAAAGAGTGTGGAGTCATGAAGATGCAGAGTCTGATGCAGCTCGCATGCTCCGTGCTGGCCATCATGACAACTTCATTCTCCAGGCTGCCAACGATCGCTACAAAGGCGGCACGCAGTTTCACAACGGCGACCAACTGCCGGATGATTATCGACGTTTCCAGTTTTTCTTTTCTTTGTTCTTTCACAACAACAAACCCAAAACAGTGAACGAGTTCACGTGGAACTGCTCCGTGGAGAACTACTCCAGCTTCCAGCCTCACGTTGACTGTAACCTGAGGACAGAGTGTGATGATGGACGCGATGAACATGAACACTGTTCTTACAGCAGTGAGGAATGTCAGGGTCTGGTGGCTATGTGTGGACGATGCTACCAATTTGGAAGGTCTCTGCAGAACAACGGTCAAAATGATGAGTATTGCAAAACGAGTGATGAGCATTGTGAAACAAGTGACGATTATTGTGAAATACATGGAGGGGTTGTTGGTTTTCCAATATGTGAGTATGATCCATACGGCATTCTTGTGGGAAAAGCACGTCGATTTTGGAGGTTCGTAAGATATTATAGTGGCATAACATATTTCCATGTTTTGCTACCCGTGATGTACAAATACACAGTTCGAAGTGGTGACAGAACAGTCCTGTTTCATCATTTCAGTGCGGATGACATTCCTGGTATGATCTGTCGGTCACATTTCACAGTTGACATTCGAACAATGAGCATTAACATGAATTATGGGATCAGACCTAAAGGGGCGATCTGTGAAAGCAGGACCAACGTGACTAAAGACTATCTCCACAACATGATCTCCTTGGCCAGTGCTCCAAAACCACTAATGGACAGACACTATAGTTTTCACGAATGTCGGAATGATGATGCCACTTTCAAATATTTATTATGTGGTTCCAACAGACCTGTACTGTGCCAAAAACAATCACAATTCAATTGTAACTCGTCTGATCAAGCGTTGTTTTTAAATATTCTGAATAACCGCAAACACATTACTTATTCACTTCCAGCATTTTCATGTGATATTAACGCTTTAATCACTCTGTCCTGCTCTTTAGTGTGTGATTTTATATTTGACTGTCCAGATTCCAGCGATGAATCCTTCTGTGAGCATCCTGTTTGTAGCCAGTCCTCTTTCACGTGTTCCAATGGTCAGTGCGTCTCCTACAGCAAGGTGTGTGAGGGCATTCCACAGTGCAGGGACGAATCAGACAAAGCAAAGTGTCCTTCAGAAGAAATGATCAAGCGTACACGTGTTCCTTCTCCTGCCTTAATAAATTTTGACGGGTTCATACAATTCGAGGTAACACCTATGAATGTTAATGACTCCTGTCCAGATAGTCACTACCGCTGTCCTGGTGAGTTCAACGACTGTCTGCCCATCTACACGCGGTGCAACGGGATGTATGATTGCATTGGACATGAAGACGAACAGTGGTGTGAGCAGATCACATGTCCAGGACTTCTCCGGTGCAGGTATTCCTCTGTGTGTGTACACAGTGATCACATCTGTGATGGCTACCCTCACTGTCCACAGCATGACGATGAATCATGGTGTAGTATGACCTGTCCAGTCAGCAGTTGCCTTTGTCAGGCTCATTCATTCCTCTGCTTCAAGCCATTCAATGCAAAACTCGTCTCTAGCCTCCACTCTTTGGATGCCTCTGGTTCAGGGATGACACCTTCTGATGTCAGTGAAAATGTTTATCTCATTCATTTGGTTCTTGTACACTGTGCTCTGACAAATCTGCCTAAACTGAAATTGCTAAACCTGAGATTCATCGATCTAAGTGACAACAGATTGAATCATGTCAACATCAGTTCTATTGCGAGGTTACAAAATCTGCAAGCTCTTTCCTTGTCTAGGAACCCTCTTACATCTTTCAGCGCAGATCCTTCCTTAGATGCCCTGACCACAGTGCTACTGTCAGCAGACCTGTCATATACAAAAATCCAAGTGTTTGATTCTGAAGTATGGGCAATGTTTGCTCATTTACAGAAACTGAACTTAACCTTTACATACACCCACACTATCGGCCCTAACTGTTTTAAGTACATTCCATATCTGACAGATCTCTACTTAGATGGCAGTCCTGTGGAAACGTTTCATCCAGATGTTTTTAAAGACCTTTCTCATCTACGTCACATTTCAACACATAATTATAAACTATGCTGTAAACAAATTCTTCCCAATGGTTTTGATGGATCTTGTGTTGCCCCTAAAGATGAAATCTCTTCATGTGAAGATATGCTGCAGTCATGGACCTACCGTGGGTTTATGTGGCTGATGGCCTGTCTGGCCATATCTGGTAACGTCTTCTGCTTCTGTGCACGTGTGTTTGTTAAACGAATGACGTCATCCAGCGGTTTCACCATATTTGTTATCCACCTGACCATGGCTGACTTTATGATGGGTCTTTATATGACTGTTATAGGAGTGGCTGATGAACACTACCGTGGTATATATCTTTATCAGGATGAATCCTGGAAAAGCAGTGTGACCTGTAAGATAGCTGGCTTTCTGTCTCTCTTGTCCAGTGAAGCGTCAGCTTTGTTGATCTGCCTGATCACTTTGGATCGTTTCATTGTCCTCTGCTTTCCGTTCAGCACCTGGCGATTTACAAAAATATCTGCAATCATGATTTGTCTGTTGGTCTGGCTGGTTGGCTTGTTTCTGGCCTTGTTGCCCTTGCTTCCTGTGACTTCACACTGGGAGTTCTATGGCCAGACAGGGATCTGTATTCCACTGCCTGTCACGAGGAAAGGGTTCAAAGGACAAATCTATTCTGTTAGTGTTATTATTATTCTTAATTTTGTTTTATTTCTATTCATATCTGTTGGTCAGGCACTAGTCTACTGGTCAATACAAAACAATAGTATCAAAACCAATAGTGTGAGAGTTTCCAAAGACATGGCCATAGCACAACGGTTGATTAGTATTGCGCTCACCGATTTCATGTGCTGGTTTCCTATTGGACTGTGTGGGATTTTAGCAATATCTGGGATCCCCATCCCTGGAAATGTGAATGTGGCTCTGGCGATATTCATACTTCCTCTGAACTCTGCCATCAATCCTTTCATGTACACACTGAATATGTGGACTGAAAAGCAGAGGAAGTCCAAGGAATCTGAACTTGTAAAGTGGATGGAAGCACAGAACGTTTTTTCACAGCAGAAAACAGTGTAATGCACAGTTGTTTGTGACTCAAGAAACAAATATGATATAGCAAATATTTACCTCTCTAACTTAGCAACACATTTGTAGCTTCAACCACAAGCGCAACTCATTAGGGTGGAAGAACCTATACTCGTTTAATATTCTGCAAAAATACAGGGTTTTGAAACAAAAAATCGAAGCTTGCTTGCACAAACTGACTTTCAAAAAGGAAAAAGAAAGCAGGTTGGCAGTTTTAGTCTACAGCCTCTGAACCAAATAATATAGTATTTTGTACTAAATAGATACATACTTGTGTTTTTAATGTCACGTTTAAGGAAAGTAACTGCATGAGTTGGCAATGAATGCCTACTCACGACCCATAGAAGCACACGTCTGTGGGACTTTCAAGCTCTTATCTATTCACGCAAACAACAACCCACACCTGAACATTACGAACCACAGTAACATTTCCTTCCATACTACTACTAACTTGCTCACCCTCGTCGTTTGTAAATAAGAGGAGGTCAAATTAAACAAAATATGAATTGAACAAAATGGATTGCCTATTAGATCATGTGATGTATGAATGTACACTGGGTAATTGCGTTTTCAGGTTTGACACAAAATCAAGAAATCAGCGGCAACGCTAACATAACATTTGCAACAATCCAATGGATATTTCCTGGAATAGAGTATTTCATTGATCAGAGGCAATTTGAACTTCGCCAGTTCAGTGTTACAGACTGTCATAATATGAGAGCGAATTTCACGTCCTCAACCTTGACCCTGCGTTTATGCAGCAAGTACAATAGTTACTGTGAACTGTTCCTGCGGGTTAAACGATACATCAGGGTCTTTGTTCGACGGTATCAGTACTGGTGTGACTCTGTTCAGTGGGAGACTGTTCTGTCCGTTAACGAGAAAAGGTGGGGGGAATGGCACAGACGGCGTACTTTAATAGCTTGTGATCGGCATGGCCTTGAAGACTATGCTTATCACAATCCACGTCAACACCATGTATTTGTGGAACACAGGAACAGTCCCCAAGTCACAATCGATTTGATTGAATTTACCCATTATGAAATCATCATTGAACATTTGGGAGAATACTCTGGGTACCTGAAACTAATGTCATCAAGATATGATGAGTCTGTCAGTGGAGAATTAAAGGCTCCTGGTGGACACGTTATCATGATGAGTTATAATCAATCAACAAGAATTACAGAGTGTTTCCAGAATCTGGGGCTCACACTTAGGTACACTAGCAAAGAAACAAGGCAGGTGAAGGATATCTGTTTCGCCTTTTCCAAACCTGCTGTCGTTTTTCCTACGTCTCATCTTTTCTATGCAGTCAGAAATATTAACACTAATGACAGATTGTATTTTTCTAAGCTTCCAGACCATGTTAAACCTTGTAAGCTGCCCAGTGGTTTGTTCAACTGTTCTGTGCCTCATTACTCCCAGTTCCAAGATCAGGTGCATTGCAATCTAAGGAAGGATTGTGACAGTGGACAGGACGAAACAGAACACTGTCCTTTCAGCAGTCCTCAGTGCCAGGGACTGGTGGCTTCTGTCAGGAAATGTTTTAGCTTTGTAAGAGGATATATGTTTGCAAATCGTGCGAAAGGCGAATACCTGTGTGCAGAAGCAGGTGGAAGGATTATTTCACTGAAAACAAGGAGAGAATTCAAAGATTCTTTGCCGTATTTAAAAAGACATCATTTGATTCATCTAGCGTTAGGCTTAACTTGGGGATGGCATTCTGCACCTTTCAGTTACAGCAAGTTTAGAAAGTGGTTTGACAACACCTTTGTATATCACATGACCCATTTCAGTCTTCAATATGAAGCACAATTGTTTTTGGAACGAGCTATCTTTTATGGACAGTTCTCTAGCAATGGAATCTGGTTTTCCAATGTTGAAGTAGTAGAGTACATGCTTTTATGTGAACATACATTACGTTCACATATACATAATCAGTCTGAAATTACACTTCAGTGTTCAAACTTGACTGAACACAAGATGAAAAGAACACGACAACTCTTGTTTGTTTCTCCGTACGGACAATTTTCGCAACTGTTATTGTATTTCAAGAGTAATATTGAGGCAATAACATCCAGGCATTCTCATTCATTTATGAATGTAAATAACCGTGACAACCTGTCGTTGTCATCTCTTAAGACGACAGGCAGACATTTATTCCCTGGAGTGTTTTCATGTGGTGATGGCATCACAACAGTCCATTACACTTTCCTCTGTGACTTCAGGCAGCACTGCTTTGATGACAGTGATGAGTCATTTTGCGAGCATCCCTTGTGTCATGGCTTTGTGTGCAGCAACGCTCAGTGTGTTTCACACAACCAACGTTGTAATGAATTTTCAGACTGTTTGGACAGTTCTGATGAGGTGGATTGCAATTCAGCAGCTAAGGTTTGGTATCTAATCAACGAAACGATAGTTCCACGATCCCAAAGATTTCACGTCAATTTGGACGGTACCGGTTACTTTACTTGGGAGACGATGAAAGCAGAGGACTCGTGTCCTGACACTCATTATCGTTGCCCCACTGAAATTCTGTACTGTCTCCCTGTCTACACTCGATGTAACGGGTTTAATGACTGCGTTTACGGAGAAGATGAACAGACCTGTGAGAAGATCAAATGCCCCCATTACTACAAATGTCAAGAGTCCACAGTCTGTGTGCATGAAGATCACCTGTGTGATGGCTGGGGTCAGTGTCCACAGCAGGATGATGAACTGACCTGTGACATGACCTGCCCTGAAGGCTGCCTCTGTCAAGGGGATTCCTTTGTGTGTGGTCAACCTTTTCCTGCAGATGTCTTTCCCCGCCTTCGCTATGTGGATGCTGCAGGGTCAGGGATGCTGCTGACTGACTTCTCACACAATGCATACCTTATTCACCTGACCCTGGCTTATTGTTCTATGGATAATATTTCAGGTTTGAATATCAAGAACTTATTATTTATAGACATTTCAAATAATGCCATAACAACTCTGAATTGGTCCATTTTCAATCAGTTGCCAAACGTTAGATCTTTGTCCCTGCAAAACAACCCTTTACGCAACATAACAAAAAAATCGTTAAAAAATATCCATTATGGACTAAGACAAATCGACTTGTCACAAACTTATCTCACGTCTCTTGAAAACAATGTTTTGTTAACATATACACATTTTGCAAAGTATTTCAATGCATCCTTTTGTGGTATTCATACAATTGGGTCTAAAGGCTTCAAAGCCATGCGTCAACTGGTTGGACTGGATTTAAAAGGAAACCCCTTAAGAAACTTCCCCTTGGATTTATATTCTAAGTTATACAGTTTGCAGCACGTGCATTTCTCCGATTACAGGCTTTGTTGTGACAACATATTTCCCAAGCAACGTAGAACGTTAAAATGCTCAACCACAGAGGCTGCACTTCCATCATGCCGGACACTGCTCCCTTCCGAGATTCACGAGGTTTTGTTTTGGATGGTGACTGTATCAGCCATTTTAGGAAATTTGACCTGTGTCATGATTTCATTTTCTGTGAAGGAAGTGTTTGGCACCAGGTTCACGCTGACTGTCGCTCACATGCATCTTGCTGGTTTCTGCATGGGATGCCATGTTGGCATTGCCTTGGCAGCTCACTATCTATCTCAAGGGGAATACATATGGTTTGAACAGGCATGGACCAGCAGTGTTGCATGCAAGGTCAGCGGCTTTCTGTTTACGTTATCGCAAGAAGTGCCACTGTTTGTCATGGTGTTTATCTGTTTAGAACACATGCTGACTGTTTACTTTCCAAGTTATTCGTTGATATCGAATCATCGTACCACAGTCATAGTTTCTACCATGATGTGGCTTGTCGGCATCCTGTTGTCTCTGGTACCCTTTCTACCTGGACTGTCTCACTGGGGTCTTTCAGGCCAGTCTGGTCTGTGTCGGCTGGCTCTGTTTCAACACTATCAGTCTCAGAATAAGTTTACCTGGTTCAAAGTGATCACAAAAATAAACTGTATCCTGTGCACGATTATCATAATGTTTCACTTTGTAAGTCGAAGGAGAACACCAGCATACAGAATCATGTTGGACCCAGAACAGAGGTTTCTGTATTCCTGTGTCCAGCTGATGAACAAAGTGTCCACCAAGGAGGCCGTGTGCTGGTTTGTGTTGGGTATATCTATACTGTTGGCCACATGTGGTGTGAGTGGGTCAGACAAGATCCAGGACCCTCTGGTAGTGTTCCTGTTACCTCTCAACTCTGCCCTCAACCCTGTGCTCTACATGTGGACTGCACTGACACAGCACAGAGGGAAAACACGGGAAGAAAAGGTGATCAAAATACTGCACTCTAAATTTGGAATGGCATCCAGAAAACAAAGGCGCATAAACGAATGAAAAGGAACTGCAAATAGGAATAAATCAATCATCATATATTAAGATCAAGATACTCAAGTCTTGGAGTATATGAACATTAAACATGTATATTAGTGACATAGTGCAAACTTCCCCTTAAGAGATAACACAAAGTCAGTTTCAAACGTTAAACCGTATCACAGCACAGGTTGTAGGTAAAGGTGATTATGAACTGAGCTTCACTGAACTTTTAAGATAGCGCTTTATATAAGTTTTCTTGTTGCCCTATCTAATGATCATTGTTGATTTTCATTTGTGACCTTGAGAAATAAAATGCTATTTAAGCCAACTGAACTTCACACATCAGGAAAATAATCAATTTTTTGCTTTACAATGTAGAGATTAGACAAACAGATTGACAAACATATATACAGACGTGCACACAATGCACAGTCTTTGGCAGAGGCAAAACAAATTTGGAGAACGTACAGGCAATGGTTGGACCATCGAAAGGGGGACAATTTGAATTACTGTGTTTTCTAATTGAAAACAAAAAGGTTATTGCGTGAGTTAAGTCCGTTAAAGCAAGTGGATGTATAACAAAAACGCTCTGCGATTATTTGTCCAATAGAGAGTATAATCTTAAGGGAGTAGATATAGATCTATTTTTCACTTCCGGTTTTGGCTTTTCCATGCACCAAATGAAAGCTGCCTGACCCTGACTGGGGCACTTTCGATTGGTACTTCCGGTTTGGTTTTAAACAAGAAGTGTGTCAAATCTGTGTTTTATCTGAAAATATGAAAAAATATAATTTTAGCCGTTTGTAGCAGTTGACGATTAAACTTTCGCCGATTGTGCGGTTTTTCTGCTGTTTTGCGATTAATAATGCAAATTTGGCAATTGCATTATAGCCCGCAGCTTCCTAAAAAATGTCAGCCAAATCTGACGGAAAAAGTGGCAGAAAATGTTTTTTTTACAAATACAATAGTATCTTTCCTAAAGGGAATACGCCTAATTATTGGTTTCTACATCTCAGACAAAGTGTTTTTCACCCATGAAGCAAAGTATAGCTTTTTTTTCTTCCACACCATTCCATCTGAAACAGTACCAATTTGGTATGTGCAATCGTCAAAATGTGACAGTTGCCTAAATATGCCCATTTAATACAGCTAAAAGTTTGAAATACAGAATAGGGGAAATCTTCCTCTTCGCGCAGCACACAGGGAACCGACGCACATGCACAAAAACACACGCAAACACAAACACAAACACACGAACTCTCTCTCTCTCTCTCTCTCTCTCTCTCTCTCTCTCTCTCTCTCTCTCTCTCTCTCTCTCTCTCTCTCTCTCTCTCTCTCTCTCTCACTCTCTCTCGACAGGTTATTCTCCTGACATTTGCCTATTGTGTTGAAGTGGAAGAATAATGAGAGTAGAAAAGAAGATGATCAGTGTAAAAAGAGTGAGAACAGAATTGTATGGTCTGAAGAGAATGTGCAGTTAGAACAAAAACGAACTTGATAGTAATGATTTCAAGGAATGTTTGGAAAATGCGTATGACATGTTATCTTTTAATGTTAATGCTTCTGTTGATACGTTTACATGCGCTTTGTGTGGAGCAGCCTCATGTATGTTGAGAATGGTTGGGAGAAGAAAGAAAGAATACGAAGAATGGTTTGATGAAGTGTGTGCGAAAAAGAAACAAATAGTCAAAGGCCTTCTGAAAAGTTTCCAGAGATGTAAGAGCATTGTTAATAAAAAGAAATATAAGGAAAAATATACAAAGGAAAGAAAGGAATATGATCAGTTAAAATATATACGATCAAAAATTGAAGAAGAAAAAACAAACAGTTAAAAAGGACGAAACCGGAATTTGACGAACAAAAATTGCAAAAACTAAAAGATTCAATCAAAGATTCTAGTCTATTTGGGGCAACTATTAGATCAGTTATCAGGAAGAGGACACTCTATAATGATATTAACCCTGCGCAATGGTTTGACCATTTTTCAGCAGTTTTCAGAGACAATGATAATTAAATGAAGAGGAAATAGTCGTACAAGATGCAGAAGATTTTGCAGAACCATTGCTTAATGCTCAAATTAACATAAGTGAAGTAAGCAATAGCATTAAACGTCTATAATCAGGAAAACGTGCAGGCCCAGATGGAATAGTGAGTGAAATGTTCAAAAATACTAACTCAGTGGTCATTGATTTTCTTGTGTTGTTGTTTAACAGACTGTTTAATGATGGAATCTTCCCTGAAGCCTGGGCTAAATCTATCATTATTATTCCTATTAATAAAAAAAAAGGAGATCCAAATAACCCAGATCATTATCGTGGGATTGCATTGATTAGTATTGTTAGCAAGATCTATACACACATTTGAAACAGAAGATTGACGGAATGGTCTGAACGAGAAGAAAAGATTATTGAAGAACAAGCTGGGTTCCGTTTGGGATATCGTACTATAGATCACATTTTCACTCTTTTTGCTTTAGTCCAATCTCATAGATTAAAATATAAAAAATTATATGTTGCCTTTGTGGACTTTCGGAAGGCGTTTTCTCCGTCAATCGAAATAAGTTATGGATCAATTTGCGAAACAGCGGAATGAAAAATGGTGTAAAGTCCAGTAAAGTCCCGAATTTTTAACAATGCAGATAAGTGTAGCAGTATCCACGCCTCGGCTAAACCTCATCGGCTATGGTACCGCCACGTTGTTATGAGTATTACATGTTGAAACAGTAGAGTGAATAGAAAACTATATATGGCTCTTCGTAGTGTGCATAGTTCAGTGTTAGCATATGTGAGAGATAAATGTGAATATTCTGATGTGTTTGAATGCCCTATATGTGTTAAACAGGGATGCTTACTCAGTCCACTTATGTTTTCATTTTTCATTAATGAACTGGCAGTAGAAATAACAAAACAAGGCAAATACAGCATTCAGTTAGTTTCAGGTGCGGCGGAAATTTATCTTATGTTATTTGCTGATGATATAATACTTTTATCAGATACAGCTATAGGTCTCCAGAACCAATTAAACATTTTGAAACAAGAAGCTGATAGATTATATCTTGAAGTCAATCTTGATAAAACAAATGTAATGGTATTTAGGATGGGTGGACACCTTTCACGGCATGAAAAATGGTTGTATGGTAATATAGAAGTAAAGCTAACTAACTCCTACAAATATTTAGGCATGTTGTTTACAACAAAGTTAAGTTTGAAAAACGCAGTGGCAGAATATTGTAGAAAGGGGAGAAAGGGGGTTATAGAAATTATAAAAAAACAATACGTAAAATGAATGCTATTGATTCAAGTATATTTTGGAAACTCTTTAATACTCAGATTGAACCAGTTTTCACATATGGGGCAGAAATGTGGGGAGTTTATGATAATTTCGATTTAGAAAGAGTACATATATTTGCTATATAACGCTTCCTAAATGTCCCACTGCACAGTTCATATAATATATGGAGAAACAGGAAGGCACCTCCTGTATGTTAGAACCTATGTTAAATGTATAAAATACTGGCTCAAATGGTTAGAACTACCTATATCCAGACTTAGTAAACAGGCCTATCAAAATGTTATTAAATGAACATGAAAAAGGAAAGGAAAATTGGGTATACTGTGTGAACATAATTTTTTAACTACGCAAGGTTTTGGAATTATATTGCGATGTCAGGGGGTGGGAAGTGAGAATGGATTTATTATTGAATTTAAAGACAAAACTATTGCTTCCTATCAACAAAATTGGCACTCCAAAATTGAAAGTTCAGATAAGTATGATTGAATAATTGAACTAAAAACATCAAAACGCTACACTCACATGAAGGTGAAATAAACAATAAACACGGTGAATAAAACCAAATTATCGTCTTTAAAAAGACTTTGACGAGATGAATACAATACACTAAACTTAACAATGACGGCAGTGAATGGATGACGCATACTAGAATGATATGCTTGACTTGATCATATAAGTATGATTGGTACAATAGATCTAAAGATGTATTTGAAGCTGAGAAATATCTAACAGTTGTAAACGATAGATGGCATAGAATATGTCTAGCCAGGTTTAGGTCTAGAACTATCGGCTTGAATGCACATAAACAATGTTTTCATGATGATGATATATCTGTAATTTGTCCCTGTCCAATGTGTGTGGGTTTTTTTATAAAGAAGATGATATACACTTTTTATTTTGTTGTAACAAACATGATGCGATTAGAAAGAAATGTAAGGGTGTTTTTTTTATAAAAGTGTTGCAGTATATATGGATTTAGTTGGAGTGTTAAAAATGAACTATGATGACGAATCTATCAACTCCCTTGCCAAATATATTGCAGAAGCTTTGAATATTAGAACAAAGCAAAAGCAATTGCAAGAAGAACATGGACAAAACATTAGTTCTTAATTAAAAGTCTTGAATAACTTAGTTCATTTGTGTTATAAGAGTGTGATATGCTTGACTTAATGTAGGATTGGATGATCAGATAAACATTATTTTGCTTTTATTTCCTTTGAACAACTTAGTTCACATTTATGGTATATAGAAGCATGTGATATAGTTGTTTTGATATATGATTGGATGGTCGAGATAGACAATATTTTGCTTTTGTTTATTTCCGTTTTCATAGAATAAATTAACTCGCATGGTTGTGATATGCTTGATTCATATAATGTTATGATTGGAAAGTCGAGATATAAATTAATTTGTTTTGTTTTGATTTGATTTTATTTTTAACACCTTAATTCATATTTTGTTCTATGCGCACCCCCATGTCATCTAAGCTATGTAAGCCAATAACATTAAAACAGATCAGTGTTCAGTGTTCAGTGTTCAGTGTCTCTCTCTCTCTCTCTCTCTCTCTCTCTCTCTCTCTCTCTCTCTCTCTCTCTCTCTCTCTCTCTCTCTCTCTCTCCAGAGGGCTGGATGTAAAAAAGCATGTTATTGCTTACTCTATTACCCTCTATAAATAAAAGTCAATCAATCAATCTCTCTCTCTCTCTCTCTCTCTCTCTCTCTCTCTCTCTCTCTCTCTCTCTCTCTCTCTCTCTCTCTCTCTCTCTCTCTCTCTCTCTCTCTCTCTCTCTCTCTCTCTCTCTCTCTCTCTCTCTCTAACTGAAAGATGTGTTTTTCATCCATTTATTTGTTTATTTGGTTGGTTGGTTAATGCAACATTTAATTTAATGTTTCAAATCGCTATTTCCGCATTTTAATAACTTATCTATTTTACCCAAAATGTTCTTCATTTTTCTTTTCACCTTGTGCTGGTTTGCTTAAATTGTGGACTTTTCGGCCTAGTGCAGAGAAGACACCATTCTTTTATCAGAAATGTCTTCCTGTTGGGGTTGATCCACAAGATAGTGTTTGTTAGCAGATATACATAATGACTAGAATTTCATAAATTCGAAAGCGATCTCTCTATGTACTTGCTCATACACTCTCTGTCCCCCATTGGGACAAAACGTAAACCAGCACAATCTTTTACTTTTATTTTACACAGTTAGTGATGCTTGTGGTTTATTTGATCAAATATTATCTCCCACCATTATGGTGAGAACCACTGGCATCCTTTATGGATCCACCACTATTAACAGTGGCATTTTAAGCTATAAAGCCATTTCAAGCCACATTTGTGTTTTGTGGTATAGTTTGTTCATAATTATATTCCACTTCAGTGTGTGCCACAGGCATCCAATATTGTTAGTGATGCTTTTGGTTTATTTGATCAAATATTATCTCCCACCATTATGGTGAGAACCACTTGTTCAATATTATGTCATTATTATCATTTTTGCTATTATGATTGATGTTATTATTGATGTCATTATTATCAGAAATAGGCCTATTGTCCTGCGTGATGGTTCTACTGATGCGTTGTTATATCATCACCATCATCATCATCATCATCATCATCATCATCGTCATCATCATTATCATCATCATCACCATCATCATCATCATCGTCATCATCATCATCATCATCATCATCATCATCATCATCATCATCATCGTCATCATCATCGTCATCATCATCACAATCATCATCATCATCATCATCATCATTATTTCTGTTTTTTCTTATTACTACTAATATTAGTATTGGAATTGGTGGTGGTTCCCATTTTACTTATTCATTATTTATCATCATCTTCATCATTATCACTGTTGTTGTAGTGATTGTCCATTTAACTTTCTTAATGCACACGCTTATCCACTCACACACACACATATGCATGTGCATGCGTACACACGCATATAAACATGCACACGCACGTACACACACACACACACACACACACACACACACACACACACACACACACACACACACACACACACACACACACACACACACACACACACACACACACACTCTCTCTCTCTCTCTCTCTCCTGCACATACACCAGCTTCACACAGTATGAATGTGTCAGTACACCAAACACTAGGTCACACAGAAACCCAAACATTTTTGTATCAAATAACAACACTTAAGGCTCTTGGAAATGTCCATCCTAGTCAGACACACAGACAATAGGATGAAAGAGAGCGGGGAAAAGCCTACCTAAAAATAAAAAAAAAATTTGATAAAAGGGGGGGGGGGGGGGGGGGGGGGGGGGGTGGGGGGGGGGGGGGGGGGGGGGGGGGGGGGGGGGGGGGGGGGGGGGGGGGGGGGGGGGGGGGGGGGGGGGGGGGGGGGGGGGGGGGGGGGGGGGGGGGGGGGGGGGGGGGGGGGGGGGGGGGGGGGGGGGGGGGGGGGGGGGGGGGGGGGGGGGGGGGGGGGGGGGGAAAAAAGGGAAAATAAAAAGGAGAAAAAGGAACAAGAGAAAAGGAGGAAAGGAAGGAAAAAAGAAAAGAAAGGGTTAAAAGCGAAGGCAGAAGTGGTGGTGGGTTGCATGATGAGTGAGCAAGATAGCGGAGAGTGGATGAATGATTGGGTGTGGTGTCAGAGTTACATATTTGTTAATGTAAATTTATGTTTCATACTTTTATTTAATATTTGTATTTTACACGGTGGAAGACAAGTTTCCATGTGCGTTGTACAATGCCAATGGACAATAAAGAAACTTATGACTTATGACTTATGACTTATGCGTACATGCAAGAATGGAGCGAATCTGTTATGAATAAAGATATATATCAAAGGTATAGGTTATTTAAAACGAATTTTAAAAGTGAAGAGTACTTTAATTACATGGACATTAGATGCTTTAGGGATTGCTTGATAAAGCTGAGGCTTGGTGTGTTACCGATAAATGGATCATTTTTCAAAAGAACATTCAACAACAATGCTAATTTTAAGTGCCAAATGTGTAATGTTATAGAAGATGAGGATCATGTGTTATATAAATGCATTCTGTACAATGATATAAAGGAGAAGTATCTTAAGTTTGGCGACAAACCATATGCAGTCTTGTTAAGAAATGGGTCTGTTTTCCATATTAGGAGGATTGGTGTATTTGTGTTTAATGCCATGAAGATAAGACAACATTTTGTCGACAGTCTCGCACATGAAAGCTGATGAGCTTAGTATGTTTATGTATGTGCCCTTTTAGTCTCATGTTAACTTGACCTCATTTCCAGTGGCTGGGGCCTGAAGATATAAATATTGTTCAATTCTTCATTTGTTCAATTGTTCAATTGTTCTCTCTCTCTCTGTCTCTCTCTCTCTCTCTCTCTCTCTCTCTCTCTCTCTCTCTCTCTCTCTCTCTCTCTCTCTCTCTCTCTCTCTCTCTCTCTCTCTCTTTCTCTCCCTCTCTGTCTCACACACACACACGCACGCACGCACGCACGCACGCACGCACGCACACGCACACGCACACGCACACGCGCACACACACGCACACACACACACACACAGAGGATTAATATCAGGGACCGGGTTGTCGGCCTGGATAGCTCAGTGGTTAGAGCGCCCGTCTGGTTTTCGGGAGGTCTCGGGTTCGACTCCCGGTCCAGCTAACATTTTTTCCCCACAAACCAAAGCCAAAATCTCTTGTGTCCGGGTATTTATTCGAATAATATATATATATACACACACACATGCGCATGAGCGCACGAACATATATATATACATACACACGCGCGCGCGCGCACACGCACATGAACTTATCATACAGCAAAAACAGCAGCAGCAGCAGCAGCAGTAGTAGTAGTAGTAGTAGTAGTAGTAGTAGTTGTTGTAGTTGTAGAAACTAAGCCAAATAAATGACAAAGGGAGAGCAGTAAGGATTTTTGTTTACTAATTTAAGGACGAAATGGGGAACAATAACAACAGCAAAAGAAAACAAGAAGTAAATGAGGAGGAGGAGGAGGACAACGACGACAATGATGGTGATGATGATGATGATGTTGACGAGAAGGAGGAGGAGGATAAGCAAGGAGAGGAAGCAAGAAGGAGAAGGGGGAAAAAACAAGAACAACAACAACAAAAAGAGGAGAAGAAGAAGAAGGAAAAATAACAAAGAAATTATGTTCTGGAAGTTGTCTATTGATTTCTCTCTCTCTCTCTCTCTCTCTCTCTCTCTCTCTCTCTCTCTCTCTCTCTCTCTCTCTCTCTCTCTCTCTCTCTCTCTCTCTCTCTCTCTCTCTCTCTCTCTCTCTCTCTCTCTTTGTGTCTCTGTCTCTCTCTGTCTGTCTGTCTATGTCTATCTGTCTGTCTGTGTATGACTATCTGTCTGTCTGTTTGTTTCTCTCTCTCTCTCTCTCTCTCTCTCTCTCTCTCTCTCTCTCTCTCTCTCTCTCTCTCTCTCTCTCTCTCTCTCTCTCTCTCTCTCTATCTCTCTCTCTCTCTCTCGCCCGCGCACACCACAACATATTTTTTGCGTTTGATTTGACAAAAGGAAGCAATGATTTGAGAACGGGAGGCAATGATTTGACAAAGGGAAGCAATGATTTGACAAAGGGAGGCAATGATTTGACAAAGGGAGGCAATGATTTGACAAAGGGAAGCAATGATTTGACAAAGGGTGGCAATGATTTGACAAAGGGAGGCAATGATTTGACAAAGGGAGGCAATGATTTGACAAAGGGAAGCAATGATTTGACAAAGGGAGGCAATGATTTGACAAAGGGAGGCAATGTTTTGACAAAGGGAAGCAATGATTTCACAAAGGGAAGCAATGATTTGACAAAGGGAAGCAATGATTTCACAAAGGGAAGCAATGATTTGACAAAGGGAGGCAATGATTTAGACAAAGGGAGGCAATGATTTGCAATGATTTGACAAAGGGAAGCAATGACAAAGGGAGGCAATGATTTGACAAAGGGAGGCAATTTGTGGACAAAGGGAGGCAATGATTTGACACAGGAAAGCAATTATTTAACAACG
>CM065708.1:21191909-21209409 GCA_017654935.2 Phymorhynchus buccinoides | reverse complement strand
TTTGAATTGATTACGAAAAAAAGAAGACAATTCTGAGACAAATGACCATTTTTCAGAATAATAGCACTTTTAAGGGGGGGGATAAGTTGGGAATATAACTTTTTTATTATTAGAGAAAGAAAGAGAGAAAGAGACAGAGACAGAGACAGAGAGAGAAAGAGAGAGAGAGAGAGAGAGAGAGAGAGAGAGAGAGAGAGAGAGAGAGAGAGAGAGAGAGAGAGAGAGAGAGAGAGAGGGGGGGGGGGGAGGAGGAGGAGAATGAGACATAACAGGTTTCCCCTGTTGTATATTAGCAAAAAACATCTCAGTTGCTGGTCCTCTCTGGTCGTGTCGTTTATCTTTTCATATTTTAACTTTAGAACATTGTTATGTTCACCTTTTTACATAAGATTCTTATTTCTATTGTTTTATGTGAGTGCTGGTTTGGCTTTTTGGTTTTTTGGCTAATATACAACAGGGGAAACCCTTCCCACTGTGGAAGGACCTTGGTGTTGAGGTGACAAAATCCACATGACTTGGGTAAGATCCCAATGCCGTGTTCACCTAACGAGATCCTCACCGGATCGAAACAGCTGTTGCAAACTAGCACTCTGTTTTTAGAACATAGATCAAGATTCTAAGTTCTTGTAACTGGTCTTGATTCTAATGTTCGATTATAAAGACATTTGGACAAAAAGTTTTTATCAAACTGTTACTTCATTCTCTTGGAGAAAGTCTTCTAACTCAGTTTGAATGTTCACTGTGGACATTCTTTGCAGGCCGATATGCAGACTGAAGAGTCTTTCAGCTGTCTTTGCATAGGCATTGTCTATCTCCCCCATTGGGAGAAAAAGTAAATCAGCACATTATTTTATTTTATTCTTTTCAGAACACAGAACAAATCGTAAAGTTAAAATTAAAGTAATTGAGTTTCTTTCTTAGGTTCACAAACACATACATTGGAAGTTTTATTAAAGCAAACTATATATACTGATGGAAAAACGTTAGGGACCAGTCACACACACATGCACAACTTTCCAACCACGAATGGCAATGCAATGTTTTGGGGCAAGCATTTAATTCATTATCTCGTCAATCAGAGTACCAAATTTCATTCCGATTTGATTATCCGTTTGCTTTCCGCGAGCCCTCAAACAACATAGGGGTTCAAAACGAAAATTGCAAGTCCTTCGACATGTTCAGTAGTGTGTGTGTCCACCACGATTCCTTTGGCATTCATCACACCTGCGCCTCATGGAGTTCACCAGCTTCACGAAGAACTCCTGTGGGATGGCCTGCCACTCAGCACGAAGCATCTGGAGTAGGTGCTGGAGATTCCTGGGGGGAGGATGATTTGCCCTCACCCGCCTATCAAGTTCATCCCATGCATGCTCTATGGGGTTGAGATCTATATCTGGGCTGCAGGCTGGCCAAACAAGCCTGACAACACCAGCCTGTTGGATGAAGTTGGTCACCACCCTGGCTCGGTGTGGGGTGGCGTTGTGGCAGGCCATCCCACAGGATTTCTTCGTTAAAATACCATTGAAGAAAGCCACCCTTCCTCAATACAATAATCTTTGATTTATCTAAGTTAAGTGTTAATTGTAGTCTGTTAGTCTCTCTTTCAAGAATGCTTAACTGATGTTGAAGTCCAATTACTGTTGAAGCTAGAAGAGTGAGATCATCGGCAAATAACAAAAGGAACAGCTCTATTTCCTCTGACGTAAGTGTAACCCCATGTTTACCATTCACAATTATTTCATGCGCGAGTTCGTTTATTAATAGTGAAAACAAAATTAGACTGAGTACACATCCCTGTTTGAGTCCTTGAAGGCATTCAAAGAACTTAGAATAACCAGTTGAACTATGGCATAAAACACAAGCTTTAACTGTTGAGTATATTGCCTTTACCATATTAAATATTTTACCTTGGATTCCTGCATGAAGGAGAATGGACCACAAAACATTGCGATTAACAGTGTCATAAGCTTTCTTAAAGTCAATAAAAGGTACGTATAGTTTCTTGTTTTTTGTTAGATATTTTTCAATAATTGCATGCAGTGTGAATATGAACTGTGGATCGCCCTTTCCTAAAACCTGCCTGTGCTTCACAAATTATACCCTTTGATTCTGTAAGCCTATCATTCATGATATGTGTAAATACTTTACTAAGAATGCTGATGAGGGATATGCCTCTATAGTTGTCCGGGTTGTCAGTGTCGCCCTTCTTGTGTAACGGTACTATTATTGCTTCTGACCATTTCGCAGGAAAATGACCACTAGAGAATATGGCATTAAAGTATTTATTCAGAAACGGTAACAAAGATTGCCCAGCAGTTTTCAACATTTCGGCTAAAATCCCATCAAGTCCACCAGCTTTCCCAGATTTCATGCGTTTAATAGCTTTCAAAATTTCTTCCTCACTAATTTCTTCGTCAAGATTTTCGTCAACATTTACCTCACTAGACCCAACCACCACCAGAATAACACCATGATTGTAACCATCATTGAAAACAAGTTCAAAGTGCTGGATCCAGTCATTTTCTGTTATATTATTTGTGGTTGTATTACGTCTTTTATGCTTACGAATTTCAGTCCAAAACTGGTTAGGATTACCTAAAGCATTGAGCAAATTATTCAAATCAGAATTTCGCATGGCATTTTCTTTTGACTCAATCAGTGCCTTATACTCTTTTTTAGCCTTTAGATATTCTATGACATTTTGCAGTTCCGACTTGTGCTTTCTACTTATCCTAAGAAGTCTTTTGACTTCCTTTTGTAAAACAGTCATGGTCAAACCATTTAGCTCTTTGTGTACTTTTTACTCCTACTGTGATTTTCTTTTTCATAAATTCAGCTGCTTCAATCAATGAATCAGTAAAACAGTTTATAGACTCATCCAGATTTACATCGATCAATGTGGTGGCCCTTGTTAACTGGGTCACGAATTTTTCAGATAGTATGTTACCTTTAAAAACATCAACTTGGTCAGCTGACCAAATTAATTTTTCAATCTGGACAGGTGGCTTTGCGATTGCATTTTGGACTGGGCAACCAGATACACTAAACCAAAGTACAACAGCAATATGATCAGACTCAATCCTGTCCCTTATTGTTAACTTTTGAACCATTTCACACAGATCATAGTCAAGGACAAAATAGTCAATAACACTAAACCCATGTTCAGACACCCATTTAATATTTTCAAGTGGCAACAGGCACAAAAATCAAGAAACTTTTGACCAAAGTCATTTAGCACATTATCACAGGAGACACGACTATTCTCAAAAGCAGAAGATTTATCGAAAACATCAACCCAGTAATCTTGATCAACTGGCAAATTGCGAACCTGAAAGTTACTAGTTCTAGCATTAAAATCTCCATTACAGAGCATAATAATGTACATTATCTTTTTTTGTTAACAGATCACCTATAAATCTTTCAATTTCTAGTATATGACAGTTAGTATCAACTTGGTTATAGAAAGGGCTACCATAAGGAAGGACATATGCAGAAATGTATATTATATTCATAGAACATCCAAACAACAGTGTTGATAACTTCAAACAAATTACATTCTCACAGTCACATTTTACTTCCTTAACATATGAAGAATAGTGCTTCTTAACTAATACCACAACACCACCTGAGGAGCGCCCATGGTGGGAAAGTTTTAGAGCTGGTGCGACATATTTTATAAAGTTTGGAAAAACATGTGAAAAATCAAACATAGCATCTATGTAAGTCTCCGTTAATGAGCCAAATCAAAACTATTAATGTAGTCAACCCAATCCCAATCTTTTAGTTTATTTACAAGACCTGCTATATTAAACAGGAAAAAGGACAGGCTTGGCTGGGGCTGGCCCTTGTCCTAGATGTCAGCATCAACGAACAAGTCATTTTGATCATCATGGAAACTTCCGTCATTGTCACTGACATTCTCCCTTACTGCACCACCCACACGGAGTTCATCACTGCTTAGACCTGTAGCCTCATCCCTTTCAACCCTCTGACCCCTTTCACCCTTCTGCCCATTTGAATGCCCTTCTAGCCCGTCAGACCCATTGTAACCTTTTTTACACCTCTGTGAGGAACTTGGGATTGAAAACAGGGAGTCTATGCGAGGTTGGGAAAGCGGGGAATGAGGGGAGACATGACCACGCCCTCTACCAGATTGCTTAATCTGCTTTCTTTGCGGGCCAGCAATCCCAGTACTTCCTTGAGAACAGCTCTCAGACTGACTAGAACCATCACCCGCAGGATGCTTAGTACGTGTGCGTAAGTTGTAACCAGCAGTGTCTTTCTGACCGGATACATCATAACCTTGTAGAACTACATCTGTACCAGAGTCCTGTTTGGGGGCTAACTGGGAAAGTTCTGCTGCTGAGCTACTGCCACTTTTGTTTGAGCTACCACCACCATGACTGCTCGATTGTACTGGTGGAGTTGACAGACTTGAAGGCTTTTCAGAGACACCTGTAGTATGCCTGCTTTCCTTTATAGATGGAAATTCACCAGTGCGTGGTCTGTAGCGTGGAGCATCCTCTTCACTTTGGACATGCCCTTGGGACAAATTAGTGCCAGAATTATATATGGTTCTAGACATAGCTGTTGCTTTGTGGACGTGAGGAAAATGTCCTAGATGTCTGTGGTGATTGATTTGATCTGATTTGAGGAGCTTTGCCGTTTGGAGGTCAAAAGTGTAGACATCATTCTCTAAGCTGGTGTTGCAGTGGAATGAGCTCCCTTCTTTTCTGTTGTACTCGTTCAGAGAAGTTGGCTCTCACAAATATGTGTTGGAAACCTTGAGACATCTTTAGCTTCTTCGCATTCTGGAGCACAAGTATCCTCTGACAGTGCTGTTGAAATTTAACAACAACCGCTTTGCCAGATCTGTAGATCCGGTCCAACATCAAGTCTTCAGTAATGCCCATTCCATATCTCACAGTTTCACGAACTTTATGGTCAAAGTCAGTGTTGGGATCATGGGGATAGCCCTCAGTCAGACCGAAGAAAAGAACGTTGTTCAGTCTGTTCTGGTTATCCAGAAAGTCACACTTATCTGAAAGGGTGGCAATAGTTTCCACTAAAAAGTTAGCATGAGACTGCAGTGAGTGGTACTGAATACCCATTTTTTTTGCCCCTTCAACGAGCTGTGATTGCTGCTCTTCTATCTGTCTGATACAGTGCTCAATTTTCTTTTCCACACTGGATAGTTTGTTGCTCATTACCGCAAAATGTTTCTCCACATTCTCTTCATGTCTGCGGCTGTTTGACTCCATTCTGGAAACAGCACTGTGTAGAGTTCTAGATATTTCTGCCTGCAGTTGAGCGAATGGGTGCATATTTCCATGAACATCATCATTATATCGATTTGGGTCACCATTTGTAAAGTGAAATCGAGAAAGTGGGTAAGATTCCTGTTCGTGTCCCCCTCCCTGGCTAAACTGGTGGAACTGACGAAAAGAGTCCTGATCGTACTCCCTGTCTTGGTTTGGACCTGGGTTCAGCTCAACATCCCCACACATGAGGAGAAAGCATGAGAGGAAGACAGCAGTTATTACAGTGATCATGATTTGGAACAACCCAACATGGGCAATGAGCACATACCTGCACTTCTGAAGAAGGTTTGTTCTTGTTACCTGCAGAAAGCGAACAGTTGCTAACATTAGAAAGGCACGATGCTGATGATTCGTTGTTTGTTGGATGTCACTTGCACTAAAAGCACAGTGGAGATCACCATGCTTAGCATTTGCAGTTTCTTGATCCTCTGTCTTTTCAGTATACCCAGGAATTGGAAAATGAAATTGCTTGCCAGCCTTTAGTTGTGATCCAGTTTCAGTAAAATCACACACTGAGTCATAACTCAGTTTTTTGTCCTTAGCTACCCCACTAGTGTCAGCACCACACGAAAGACTTTCACTCCCTTTTTTGCACTTAGCTCCCCTACTAAAGTCGGTACCAGTGTAACCACTGTAGAGAGCACCAAGTTGGTATCTAGCAGTCTGTTGGGCGGCAATCATGCCAGTAGCACTGATGAAGGGAGAATCAAGCTGGTTCTCAGCATGCTGTTGGTAGTTGACTATGCCAGATAAATCGCCATGTTGATCACTATTAGTCTGCTGATCATCGTATTTTCCACTGAGCCTGTTGCTAGTAGCAATGAGATGGTTACTGGCAGTCCCATTTGAGCCATTCTTTCCACTGAAACCTCTGCCAGACTTACCAGAGTGGCCGCATTTCGCATCAGGTATACAGCAGAACAACGCCGACAGCACCACGACCAAACACAAAGTTCGTACAGTTGACACGGGCCAACGCAGTTCAATGCACTGCTTACGGAGTGTACACAAATGGCGAGCCCGTTTCTGCATGAAATGTTGCCAAGTCCAATAAAATTGGCCACACACCACTCTCGGGGCTAAATTTGATATCGGCATGGTTGTGAAGATGACAGGAAGAAGACTGGCTGGTTGATTTTTCAATTAACGAAGGCTACTTAACGACAATCGCTAATTAATGAAGCGCGACCTAAAAGCGTGGTTTGTCACTAGCGTGAACGTGAGCTCAACCAGAGAGAGAGAGAGAGAGAGAGAGAGAGAGAGAGAGAGAGAGAGAGAGAGAGAGAGAGAGAGAGAGAGAGAGAGAGAGAGAGAGAGAGGAGAGAGAGAGAGAGAGAGAGAGAGAGAGAGAGAGAGAGAGAGAGAGAGAGAGAGAGTTTGTGTTTTAAGTGATTGCTTTTATCACCTGTCTGAATCTGTTCATTTTCCTATAGTCATACACTATAGTACATGCAGTAACAAGAGGATGTGGAGATGGGTAGAGGTTCGGTTCGGATTGGAAGGAGGGGAGGGGGTGAAGTTGGGGTTAGGGTGGTAGGGGGTACTCAAAACTGTAGCCACTCAACCCATTCAACTAATGAAGACGCTTATCAAGGCAGCCAGTCGGTCGGTACCTGTAGGAAGGAAGGGAGGGAGGGAGGAAGAGGCAAAAAAGGGTAGATTAGAGACCCCATTAACACTTACCCTGGTGCAATTCTGCCACATGCAATATAGTGTGGCTGGTGAATTAACAGAGAGGATAAACTAAAATAACGGGTTGTCTGATGCCCTTACGTTTATTGAAGTCTGTGTTGACATTTGAACATAACATGTTGAATGAAAGTTTGAAAGAAATAAACAAATAACCACGTGACCTGTGTGCTGGTGCTTCAGGTGTAATAACGAACCCTCCACTCTGCTATACAGGTGCTGATCAGGTGAAAAATCAGGTAGTGTATGGTTTAGTGTCTGTGCTGATGCAATAAAAAATCTTGAACGGAATGTCTTTTGTGTTCAACTGACATCCAGGAACACATAACTCGGGCGGATAACCCAATAATGAAGCGTTCGTGTCGAAATTCAGGTGTAATCCAGGTAGCAACCCAAACTGTAATTCATGTGGTAAGCACGCCATAGTAAGTCTGCTGTTGATACTATTTGGGGACAATGATAAAGTAACAGCACCTCCACCACCCCTACAAAGTTTCACCATTGTTATGGAAACAAACCACAATAGTATAAACCGAATTCCTGACAAAGGTAAGACACAAGTGTGACAGGTAAGAACAGGTACGAACAGGTAAGAACAGGTATGTCCAGGTGAACATGCGTAACCACATGCAAAAACAAAAACGGTTTCATCCAGAACAAGCTTCTGTGATTGTGGAAGCGTAGGATGTACCCACGCACCTGTACAGATGCACGCGCGCGCACGTACACAATATTGTATACAGGCACCCCCCCCCCCCCCACACACACACACACATACACATAAACATACACAGACGTAGATAGAGAGAGTGTTTGTGTTTCTGTGTGTGTCAATGCGGCATGGGTGGAAGTGTGTGCCTGCGTGTGTGTGCGTGTGCATGCACGTGTGTGTGTGTGTGTGTGAGTGTGTGTGTGTGCAGCGCGCTTGTGCGTATGTGTGTGCACGCACGCACGCGAATGTTGAGTGAGTGTGTGTGTGTGTGTGTGTGTGTGTGTGTGTGTGTGTGTGTGTGTGTGTGTGTGTGTGTGTGTGTGTGTGTGTGCGTGCGTGCGTGCGTGCGCGTGCGTGCGTGCGTGCGTGCGTGTGTGTGTGTGTGTGTGTGTGTGCGTGTGCGTGTATGTGTGTGTGTGTGTGTGTGTGTGTGTGTGTGTGTGTGTGTGTGTGTGTGTATGTGTGTGTGTGTGTGTGTGTGAGAGAGAGAGAGAGAGAGAGAGAGAGAGAGAGAGAGAGAGAGAGAGAGAGAGAGAGAGAGAGAGAGAGAGAAACAGATATACATGGGGGGGGTGGGTGTAGATCTAGCTTGAGCCAAAACTGGCAATGACATTCATGACATAGATCTAGATTAACGATTTGGCTTGATCATTACACAGCTTACGTATGTATTCACGACAGTGCGTGCGCGTGCGCGCGCGCACGCACACACATTGTGACAAACGCACACAGACATAGGCCAAATGTGCAGGCGGTTGCGCACATGTATGTGCATGTGTTGCAAAGCACCTGCATCTATCTAGTCCTACCTTTGTATCATAGGCCTAAGCACGCAAGCGCGCGCACACTCGCGCACGCACACGAACACACAAGCACACGCGCGCGCACGCACGCACACGCACGCACACACACACACACACACACACACACACACACACACACACACACATACATACGCGCGCTTTCTCCAGTGTTATCAATGACGTAGAACCTGCCTCATATCTCTGAGGCTTGCAAATAAATGTCGTCACTGGGTTGTAGGCCTCACAAGTTTTCTTCTTTTTGCTTCCAAAACTAGACATGAGGGAGTTAGATTTTGACGTATTTGATGAAGGAAGGCTGCAGGTTGTTCCACACTTTTCGTGATTCGTGTGCATTGAGGAATAAAAAATAAAACGGTGGTAAAAGTGAGTGAAAATTGGTAGGTCACATTGTATAGGGAAACATAGCTTTAGCTAATTCTACTATTTCTTCAAGATCAACAGCAAATCTTGGTTGTTAGTGCATTGAACAGCACCCCATCCAGATCAAAGAATTATGAAAGCCTGAATAACTTTTTCTTGTATTCCCTGGATCTATTTTTCCAGAGTTTTTCTTCACACACAAAAAATACAAAATCGTTAACGGGAGTATGTTGATCAGCCATTGTGATCATAGCAGACAGCAACAAGAAACCACTTCCTCTCTGTTTCATCGTGTCCAGTGTGTAAAATATTGAGCTAAAACTCATAATTTTCATGTTACAGTCATTTCATGCACATACTAACGATCTATACTATTGCCGTTTCGTTATTGATTCGAGGGAAGCAGCAACATACACTCTATGGTAAAATAGATCGTACAACAAGCGTAAAGGCCTTCGCACACTAGCATCAGGCGTCAATTGTTTCTCAGAGCAACGCCTTGACGCGTTGACGCCTGTATCACAGCACACATTTCGGGTTCGAGCAAGTCTGCCATTTTATTTTCTTCAATCAGAGTTATGGTCCTTCCGTCCGTTGTGATTGGCTAGTTTCACGATCTCTGCGATCTTGAGCATCGAAATTAGAGCCGGTTCTATTCTCGAGCAACAAAAAATCGCGCAGCTACGCATCAAAAATCCTGCCGCGCCGCGAATCTCTCACACGCAAGAGGCGCATCAAACTGCGCCTTGCAGCAAAAAATCGCCGCGATCTCGAGATCTTGACGCTAAGCACAGACCTCGAGTGCGATGATGACGTCGCTGATGAGCGATAGCAGCAACGTACTACCCTACACATTTACTCACTGACAGACATACTGACAAACAAAAGAACTACGCCGACAGAATGATAGACAGACATAATAATAATAAAGGTCCAGAGGCAGACAGGCAGAGAGACAGAGAGAAAGATAAAGGGCCGCACGTTGACAGACAGACAGACAGACAGACAGACAGACAGACAGACAGGCACAAAGATAAAGGATCACACGTTGACAGACAGCCAGACAAAGGGTCACACGTTGACAGACAGACAGAAAGATAAAGGGTCACACGTTGACAGACAGACAAACAGACAGGCAGAAAGATAAAGGGTCACACGTTGACAGACGTTATTAATTAATTACTTAAGACAGGGCCGGATACCATTGGGGGATAGAAGGGTGATGTCAGATTTAAAGGCTAATGATCGGGCATAATATGGGAATAATAGGCTTAGATTAACTTGTTCATTCCCCTCTCAGACACTGTCAACAACTTAGGTATCACCTTGGACAATACTCTGTCCATGCAGAGAGAGAGAGAGAGAGAGTGTGTGTGTGTGTGTGTGTGTGTGTGTGTGTGTGTGTGTGTGTGTGTGTGTGTGTGTGTGTGTGTGTGTGTGTGTGTGTGTATGTGTGTGTGTGTGTGAAAGAGGACTACTTCCGCTATTCTGTATTTCAAACTTTTAGCTGTATTAAATGGGCATATTTAGGCAACTGTGACATTTTGACAATTACAGTCAGGCAGCTTTCATTTCGTGCACGGAAAAGCCAGAACCGGAAGTGACAATATAGGTCTATATCTACTCCCTTAACCCTTTCACCGCCAATGTCGCATTTATGCACCACAATGGTTTAACACCCATGTCACTAAAAGGCATCAAATCAGGGTCTGTTATCCGAATACCCTGCTTTCTTATCTTTGGGAGGTAATGATAGGCCTAATGTTATGCATGTCACAGAGGCATTCCCAATATTGCAGATACAAATATTTCTCTACCCAGTTAAGTTTAATGGTATGTTTTGGCTGAAACATGTCTGGTGGCGAAAGGGTTAACATTATACTCTCTATTGGACAAATAAACGCAGAGCGTTTTTGTTATAACATTTTTTATTTCCCTCTCTCATCCCTCCGTTCTACAATTCCTTCGTTCTCCCACACTCTCATCCATCAACATGCATTTTTCAATATTAAGCATATTAATAATTTAATTTATATAATTTATATTATATGTATAATAAATGTATGAATCAGTCAAACAATAAATTCCATGTACAATCTAAAGTTTCTTTGTTCTTTTGAGTTGAAAGTGTGCATGAGTGGGTGAGTTTGTAATAGTGTTGAAATGAGAGGGTTGTAAATTGTGTATAACGATAACTTAGTGATTACCAAGAGGTGTTTTTTTTCCATCTGTAAGCAAACATGAAAATGTAACATAACATTACTACAGATTTTCATAGAAAACACATACATTCACAAAAACATATCCATAGAACATATATAAACTCTCTCTCTCTCTCTCTCTCTCTCTCTCTCTCTCTCTCTCTCTCTCTCTCTCTCTCTCTCTCTCTCTCTCTCTCTCTCTCTCTCTCTCTCTCTCTGTCTCCCCCCCCCCTATCCCCCCCTCTCTCCCATTCATATAAACTTTCTCTTCTAAAGCCTACATACCAAAAAAACACATGTCTCTATAAGTAGTTTTATGCATTTCCCCATTTCCTCAAATAACTAATAACATTAAACAGAATGAAGAAGAAAAAACAACAACATCAAAAACATGTATCCAAATTTGAATCCCCAGGTGTCAGTCACAGTCAAATTTGTTTTTTTTATGTGCTGACAACAAAAGACTAAAAAAATTACAATTTCCATTCTGTAAACAGGCCAAATTAATCTCATTTAAGAACCCACAAATAAAAGAAGGCATGTTATATCAATATAAACCTACAATTACAATTCAAAATTATTATTATTATGTTATACTTTACTATCTTCACCCGCAGCTATCAATCAGAGGTTTGTAGGCGTTCCAATTATATGTAAATTTTTCCATAGTCCCTTCCATCGAATGACAAGACAATTCCACCCAGTAGCGACTTTTCAGACAATTTTTAAAAGCTGTCACACATGGAATTGTTTTATTTAGCTTACATTTATATGTATAAAATTTAGCCAACAGAATGATCAGATCCATGACTTTATCTGTTTTTTGGTTTCGTTTCCATCCTAGCAAAACTAGAGTTTCTGAGAGATTAAAATTATGTGTATGGTCACAAATGTCATGAATCCAAGAAATGAAGTTTGTCAAAAAAATCTGAGCATGGTTACGAGTCCAGACAAATAAACGCAGAGCGTTTTTGTTATACATCCACTTGCTTTAACGGACAAAACACACAAGAACCTTTTTTTTCAATTAGAAAACACAGCAGTTCAAATTGTCCCCCTTTCGATGGTCCAACCATTCCCTGTACGTTCTCCCCCTTTGTTTTGCCTCTGCCAAAGACTGTGCATTTTGTGCTCGTCTGTATGTTTGTCAATCTGTTTGTCTAACCTCTACCTTTTAGAGCAAAAACAGGATTATCTTCCTGATGTGTGAAGTTCAGTTGGTTTACATAGTATTTTATTTCTCGAAGTCACAAATGAAAATCAGCAATAATCATTTGATAGGGCAACAAGAAAACTTTTATAAAGTCCTATCTTAAAAGTTAAGTGAAGTTCAGATCATAATCACCTTAGCTTTACCTACAACCTGTGCTGTGATACGGTTTAACATTTGAAACATTTGAAACTGACTTTGTGTTATCTCTTAAGGGGAAGTTTTCACTGTGTCAGTAATATACATGTTTAATGTTCATATACTCCAAGACTTGGGTATCTTGATCTTAATATATGACGATTGAATGTTTTCTCATTCGTTTATGCGCCTATGTTTTCTGGATGCCATTCCAAGTTTAGAGTGCAGTATTTTTATCACCTTTTCTTCCCGTGTTTTCCCTCTGTGCTGTGTCAGTGCAGTACACACGTAGAGCACAGGATTGAGGGCAGAGTTGAGAGGTAACAGGAACACTACCAGAGGGTTCTGGATCTTGTCTGACCCACTCACACCACATGTGGCCAACAGTGTAGATATACCCAACACAAACCAACACACAGCCTCCTTGGTGGACACTTTGTTCATCAGCTGGACACAGGAATACAGAAACCTCTGTTCTGGGTCCAACATGATTCTGTATGCTGGTGTTCTCCTTCGACTTACTAAGTGAAACAGTATGATCATCGTGCACAGGATACAGTTTATTGTTGTGATCACTTTGAACCAGCTAAACTTATTCTGAGACTGATAGTGTTGAAACAAAGCCAGCCGACACAGACCAGACTGGCCTGAAAGACCCCAGTGAGATAGTCCAGGTAGAAAGGGTACCATAGACAACAGGATGCCGACAAGCCACATCATGATAGAAACTATGACTGTGGTACGTTGATTCGATATCAACGAATAACTTGGAAAGCAAAAAGTCAGCATGTGATCTAAACAGATAAACACCATGACAAACAGTGGCACTTCTTGCGATAACGTAAACAGAAAGCCGCTGACCTTGCATGCAACGCTGCTGGTCCATGCCTGTTCAAACCATATGTATTCCCCTTGAGATAGATAGTGAGCTGCCAAGGCAATGCCAACATGGCATCCCATACAGAAACCAGCAAGACGCATGTGAGCGACAGTCAGCGTGAACCTGGTGCCAAAAACTTCCTTCACAGAAAATGAAATCAAGACACAGGTCAAATTTCCTAAAATGGCTAATACAGTCACCATCCAAAACAAAACCTCGTGAATCTTGGAAGGGAGCAGTGTCCGGCATGATGGAAGTGCAGCCTCTGTGGTTGAGCATTTTAATGTTCTCCGTTGCTTGGGAAATATGTTGTCACAACAAAGCCTGTAATCGGAGAAATGCACGTGCTGCAAACTGTATAACTTAGAATATAAATCCAAGGGGAAGTTTCTTAAGGGGTTTCCTTTTAAATCCAGTCCAACCAGTTGAGGCATGGCTTTGAAGCCTTTAGACCCAATTGTACGAATATGACAAAAGGACGCATTGAAATACTTTGCAAAATGTGTATATGTTAACAAAACATTGTTTTCAAGAGAAGTGAGATACGTTTGTGACATGTCGATTTGTCTTAGTCCATAATGGATATTTGTTAACGATTTTTGTGTTATATTGCGTAAAGGGTTGTTTTGCAGGGACAAAGATCTAACGTTTGGCAACTGATTGAACACAGACCAATTCAGAGTTGTTATGGCATTATTTGAAATGTTTATAAATAATAAGTTCTTGATATTCAAACCTGATACATTATCCATAGAACAATAAGCCAGGTTCAGGTGAATAAGGTATGCATTGTGTGAGAAGTCAGTCAGCAGCATCCCTGACTCTGCAGCATCCACATAGCGAAGACGGGGAAAGACATCTGCAGGAAAAGGTTGACCACACACAAAGGAATCCCCTTGGCAGAGGCAGCCTTCAGCGCAGGTCATGTCACAGGTCAGTTCATCATCCTGCTGTGGACACTGACCCCAGCCATCACACAGGTGATCTTCATGCACACAGACTGTGGAATCTTGACATTGGTAGTAATGGGGGCATTTGATCTTCTCACAGGTCTGTTCATCTTCTCCGTAAACGCAGTCATTAAACCCGTTACATCGAGTGTAGACAGGGAGACAGTACAGGATTTCAGTGGGGCAGCGATAATGAGTGTCAGGACACGAGTCCTCTGCTTTCATCATCTCCCAGGTAAAGTAACCGGTGCCGTCCAAATTGACGTGAAATCTTTGGGTTCGTGGAACTATCATTTCGCTGATTATATAGTGAAACTTAGTTGCTGAATTGCAATCCACCTCATCAGAATTGTCCAAACAGTCTGAAAATTCATTACAACGTTGGTTGTGTGAAACACACTGAGCGTTGCTGCACGCAAATCCATGACACAAGGGGTGCTCGCAAAATGACTCATCACTGTCATCAAGGCACTGCCGTCTGAAGTCACAGACGAAAGTGTAATGAACTGTTGTGATACCATCACCACATGAAAACACTCCGGGGAATGAATGTCTGCTGGTCGTCTTAAGAGATGATAAAGACAGGTTGTCACGATTATTTACATTCAAAAATGAATGAGAATACCTGGCTGTTATTGCCTCAATATTACTCTTGAAATACAAAAACAGTTCTGAACATTGTCCGTACTGAGAAACAAACAAGAATTGTCGTGTTCTTTTCATCTTGTGTTCAGTCAAGTTTGAACACTGAAGTGTAATTTCAGACTGATTATGTATATGTGAACGTAATTTATGTTCACATAAAAGCATGCTGTCCACTAGTAATGCCCCATTGGAATAATGGATTCCATGTGGATATAACTGTCCATAAAAGATAACTCGTTCGGGATAGTGTGATTGATAATATGTAAGACTGAAATGGGTCATGTGATATACAAAGGTGTTGTCAAACCACTTTCCAAACTTGCTGTAACTGAAAGGTGCAGAATGCCATCCCCAAGTTAAGCCTAACGCTAATTTAAAGAAATGATGTCTTTTTAAATACGGCAAAGAATCTTTGAATTCCCTCCTTGTTTTCAGTGAAATAATCCTTCCACCTGCCTCTGCACACAGATATTCGCCTTTTGCACGATTGGCATAAATTACACCGCATACAAAGCTAAAACATTTCCCGACAGAAGCCATGAGTCCCTGACATTGAGGACTGCTGAAAGGACAGTGTTCTGTTTCGTCCTGTCCACTGTCACAATCCTTCCTTAGATTACAATGCACGTGATCTTGGAACTGGGAGTAGTGAGGCACAGAACAGTTGAACAAACCACTGGGCAGCTTACAGGGTTTAACATGGTCGGGAAACTTAGAAAAATACAATCTGTCATTAGTGTAAAAATATCTGACTGCATAGACAAGATGAGACGTAGGAAAGACGACAGCAGGTTTAGAAAAGTCGAAGCAGATCTCCTTCACCTGCCTTGTTTCTTTGCTAGTGTACCTAATAGTGAGCCCCTCATCCCAGTTACACCCTCTATTTATTGCTGATTGAGTATAACTGATCATGATAACGTGTCCACCAGGAGCCTTTAATTCTCCACTGACAGACTCACCATGCCTTGATGACATTAGTTTCAGGTACCCCGAGTATTCTCCCAAAGGTTCAATGATGATTTCATAATGGGTAAATTCAATCAAATCGATTGTGACATGGGGACTGTTCCTGTGTTCTACAAATACATAGTTTTGACGTCGATTGTGATAATTATACTCTTCAAGGCCATGCAGATCACAAGCTATTAAAGCATACCGTCTGTACCGTCGCCCCGACCTTTTCGCGTAAATGGACAGAACAGTCTCCCACTGAACAGAATCACACCAATACTGATAGCGTCGAACAAGGACCCTGATGTATCGTTTAACCCGCAGGAACAGTTCACAGTAACTGCTGTACTTGCTGCATAAACGCAGGGTCAAGTTCGAGGACGCGAGATTCGCTCTCATATCATGACAGTCCGTAACATTGAACTGGCGAAGTTCAAATTGCCTCTGATCAATGAAATACTCTATTCCAGGAAATATCCGTTGGATTGTTGCAAATGTTATGTTAGCGTTGCCGCTGATTTCTTGATGTGGTGTCAAACCTGCAAATGCAATGACCCACTGTACAGTCATGCATCACATGATCTAATAGGCAAACCATTTTATTTAATTCATATTTTGTTTAATTTCACTTCCTCTTATTTACAAACGATGAGGGTGAGCAAGTTAGGAGTAGTATGGAAGGAAATGTTCCTGTGGTTCGTAAAGTTCAGGTTTTCGCATTGTGGTGCAGCCTTCATTGTGGGTTGTTGTTTGGGTGAATAGATAAGAGCTTGAAAGTCCCACAGACGTGTGCTTCTATGGGTCGTGAGTGGGCATTCATTGCCAACTCATTCAGTTACTTCCCCTAAACGTGACATTAAAGACACACAGTACATTTCCATTTAGTACCAAAAAAACTATATTACTTGGTTCAGCGGCTGTGGACTAAAACTGCCAACCTGCGCTCTGTTTTCCTTTCTGAAAGTCAGTTTTTGTAGCCAAGCTTCAATTTGTTTGCTTCAAAACCCTGTATTTTTGTAGAATATTAAACGAGTATAGGTTCTTTCACCCTAATGAGTTGCACTTGTGGTTGAAACTAGAAATATGTTACTAAGTTCGGGGGGTAAATGTTTGCAATATCATATTTGTTTCTTGGGTCACAAACAACTGTGCATTACACTGCTTTATGCTGTGAGAAATCGTTCTGTGCCTCCATCCACTTTAAAAGTTCAGATTCCTTGGACTTCCTCTGCTTTTCAGTCCACATATTCAGTGTGTACATGAAAGGATTGATGGCAGAGTTCAGAGGAAGTATGAATATCGCAAGAGCCACATTCACATTTCCAGGGATGGGGATCCCAGATATTGCTAAAATCCCACACAGTCCAATAGGAAACCAGCACATGAAATCCGTTAGCGCAATACTAATCAATCGTTGTGCTATAGCCATGTCCTTGGAAACTCTCACACTATTGGTTTTGATACTATTCTTTTGTATTGACCAGTAGACTAGTGCCTGACCAACAGATATGAATAGAAATAGAACAAAATTAAGAATAATCATAACACTAACAGAATAGATTTGTACTTTGAACACTTTCCTCATGACAGGCAGTGGAATACAGATCCCTGTCTGGCCA
>CM065708.1:21174910-21187410 GCA_017654935.2 Phymorhynchus buccinoides | reverse complement strand
AAACTTATTCTGAGACTGATAGTGTTGAAACAGAGCCAGCCGACACAGACCAGACTGGCCTGAAAGACCCCAGTGAGACAGTCCAGGTAGAAAGGGTACCAGAGACAACAGGATGCCGACAAGCCACATAATGGTGGAAACTATGAATGTGGTACGTTGATTCGATATCAACGAATAACTTGGAAAGCAAAAAGTCAGCATGTGATCAAAACAGATAAACACCATGACAAACAGTGGCACTTCTTGCGATAACGTAAACAGAAAGCCGCTGACCTTGCATGCAACACTGCTGGTCCATGCCTGTTCAAACCATATGTATTCCCCTTGAGATAGATAGTGAGCTGCCAAGGCAATGCCAACATGGCATCCCATACAGAAACCAGCAAGATGCATGTGAGCGACAGTCAGCATGAACCTGGTGCCAAAAATTTCCTTCACAGAAAATGAAATCACGACACAGGTCAAATTTCCTAAAATGGCTGATACAGTCACCATCCAAAACAAAACCTCGTGAATCTCGGAAGGGAGCAGTGTCCTGCATGATGGAAGTGCAACCTCTGTGGTTGAGCATTTTAACGTTCTACGTTGTTTGGGAAATATGTTGTCACAACAAAGCCTGTAATCGGAGAAATGCACGTGCTGCAAACTGTATAACTTAGAATATAAATCCAAGGGGAAGTTTCTTAAGGGGTTTCCTTTTAAATCCAGTCCAACCAGTTGACGCATGGTTTTGAAGCCTTTAGACCCAATTGTATGAATACCACAAAAGGATGCATTGAAATACTTTGCAAAATGTGTATATGTTAACAAAACATTGTTTTCAAGAGACGTGAGATAAGTTTGTGACATATCGATTTGTCTTAGTCCATAATGGATATTTTTTAACGATTTGTTTGTTATGTTGCTTAAAGGGTTGTTTTGCAGGGACAAAGATCTAACGTTTGGCAACTGATTGAAAACGGACCAATTCAGAGTTGCTATGGCATTATTTGAAATGTCTATAAATAATAAGTTCTTGATATTCAAACCTGATATATTATCCATAGAACAATAAGCCAGGTTCAGGTGAATAAGGTATGCATTGTGTGAGAAGTCAGTCAGCAGCATCCCTGACCCTGCAGCATCCACATAGCGAAGGCGGGGAAAGACATCTGCAGGAAAGGGTTGACCACATACAAAGGAATCCCCTTGACAGAGGCAGCCTTCAGGGCAGGTCATGTCACAGGTCAGTTCATCATCCTGCTGTGGACACTGACCCCAGCCATCACACAGGTGATCTTCATGCACACAGACTGTGGACTCTTGACATTGGTAGTAATGGGGGCATTTGATCTTCTCACAGGTCTGTTCATCTTCTCCGTAAACGCAGTCATTAAACCCGTTACATCGAGTGTAGACAGGGAGACAGTACAGAATTTCAGTGGGGCAGCGATAATGAGTGTCAGGACACGAGTCCTCTGCTTTCATCGTCTCCCAAGTAAAGTAACCGGTACCGTCCAAATTGACGTGAAATCTTTGGGATCGTGGAACTATCGTTTCGTTGATTAGATAGTGAAACTTAGTTGCTGAATTGCAATCCACCTCATCAGAACTGTCCAAACAGTCTGAAAATTCGTTACAACGTTGGTTGTGTGAAACACACTGAGCGTTGCTGCACACAAAGCCATGACACAAGGGGTGCTCGCAAAATGACTCATCACTGTCATCAAGGCAGTGCTGCCTGAAGTCACAGACGAAAGTGTAATGGACTGTTGTGATACCATCACCACATGAAAACACTCCAGGGAATAAATGTCTGCCTGTCGTCTTAAGAGATGATAACGACAGGTTGTCACGGTTATTTACATTCATAAATGAATGAGAATGCCTGGATGTTATTGCCTCAATATTACTCTTGAAATACAAAAACAGTTGTGAAAATTGTCCGTACGGAGAAACAAACAAGAGTTGTCGTGTTCTTTTCATCTTGTGTTCAGTCAAGTTTGAACACTGAAGTGTAATTTCAGACCTATTATGTATATGTGAACGTAATGTATGTTCACATAAAAGCATGCTACGCGTTAGTAATACAACATTGGAAAAATGGATTCCATGCTAGATAAACTGTCCATAAAAGATAGCTCGTTCAAAACAATTGTGCTTCATATTGAAGACTGAAATGGGTCATGTGATATACAAAGGTGTTGTCAAACCACTTTCTAAACTTGCTGTAACTGAAAGGTGCAGAATGCCATCCCAAAGTTAAGCCTAACGCTAGTACAATATTATGATGTCTTTTTAAATACGGCAAAGAATCTTTGAATTCCCTCCTTGTTTTCAGTGAAATAATCCTTCCACCTGCCTCTGCACACATATATTCGCCTTTCGCACGATTTGCAAACATTTGTCCTCTTACAAAGCTAAAACATTTCCCGACAGAAGCCACCAGTCCGTGGCACTGAGGACTGCTGAAAGGGACAGTGTTCTGTTTCGTCCTGTCCACTGTCACAATCCTTCCTTAGATTACAATGCACGTGATCTTGGAACTGGGAGTAGTGAGGCACAGAACAGTTGAACAAACCACTGGGCAGCTTACAGGGTTTAACATGGTCGGGAAGCTTAGAAAAATACAATCTGTCATTAGTGTTAAAATTTCTGACTGCATAGACAAGATGAGACGTAGGAAAGACGACAGCAGGTTTGGAAAAGGCGAAGCAGATCTCCTTCACCTGCCTTGTTTCTTTGCTAGTGTACCTAAGTGTGAGCCCCAGATTCTGGAAACACTCTATAATTATTGTTGATTGATTATAACTCATCATGATAACGTGTGCACCAGGAGCCTTTAATTCTCCACTGACAGATTCATCAAATCTTGATGACATTAGTTTCAGGTACCCCGAGTATTCTCCCAAATGTTCAATGATGATTTCATAATGGGTAAATTCAATCAAATCGATTGTGACTTGGGGACTGTTCCTGTGTTCCACAAATACATGGTTTTGACGTGGATTGTGATAATCATAGTCTTCAAGGCCATGCCGATCACAAGCTATTAAAGTACGCCGTCTGTGCCATTCCCCCCACCTTTTCTCGTTAACGGACAGAACAGTCTCCCACTGAACAGAGTCACACCAGTACTGATACCGTCGAACAAGGACCCTGATGTATCGTTTAACCTGCAGGAACAGTTCACAGTAACTATTGTACTTGCTGCATAAACGCAGGGTCAAGGTCGAGGACGCGAAATTCGCTCTCATATTATGACAGTCTGTAACATTGAACTGGCGAAGTTCAAATTGCCTCTGATCAATGAAATACTCTATTCCAGGAAATATCCATTGGATTGTTGCAAATGTTATGTTAGCGTTGCTGCTGATTTCTTGATTTTGTGTCAAACCTGCAAACGCAATTACCCAGTGTACATTCATACATCACATGATCTAATAGGCAATCCATTTTATTTAATTCATATTTTGTTTAATTTGACCTCCTCTTATTTACAAACGACGAGGGTGAGCAAGTTAGTAGTAGTATGGAAGGAAATGTTACTGTGGTTCGTAATGTTCAGGTGTGGGTTGTTGTTTGCGTGAATAGATAAGAGCTTGAAAGTCCCACAGACGTGTGCTTCTATGGGTCGTGAGTGGGCATTCATTGCCAACTCATCCAGTTACTTTCCTTAAACGTGACATTAAAAACACAAGTATGTATCTATTTAGTACAAAATACTATATTATTTGGTTCAGAGGCTGTAGACTAAAACTGCCAACCTGCTTTCTTTTTCCTTTTCCTTTTTGAAAGTCAGTTTGTGCAAGCAAGCTTCGATTTTTTGTTTCAAAACCCTGTATTTTTGTAGAATATTAAACGAATATAGGTTCTTCCACCCTAATGAGTTGCGCTTGTGGTTGAAGCTAGAAATGTGTTGCTAAGTTAGAGAGGTAAATATTTGCTATATCATATTTGTTTCTTGAGTCACAAACAACTGTGCATTACACTGCTTTATGCTGTGAAAAATCGTTCTGTGCTTCCATCCACTTTACAAGTTCAGATTCCTTGGACTTCCTCTGCTTTTCAGTCCACATATTCAGTGTGTACATGAAAGGATTGATGGCAGAGTTCAGAGGAAGTATGAATATGGCCAGAGCCACATTCACATTTCCAGGGATGGGGATTCCAGATATTGCTAAAATCCCACACAGTCCAATAGGAAACCAGCACATGAAATCGGTGAGAGCAATACTAATCAACCGTTGTGCTATGGCCATGTCTTTGGAAACTCTCACACTATTGGTTTTGATACTATTGTTTTGTATTGACCAGTAGACTAGTGCCTGACCAACAGATATGAATAGAAATAGAACAAAATTAAGAATAATAATAACACTAACAGAATAGATTTGTCCTTTGAACCCTTTCCTCGTGACAGGCAGTGGAATACAGATCCCTGTCTGGCCATAGAACTCCCAGTGTGAAGTCACAGGAAGCAAGGGCAACAAGGCCAGAAACAAGCCAACCAGCCAGACCAACAGACAAACCATGATTGCAGATATTTTTGTAAATCGCCATGTGCTGAACGGAAAGCAGAGGACAATGAAACGATCCAAAGTGATCAGGCAGATCAACAAAGCTGACACTTCACTGGACAGCAGAGAGAGAAAGCCAGCTATCTTACAGGTCACACTGCTTTTCCAGGAGTCATCCTGATAAAGATATCTACCACGGTAGTGTTCATCAGCCACTCCTATAACAGTCATATAAAGACCCATCATAAAGTCAGCCATGGTCAGGTGGATAACAAATATGGTGAAACCGCTGGATGACGTCATTCGTTTAACAAACACACGTGCACAGAAGCAGAAGACGTTACCAGATATGGCCAGACAGGCCATCAGCCACAGAAACCCACGGTAGGTCCATGACTGCAGCAGATCTTCACATGAAGAGATTTCATCTTTAGGGGCAACACAAGATCCATCAAAACCATTGGGAAGAATTTGTTTACAGCATAGTTTATAATTATGTGTTGAAATGTGACGTAGATGAGAAAGGTCTTTAAAAACATCTGATTGAAACGTTTCCACAGGACTGCCATCTAAGTAGAGATCTGTCAGATGTGGAATGTGCTTAAAACAGTTAGGGCCGATAGTGTGGGTGTATGTAAAGGTTAAGTTCAGTTTCTGTAAATGAGCAAACATTGCCCATACTTCAGAATCAAACACTTGGATTTTTGTATATGACAGGTCTGCTGACAGTAGCACTGTGGTCAGGGCATCTAAGGAAGGATCTGCGCTGAAAGATGTAAGAGGGTTCCTAGACAAGGAAAGAGCTTGCAGATTTTGTAACCTCGCAATAGAACTGATGTTGACATGATTCAATCTGTTGTCACTTAGATCGATGAATCTCAGGTTTAGCAATTTCAGTTTAGGCAGATTTGTCAGAGCGCAGTGTACAAGAACCAAATGAATGAGATAAACATTTTCACTGACATCAGAAGGTGTCATCCCTGAACCAGAGGCATCCAAAGAGTGGAGGCTAGAGACGAGTTTTGCATTGAATGGCTTGAAGCAGAGGAATGAATGAGCCTGACAAAGGCAACTGCTGACTGGACAGGTCATACTACACCATGATTCATCGTCATGCTGTGGACAGTGAGGGTAGCCATCACAGATGTGATCACTGTGTACACACACAGAGGAATACCTGCACTGGAGAAGTCCTGGACATGTGATCTGCTCACACCACTGTTCGTCTTCATGTCCAATACAATCATACATCCCGTTGCACCGCGTGTAGATGGGCAGACAGTCGTTGAACTCACCAGGACAGCGGTAGTGACTATCTGGACAGGAGTCATTAACATTCATAGGTGTTACCTCGAATTGTATGAACCCGTCAAAATTTATTAAGGCAGGAGAAGGAACACGTGTACGTTTGATCATTTCTTCTGAAGGACACTTTGATTTGTCTGATTCGTCCCTGCACTGTGGAATGCCCTCACACACCTTGCTGTAGGAGACGCACTGACCATTGGAACACGTGAAAGAGGACTGGCTACAAACAGGATGCTGACAGAAGGATTCATCGCTGGAATCTGGACAGTCAGATATAAAATCACACACCAAAGAATAGGACAGAGTGATTAAAGCGTTAATATCACATGAAAATGCTGGAAGTGAATAAGTAATGTGTTTGCGGGTATTCAGAAGTTTTAAAGACAACGCTTGATCAGACGAGTTACAATTGAATATGGATTGTTTTTGGCACAGTACATGTCTGTTGGAACCACATAATAAATGTTTGAAAGTGGTATCATCATCCCGACATTCGTGAAAACTATAGTGTCTGTCCGTTAGTGGTTTTGGAGCACTGGCCAAGGAGATCATGTTGTGGAGATAGTCTTTAGTCACGTTGGTCCTGCTTTCACAGATCGCCCTTTTAAGTCTGATCCCATAATTCATGTTAATGCTCATTGTTCGAATGTCAACTGTGACATGTGGCCGACAGATCATACCAGGAATGTCCTCCGCACTGAAATGATGAAACAGGACTGTTCTGTCACCACTTTGAACTGTGTATTTGTACATCACGGGTAGCAAAACATGGAAATATGTTATGCCACTATAATATCTTACGAACCTCCAAAATCGACGTGCTTTTCCCACAAGAATGCCGTATGGATCATACTCACATATTGGAAAACCAACAACCCCTCCATGTATTTCACAATAATCGTCACTTGTTTCACAATGCTCATCACTCGTTTCGCAATACTCATCATCTTGACCGTTGTTCTGCAGAGACCTTCCAAATTGGTAGCATCGTCCACACATAGCCACCAGACCCTGACATTCCTCACTGCTGAAAGGACAGTGTTCATGCTCATCTCGTCCATCGTCACACTCTGTCCTCAGGTTACAGTCAACGTGAGGCTGAAAGCTGGAGTAGTTCTCCACGGAGCAGTTCCACGTGAACTCGTTCACTGTTTTGGGTTTGTTGTTGTGAAAGAACAAAGAAAAGAAAAACTGGAAACGTCGATAATCATCCGGCAGTTGGTCGCCGTTGTGAAACTGCATGCTGCCTTTGTAGCGATCGTTGGCAGCCTGGAGAATGAAGTTGTCATGATGGCCAGCACGGAACATGCGAGCTGCATCAGACTCTGCATCTTCATGACTCCACACTCTTTGAAGGTGGCGCAGGTTTGGGGGAGTGCCCTGACCGCGATATAACTCCACGCGGTGGTCCGTCACCAGCCGTGTAAAACTGACCATGAGATGTCCAGCTGGTACGGGTATGACCTGTGCAAGCTGTTCCCTGTCCAGTTCACTTCTGTTTGCCATGGTGACGTAACCGGAGGATTCTGACGTCATGACCAGGTTCAGTCCGGGACCTAAAGCAGGGGCGTAGCATCCAGGTCAGGCACTCAGGCTAGAGCCTGATCACTTTGTTTGCTTAAAAAACCGCGCACACGCACAACACAACACACACACAAACACACACACTCGCACGCACACACACACAACCCCCACCCCACCCCCCCATTTCAGCCTGCCCACTCCTAGAAGGCTTGCTAGGCCCCTGTTTTAAGAAAAGGGTCAGTTCAGTTCACCGTCAGACAACGCGTGGCAGACACGAGACATGGGACATGCTCCAACAAGACCCTTTGAGGTGCTGCCCAAGACTCTTTGAGGTGATGCCCAAGACCCTTTGAGGTGATGCCCCAAGGCTGATTCCTGGCATGCCCTGTCTGGCCATGAGTCAATCCCATAAGGGGAAGCCGGTGTAAGTGATTTCATATAGAGGTGTTCCTTCGAAGTCGGAAATTAACTTACCTACAGCTTGGTGTTACTATTAAATGTCATTCTTAGTTAAAGAGAAAATCGCGCTGTGAATAAAACGATGTTTCTAATTCTTCCTTCAAATATTACGCATTATGTTAAAGTAAAACTCTAGCACCAACCAACTTACCTCTACCACTATCTTTCCAGGCCTACCATCAGACTTTTGTCTGCGCCTATTTCATCACGATTTTACTTCAAACCCTCCAGGGTTTCTTAATGCTTTATGTCTAAACAAAAGTGGACCTGTGTGAAAAGTGTGTGTGTGTGTGTGCAGATCAAAATCTTTTTGAACATGTTTGCTCATCTTCTTAGCATAACAATGTATAGAAATTACATAAACTTAAAAGACATTATTAATATGTGTTTCATTCACAGTTCTCTTGCTGATTAGTCATGTGTGGTGTCCCACCATCCCGATTGATCGCAATGCCATGCTGCAAGCACAAAGCAATGTTTTCTACAATTACTCCATCACTCTTTCGTTTCTTCATGAGAAAATGCCTCCAAATGTCTGACTTGTCCTTCGCGTTCGGCACCGTATTGTAACCATCAGCCATAGTTGCACGTTACAATGTTAGTTAAAGTCATACACCACCACAAACTAAAACAGCTACTCTTGGTTTACAAACACCCATTCTGTGCTGAGATTCATTGTTGCGTTATTCTAAGAAAAACTTACTTTCAGTTTGCAGTTAAAAAACCGGTTAACAGCAACTCGAACCGGTTTTTCGAACCGTGAAATTTTAGCACCGGTTTTTCGGTTCAAACCGGGTTTTTACCCCACCTCTACCTCCTATATCAACTTTTGCATTGACATGCCTGTGCCCAGCAAGGAGGTGCGGATCTATCCCAACGACAAGCCCTGGGTGTCCAGAGAGCTGCCCGGCATCATCAAGCAGCGACAGCAGGCCTTCCAGGACGGGGACGAGGCCGAGGTGAAACGCCTGCAGAAGGAGACGAGGAAGACGATGCTGGCTGACAGGGGCCGATTCAGGGACAGGGTTGAGAACCACTTGCCTCCGGCAACCCCAGGCAGGTGTGGAGCGGCCTGCAGTCTGTGACCCGCGGACTGAGAGCCAACGACTGGCAGGCCAACGACCTCAACTGCCCGCTTCGACACCGCTGACTTCTCCACTGAGCATTCAAGTGCTCTCCTGGAGCTGGCTCAGATGGAGAGGAGGTGCTGACGGAGGAGGAGGTGAGGAGACAGTTCCGTCAGGTCAATCCACGCAGTGCCTGTGGTCCTGATGAGCTGCCTGGGGTGGTGCTGAAGCACTGCCATGACTCCCTGGCTGATGTGTTCAGGACCCTCTTCTAGCGGTACCTGGACTCTGGTCTGATCCCCCCTGCGTGGAAATCCTCCATCCTCATCCCTGTCCCCAAAACGTCCTCCCCCACCACCCTCAACGACTATCGCCCTGTGGCCCTGACCTCTGTCCCCTTCAAATGCCTGGAGAGGATGATGCTGCGCAGACTGTTGGGGGCCACACGCCAGTTCCAGGACCCCCTGCAGTTTGCCTACAGCCCCAACAGGAGCGCAGATGACGCTATCATCACCATGCTCCACTCTGCATTGTGCCATCTGGAGTGGCCGGGGACCTACGCCAGGCTTCTTTTCCTGGACTTTTCCTCGGCCTTCAACACAATCCAGCCTCACCTGATGGTGCGAAAGCTGATGGCGATGGACGTCATTCCCCTGATCATCAGATGGCTCTGCAGGTTCCTTACAGACAGGCCTCAACACTCAGGACACCCACGTCGTCTGTCGCCTCAGCCCAGGTCCGGACCAACACTGGAGCTCCACAGAGGTGTGTCATGTCCCCTGCTCTTTTCACCCTCTACACCTCTGACTGCCGCTGTACTACTGAGGGCACCCTCCAGGTGAAACTATCAGATGACACTTCGCTGACCGGCCTCATCTCAACCAGTGAAGGCCCTTACAGGGACGCTGTGAAGGCTCTTGTTGGCTGGTGTGACGAGAACCATCTCCTCCTGAAAGTTGCAAAGACCAAGGAGATGGTTGTCGACTTCAGGAGGAGGTGGAGTTGGTGGACCAGTACTTGGGATCAATTATCGACAAGAGGCTGGACTGGTCTGCTAACTCCCAGGCCCTGTTCAAGAGGGGAAACCAACGCCTCTTTTTCCTGAGGAAACTGAACAGTTCTGGGGTGGGTCCTGCTTGCATAAACATATTCGTAGCGGGCAACACCAAGTTTTCACGTAATTGGGCATTTGGGCTGTTCAAGCGGACCTTCAGACGGATCAAAGTGGATTGTCTGGAAGACATTGTTAATGCTGCGAAGCGGTCGTCGTCTTCGGGGATATTTGTTCCCCAGTTGTGTGGAACTGAAGGTGGCAGCCCTATCGTCACTGTCCGCAACTGGAGTGGATACCTGGACACCTTCTTCATCAAGCTGCTGGGGCTGAAGAAGTTCCACCACTTCACCTGTTTGGAATCGGGGGAAGTCCATGTCAAGCTCACCTGGCACTCATTATTATTACCCCAGCAGGTTTTTCGCAACAACGATCCGATTATCTCTATAAAGAAATCCAGGAATTTGTTGCTGATGAGAAAACAGATCTTGTCTGCCCCCCTCCTGTCTATTCAGCCACTTCCAGTTCTAGTGCAAAAAAGGTATCTGAAAAATCCACTGCAGCTGGTGCCTCTGATGCTGGTCCTTCAACTCCTGTGCAGAAAATGATTGACCGACCCAAGAAGTCTCCAAGAGGGCTTGCTGCCAGGAAAATGTCCGAATAAAGAGAGAGAGAGAAGAGGAATAGAGAGAGAGAGAGAGAGAGAGAGAGAGAGAGAGAGAGAGAGAGAGAGAGAGAGAGAGAGACAGACTTCAGTACCCGAATTGGACTGGGACTCGAAAACACTGAAAAAAGGTTCCCCCTACCCCGGCCTACACTACTAGTTCATAGACATTTTAGCAGATCTTGGGATGGAGCAAATGGTAGAACAATCAACCCGACAGGACAACACACTTGACTTGATCTGCACAAATCACCCCACTCTTGTTCCTCGCGTCGAAACAATGCCTGGCCTATCTGATCATGTAATTGTGTATCTGGAGCTCCAGATAACCCCAGTCCAAGAACGGCAAATCCCACGCCCCATGCTGTGCTACAACCAGGCAGACTGGGACTCCCTGCGAGCTTCAGTAAGCACACTGTCCACCTCAATAACAAACGACTACAACTCAACCTCAAACCCAGAAGTGATCTGGACCACCTTGAAGGAAGGCTTGCTCGGAAATGTACAACAATTCATACCCCACTGCAAGCTTGGGAAGTCTACCCTGGATCGATTACAAAACAAAGGCCCTTATCAGGAGACGTGATCGGATCCACAAAAAATAGAAAAAGACTGCAAATCCCATCCTCCATGACGAGTTCAAGTCACTGAAACGAACCGTTCAAAAGAAAATCCGTCAACTCTACTGGCAAATACACAGAAAGCCTTATCACAGACACTGAAGCCAATGCAGACCACCCCCATCCAAATAAGAAATTCTGGTCCTTCATCCGGCAGAGGAAAACAGAACACACTGGTGTCGCCCCGCTCAAGATCAGCGGGAAGCTTGTGACGGACAACAGAGCAAAAGCAGAAGAACTGAACAAACAGTTCCAGCAAGCCTTCAGCGCCCCAGAAACCCTCACTGATGAGGAAATAGCTGACCATTGCCCAATGCCCCCTCTCAATAGCAGTATCCCACCATGTGAGGAAACAGATCTCAGAGGCAGGCGTACTGAAACTTCTGCAAGGGCTAGACCCCACCAAGGCCAGTGGTCCAGACGGCATCAGCCCCCATGTCTTGAAAGAGGTGGCATCGGAGATCACACCGGCTGTCGCTGCTGTATCAGGCATTCCTGAACACAGGTGTGGTTCTGGCGGATTGGAGAGAGGTGCTCGTCACCCCTGTCTTTAAGAAAGGAGAGAGATACAACGCCGATAACTACAGGCCCATCTCCCTGATGAGTGTTCCCTGCAAGCTGCTGGAACACATCATTGTGAAGAACATCATGAGCTACGCAGAGAAAAACCAAATCCTGCGGCCAGAACAGCATGGATTCAGGAAACGCCACTCCTGCGAGTTCCAGCTCACTGGTTTTGTGGACGAGGCATCGGAGACACTGGAAAGAGGCCATCAAGAGGACGTGCTAATGATGGACTTCTCCAAAGCGTTTGACAAGGTCAGCCACGCCCTCCTCGTCTACAAACTCCGTCAATACGGACTCGCAGAAGACCACCCAGTGGATCAAAAACTTCCTTGCTGATCGGATCCAGTCAGTCAGTCGTGTTGGGAGGAGCGAAATCGGATCCTACTCCTGTCCAGTCAGGAGTCCCCCAGGGATCCGTGTTGGGTCCGTCCCTTTTCCTCCTATTTACCAATGACTTGCCCGAGGGTCTTCAATATACAGCACGCCTGTTTGCTGACGATACCATCTGCCATCAGGACATTCAAGCTTCCACTGATCAAAACTAACTTCAGGACGATCTTGACAGACTTGCCTTGTGGGAAGACCATTGGAAAATGGCTTTCCACCCCCCAAAATGCTCTGTCCTACATGTGATCAGGCGCAGAAAGACACTGGAGAAGGCCTATATCCTTCACGGACACCAGCTCCAGTGCGTGCCCCATGCAAAGAACTTGGGTGTCACGATTTCTGCTGATCTTAGGT
>CM065708.1:21144377-21174410 GCA_017654935.2 Phymorhynchus buccinoides | reverse complement strand
TATACATCCACTTGCTTTAACGGACTTAACTCACACAAGAACCTTTTTTTTCAATTAGAAAACACAGCAGTTCAAATTGTCCCCCTTTCGATGGTCCAACCATTGCCTGTACGTTCTCCCCCTTTGTTTTGCCTCTGCCAAAGACTGTGCATTTTGTGCTCGTCTGTATGTTTCTCAATCTGTTTGTCTAACCTCTACCTTTTAGAGCAAAAACTGGATTCTCTTCCCGATGTGTGAAGTTCAGTTGGTTTAAATAGTATTTTATTTCTCAAAGTCACAAATGAAAATCAACAATGATCATTAGATAGGGCAACAAGAAAACTTTTATAAAGCCCTATCTTAAAAGTTCAGTGAAGTTCAGTTCATAATCACTTTTACCTACAACCTGTGCTGTGATACGGTTTGAAACATTTGAAACTGACTTTGTGTTATCTCTTAAGGGGAAGTTTGCACTGTGTCAGTAATATACATGTTTAATGTTCATATACTCCAAGACTTGAGTATCTTGATCTTAATATATGACGATTGAATTTCTTTTGCAGTTCCTTTTAATTCGTTTATGCGCCTTTGTTTTCTGGATGCCATTCCAAGTTTAGAGTGCAGAATTTGTATTACCTTTTCTTCCCGTGTTTTCCCTCTGTGCTGTGTCAGTGCAGTCCACATGTAGAGCACAGGGCTGAGGGCAGAGTTGAGAGGTAACAGGAACACTACCAAAGGGTCCTGGATCTTGTCTGACCCACTCACACCACATGTGGCCAACAGTGTAGATATACCCAACACAAACCAGCACACGGCCTCCTTGGTGGACACTTTGTTCATCAGCTGGACACAGGAATACAGAGACCTCTGTTCTGGGTCCAACATGATTCTGTATGCTGGTGTTCTCCTTCGACTTACAAAGTGAAACATTACGATAATCGTGCACAGGATACAGTTTATTGTTGTGATCACTTTGAACCAGGTAAACTTATTCTGAGACTGATAGTGTTGAAACAGAGCCAGCCGACACAGACCAGACTGGCCTGAAAGACCCCAGTGAGACAGTCCAGGTAGAAAGGGTACCAGAGACAACAGGATGCCGACAAGCCACATCATGGTAGAAACTATGACTGTGGTACGTTGATTCGATATCAACGAATAAATTGGAAAGCAAAAAGTCAGCATGTGATCAAAACAGATAAACACCATGACAAACAGTGGCACTTCTTGCGATAACGTAAACAGAAAGCCGCTGACCTTGCATGCAACACTGCTGGTCCATGCCTGTTCAAACCATATGTATTCCCCTTGAGATAGATAGTGAGCTGCCAAGGCAATGCCAACATGGCATCCCATGCAGAAACCAGCAAGATGCATGTGAGCGACAGTCAGCGTGAACCTGGTGCCAAAAACTTCCTTCACAGAAAATGAAATCATGACACAGGTCAAATTTCCTAAAATGGCTGATACAGTCACCATCCAAAACAAAACCTCGTGAATCTCGGAAGGGAGCAGTGTCCTGCATGATGGAAGTGCAGCCTCTGTGGTTGAGCATTTTAATGTTCTCCGTTGCTTGGGAAATAGGTTGTCACAACAAAGCCTGTAATCGGAGAAATGCACGTGCTGCAAACTGTATAACTTAGAATATAAATCCAAGGGGAAGTTTCTTAAGGGGTTTCCTTTTAAATCCAGTCCAACCAGTTGACGCATGGCTTTGAAGCCTTTAGACCCAATTGTATGAATACCACAAAAGGATGCATTGAAATACTTTGCAAAATGTGTATATGTTAACAAAACATTGTTTTCAAGAGACGTGAGATACGTTTGTGACATGTCGATTTGTCTTAGTCCATAATGGATATTTTTTAACGATTTTTGTGTTACGTTGCGTAAAGGGTTGTTTTGCAGGGACAAAGATCTAACGTTTGGCAACTGATTGAAAACTGACCAATTCAGAGTTGTTATGGCATTATTTGAAATGTCTATAAATAATAAGTTCTTGATATTCAAACCTGATATATTATCCATAGAACAATAAGCCAGGTTCAGGTGAATAAGGTATGCATTGTGTGAGAAGTCAGTCAGCAGCATCCCTGACCCTGCAGCATCCACATAGCGAAGGCGGGGAAAGACATCTGCAGGAAAAGGTTGACCACACACAAAGGAATCCCCTTGACAGAGGCAGCCTTCAGGGCAGGTCATGTCACAGGTCAGTTCATCATCCTGCCGTGGACACTGACCCCAGCCATCACACAGGTGGTCTTCATGCACACAGACTGTGGACTCTTGACATTGGTAGTAATGGGGGCATTTGATCTTCTCACAGGTCTGTTCATCTTCTCCGTAAACGCAGTCATTAAACCCGTTACATCGAGTGTAGACAGGGAGACAGTACAGGATTTCAGTGGGGCAGCGATAATGAGTGTCAGGACACGAGTCCTCTGCTTTCATCATCTCCCAGGTAAAGTAACCGGTACCGTCCAAATTGACGTGAAATCTTTGGGATCGTGGAACTATCGTTTCGTTGATTAGATAGTAAAACTTAGTTGCTGAATTGCAATCCACCTCATCAGAACTGTCCAAACAGTCTGAAAATTCGTTACAACGTTGGTTGTGTGAAACACACTGAGCATTGCTGCACACAAATCCATGACACAAGGGGTGCTCACAAAATGACTCATCACTGTCATCAAGGCAGTGCCGTCTGAAGTCACAGACGAAAATGTAATGGACTGTTGTGATACCATCACCACATGAAAACACTCCAGGGAATGAATGTCTGCTGGTCGTCTTAAGAGATGATAAAGACAGGTTGTCACGATTATTTACATTCAAAAATGAATGAGAATACCTGGCTGTTATTGCCTCAATATTACTCTTGAAATACAAAAACAGTTCTGAACATTGTCCGTACTGAGAAACAAACAAGAGTTGTCGTGTTCTTTTCATCTTGTGTTCAGTCAAGTTTGAACACTGAAGTGTAATTTCAGACTGATTATGTATATGTGAACGTAATTTATGTTCACATAAAAGCATGCTGCCCACTAGTAATGCCCTATTGGCATAATGGATTCCATATGGATATAACTGTCCATAAAAGATAACTCGTTCGGGATAGTGTGATTGATATGTAAGACTGAAATGGGTCATGTGATATACAAAGGTGTTGTCAAACCACTTTCTAAACTTACTGTAACTGAAAGGTGCAGAATGCCATCCCCAAGTTAAGCCTAATTCTAGTGTAAAGAAATGATGTCTTTTTAAATACGGCAAAGAATCTTTGAATTCCCTCCTTGTTTTCAGTGAAATAATCCTTCCACCTGCCTCTGCACACAGATATTCGCCTTTCGCACGATTGGAAAGCATTTCACCGCTTACAAAGCTAAAACATTTCCCGACAGAAGCCACCAGTCCCTGGCACTGAGGACTGCTGAAAGGACAGTGTTCTGTTTCGTCCTGTCCACTGTCACAATCCTTCCATAGATTACAATGCACGTGATCTTGGAACTGGGAGTAGTGAGGCACAGAGCAGTTGAACAAACCACTGGGCAGCTTACAGGGTTTAACATGGTCGGGAAGCTTAGAAAAATACAATCTGTCATTAGTGTAAAAATATCTGACTGCATAGACAAGATGAGACGTAGGAAAGACGACAGCAGGTTTGGAAAAGTCGAAGCAGATCTCCTTCACCTGCCTTGTTTCTTTGCTAGTGTACCTAATAGTGAGCCCCTCATTCCAGTTACACCCTCTATTTATTCCTGATTGAGTATAACTGATCATGATAACGTGTCCACCAGGAGCCTTTAATTCTCCACTGACATACCTTGATGACATTAGTTTCAGGTACCCCGAGTATTCTCCCAAAGGTTCAATGATGATTTCATAATGGGTAAATTCAATCAAATCGATTGTGACTTGGGGACTGTTCTTGTGTTCTACAAATACATAGTTTTGACGTCGATTGTGATAATTATACTCTTCAAGGCCATGCAGATCACAAGCTATTAAAGTATACCGTCTGTACCATTCGCCCCGACCTTTTCGCGTAAATGGACAGAACAGTCTCCCACTGAACAGAATCACACCAATACTGATAGCGTCGAACAAGGACCCTGATGTATCGTTTAACCCGCAGGAACAGTTCACAGTAACTGCTGTACTTGCTGCATAAACGCAGGGTCAAGTTCGAGGACGCGAGATTCGCTCTCATATCATGACAGTCCGTAACATTGAACTGGCGAAGTTCAAATTGCCTCTGATCAATGAAATACTCTATTCCAGGAAATATCCGTTGGATTGTTGCAAATGTTATGTTAGCGTTGCCGCTGATTTCTTGATTTGGTGTCAAACCTGCAAATGCAATGACCCACTGTACAGTCATACATCACATGATCTAATAGGCAAACCATTTTATTTAATTCATATTTTGTTTAATTTCACTTCCTCTTATTTACAAACGACGAGGGTGAGCAAGTTAGGAGTAGTATGGAAGGAAATGTTACTGTGGTTCGTAAAGTTCAGGTTTTCGCATTGCGGTGCAGCCTTCATTGTGGGTTGTTGTTTGGGTGAATAGATAAGAGCTTGAAAGTCCCACAGACGTGTGCTTATATGGGTCGTGAGTAGGCATTCATTGCCAACTCATTCAGTTACTTCCCCTAAACGTGACATTAAAGACACACAGTACATTTCCATTTAGTACCAAGAAAACTATATTACTTGGTTCAGAGGCTGTGGACTAAAACTGCCAACCTGCGTTCTTGTTTTCCTTTCTGAAAGTCAGTTTTTGTAGCCAAGCTTCAATTTGTTTGCTTCAAAACCCTGTATTTTTGTAGAATATTAAACGAGTATAGGTTCTTTCACACTAATGAGTTGCGCTTGTGGTTGAAACTAGAAATATGTTACTAAGTTCGGGGGGTAAATGTTTGCAATATCATATTTGTTTCCTGGGTCACAAACAACTGTGCATTACACTGCTTTATGCTGTGATAAATCGTTCTGTGCCTCCATCCACTTTAAAAGTTCAGATTCCTTGGACTTCCTCTGCTTTTCAGTCCACATATTCAGTGTGTACATGAAAGGATTGATGGCAGAGTTCAGAGGAAGTATGAATATGGCCAGAGCCACATTCACATTTCCAGGGATGGGGATCCCAGATATTGCTAAAATCCCACACAGTCCAATAGGAAACCAGCACATGAAATCAGTGAGTGCAATACTAATCAACCGTTGTGCTATAGCCATGTCTTTCGAAACTCTCACACTATTGGTTTTGATACTATTCTTTTGTATTGACCAGTAGACTAGTGCCTGACCAACAGATATGAATAGAAATAAAACAAAATTAAGAATAATAATAACACTAACAGAATAGATTTGTCCTTTGAACTCTTTCCTCATGACAGGCAGTGGAATACAGATCCCTGTCTGGCCATAGAACTCCCAGTGTGAAGTCACAGGAAGCAAGGGCAACAAGGCCAGAAACCAGCCAACCAGCCAGACCAGAAGACAAACCATGATTGCAGATATGTTTGTAAATCGCCATGTGCTGAACGGAAAGCAGAGGACAATGAAACGATCCAAAGTGATCAGGCAGATCAACAAAGCTGACGCTTCACTGGACAGCAGAGAGAGAAAGCCAGCTATCTTACAGGTCACACTGCTTTTCCAGGAGTCATCCTGATAAAGATATCTACCACGGTAGTGTTCATCAGCCACTCCTATAACAGTCATGTAAAGACCCATCAGAAAGTCAGCCATGGTCAGGTGGATAACAAATATGGTGAAACCGCTGGATGACGTCATTCGTTTCACAAACACACGTGCACAGAAGCAGAAGACGTTACCAGATATGGCCAGACAGGCCATCAGCCACAGAAACCCACGGTAGGTCCATGACTGCAGCAGATCTTCACATGACGAGATTTCATCTTTAGGGGCAACACAAGATCCATCAAAACCATTGGGAAGAATTTGTTTACAGCATAGTTTATAATTATGTGTTGAAATGTGACGTAGATGAGAAAGGTCTTTAAAAACATCTGAATGAAACGTTTCGACAGGACTGCCTTCTAAGTAGAGATCTGTCAGATATGGAATGTACTTAAAACCGTTAGGGCCGATAGTGTGGATGTCCGTAAATGTTAAGTTCAGTTTCTGTAAATGAGCAAACATTGCCCATACTTCAGAATCAAACACTTGGATGTTTGTATATGACAGGTCTGCTGACAGTAGCACTGTGGTCAGGGCATCTAAGGAAGGATCTGCGCTGAAAGATGTAAGAGGGTTCTTAGACAAGGAAAGAGCTTGCAGATTTTGTAACCTCGCAATAGAACTGATGTTGACATGATCCAATCTGTTGTCACTTAGATCGATGAATCTCAGGTTTAACCATTTCAGTTTAGGCAGATTTGTCAGACCGCAGTGTGGAAGAACCAAATGAATGAGATAAACATTTTCACTGACATCAGAAGGTGTCATCCCTGAACCAGAGGCATCCAAAGAGTGGAGGTTAGAGAAGAGTTTTGCATTAAATGGCTTGAAGCAGAGGAATGAATGAGCCTGACAAAGGCAACTGCTGACTGGACAGGCCATACTACACCATGATTCATCGTCATGCTGTGGACAGTGAGGGTAGCCATCACAGATGTGATCACTGTGTACACACACAGAGGAATACCTGCACTGGAGAAGTCCTGGACATGTGATCTCCTCACACCACTGTTCGTCTTCATGTCCAATACAGTCATGCACCCCATTGCACCGCGTGTAGATGGGCAGACAGTCGTTGAACTCACCAGGACAGTGGTAATGACTATCTGGACAGGAGTCATTAACATTCATAGGTGTTACCTCGAATTGTATGAACCCGTCAAAATTTATTAAGGCAGGAGAAGGAACACGTGTATGTTTGATCATTTCGTGCGAAGTACACTTTTCTTTGTCTGATTCGTCCCTGCACTGTGGAATGCCCTCACACACCTTGCTGTAGGAGACGCACTGACCATTGGAACACGTGAAAGAGGACTGGCTGCACACAGGATGCTGACAGAAGGATTCATCGCTGGAATCTGGACAGTCAGATATAAAATCACACACCAAAGAATAGGACAGAGTGATTAAAGCGTTATTATCACATGAAAATGCTGGAAGTGAATAAGTAATGTGTTTGCGGGTATTCAGAAGTTTTAAAGACAACGCTTGATCAGATGAGCTGCAATTGAATATGGATTGTTTTTGGCACAGTACATGTCTGTTGGAACCACATAATAAATGTTTGAAAGTGGCATCATCATCCCGACACTCAGTAAAACTATAGTGTCTGTCCGTTAGTAGTTTTGGAGCGCTGGCCAAGGAGATCATGTTGTGGAGATAGTCTTTAGTCACGTTGGTCCTGCTTTCACAGATTGCCCCATACGTGCATCTGCTATCATAATATATGTTCATTGTTTGAATGTCAACTACATAAACTAACTGACGATAAACAAAAGTAAGAGTGTCCATCTGACTGAAATGATGAAAAAGGACTGTTCTGTCACCACTTTGAGCTGTGTATTTGTACATCACGGGTAGTAAAACACGGAAATGTGTTATGCCATTGTAGTATCCTATGAACCTCCAAAATCGACGTGCTTTTTTCACAAGAATGCCGTATGGATCATACTGACATATTGGAAAACCAACAACCCCTCCATGTATTTCACAATAATCGGCACTTGTTACATAATTCTCATGACTCGTTCCGCAATGCTCATCATTTTGATCGTTGTTCTGCAGAGGCCTTCCAAATTGGTAGCATCGTCCACACATAGCCACCAGACCCTGACATTCGTCACTGCTGAAAGGACAGTGTTCATGCTCATCTCGTCCATCGTCACACTCTGTCCTCAGGTTACAGTCAACGTGAGGCTGGAAGCTGGAGTAGTTCTCCACTGAGCAGTTCCACGTGAACTCGTTCACTGTTTTGGGTTTGTCGTTGTGAAAGAACAAAGAAAAGAAAAACTGAAAACGTCGATAGTAATCCGGTAGTCGGTCGCCGTTGTTGTGCGACTGCGTGCCGCCTTTGTAACTATCGTTGGCAGCCTGGAGAATGAAGTTGTCATGATGGCCAGCACGGAACATGCGAGCTGCATCAGACTCTGCATCTTCATGACTCCACACTCTTTCAAACTGGCGCAGGTCTTGGGGAGTGCCCTGACCGCGATATAACTCCACACGGTGGTCCGTCACCAGCCGTTTAAAACTGACCATGAGAAAATGTCCAGCTGGTACAGGTATGACCTGTGCAAGCTGTTCCCTGTCGAGTTCACTTCTGTTTGCCATGGTGACATAACCAGAGGATTGTGACGTCATGACCAGGTTCAGTCCGGGACCTAAAGCAGGGGTGTAGCATCCAGGTCAGACACTCAGGCTAGAGCCTGATTTCTTTGTTTGCTTAAAAAAAACGCGCGCACACACAACACAACGCACACACAAACACACACACGCACGCACGCACTCCCCCCCGCCCCCCCCATTTCAGCCTGCCCACTCCTAGAAGGCTTGCTAGGCCCCAGATTTAAGAAAAGGGTTAGTTCAGTTCACCGTCAGGCAACGCGTGGCAGACATGATACATGGGACACGCTCCAACAAGACCCTTTGAGGTGATGCCCCAAGACCCTTTGAGGTGATGCCCCAAGTCTGATTCCTGGCATGGCGCGTCTGGCCATGAGTCAATCCCTTAAAAGAGGAAGCCTGTGTAAGTGATTTTATATAGAGGTGTTCCTCCGAAGTCGGAGTGTGGCTGCCCACGTGGCGGGGCTAATCAAAACCGGTCACACACGTAATGTTCTCATTATGTTCTGGTGCATTTCTACCGTAGTGTTCAAGTTCTTCAGGCTGTTGGGATGATCCCAGGAGTCTTTAAGCCAGGGTACTACGACGACAGCAACAATACCAACAACATATAGAGGTGCGTTTGATGATAACATTACTAGGGGTATTCGCCAGAAAGTATTATTAGTCTTCTTTGTCCCTTGTGTGATTAATAGCAGCTTCTGGCTGGTATGTTGCAGTCAGTAACAACAACAATCACTGGCTAAGCTTGAAAGAAACTGTCATGTCCAGTACGAAATTTGACTCCCTCTGATTTGATTAACATACCTGACTACATCAAATCTTTGGAGTTGTGCAAAGTCTGCTTAGTTCTTCCAAGATAAGAAAAACTGGAATTGTTCCAGTCATGACAAACGTGTGAGTGCATGAAATTACTTTGAGAGAGAGAGAGAGAGAGAGAGAGAGAGAGAGAGAGAGAGAGAGAGAGAGAGAGAGAGAGAGAGAGAGAGAGAGAGAGAGAGAGAGAGAGAGAGAGAGAGAGAGAGAGAGAGAGAGAGAGAGAGAGAGAGAGAGAGAGAGAGAGAGAGAGAGAGAGAGAGAGAGAGAGAGAGAGAGAGAGAGAGAGAACAACAACTGTTTAATGATCAGGCCATCTGCGCATATCATGAGGGAAGGGGTAACAATGGGAAATCTTCACAATTCAAACAGATAAACATAACAAACAGTATCAAGATAATAGCATTACGAATTCTAAGTGCATCAGACAAGTACATTGCAAGGCTAAATATACATCTAGAGTCACACATCAGCAAAACTAGCCTAAAAGCAGAAGGATGATTGTAATAATTCTTAGGGATCAGAGAGGGGGAGAGAGAGAGAGAGAGAGAGAGAGAGAGAGAGAGAGAGAGAGAGAGAGAGAGAGAGAGAGAGAGAGAGAGATTCAAACAATTTTAATGAATAGGCCTTCTGCCCGTATCATAAGGAAGCTGGGGGCGGGTATAATGACACATCACATGCGCATCAAAAACTAGAAAATAACTTAAATTCTTGTGGATTTAAACAGTTAAGCAAACAGAAACAAATTAGTAAGTAAATAAATAAACAGATATGAATAAACAGGTAAATTAAAGAGAACAAAACAACAACAAATAATCCGATTACATATTGAGTCGATGAAACAGATGGTTAAACAATCAATCAGCCAGAACTAGTCGATTACAAATATACCAAACTATTAAAACTATCAAACAACCAATCATCCATTATTAATTCATACATAATCAGAACGAGTACGCAGTCCCACATCAATCAGCCACCGATAATTAATAAATGCACCAAACTAATTCAACAAAACACCATTAGGCAACACATTTACGAGATAAGCGATCAACAGAGTGATCAATAATTATATCAACCAAACGGTCAAAAGCAAGCATCTGATTAAAGATACAAGGTGATACTATGCGTAGACACTCAAAATTTTAAAGGTAGGAGATGCGAAAGAGCATTAGTGACTCAACACAAACTATACCGATAACTCACCTTGAATCAACATACATAGCACTGTACCATAGGGGGTTAGAATTAAGCAAATTGTCATTCAAATAATATATGTACAGAAAGTGTGAGAACGTACAGATAATGCATGCATACGAAATATGCGCAGAATGCGGTATTTACTACGTAGTGAACAACTAAAACGAGATATTCTAGAAGCATTCATGTTTTACAAGGTCTTGATAAAACCAAGCAAAAGCGTGAAGGGCATCTGACATTCATACACAATGCACACAAATTCGGCAAACACACATTTGTCTGTCTAAATAACATGGAAGTATAAACTCGCACAGAACATTGTTATTTTGTGTAAAGTACCATGTTATGGAGGCAGAGAGAGAGAGAGAAAGAGATAGAGAGAGTGTGTATGTGTGTGTGTGTGGGGGGTGTAATCACATGCCAGCACACACACACACACACACACACACACACACACACACACACACACACACACACACACACACACACACACACACACACACACACACACACACACACACACACACATACATACACACCATACAATCAAACTTCGGCAAACACACATTTGTCTGTCTAAATAACATGGAATTATAAACTCGCACAGAACATTGTTATTTTGTGTAAAGTACCATGTTATAGAGGCAGAGGGAGAAAGAAAGAGAGAGAGAGAGAGAGAGAGAGAGAGAGAGAGAGAGAGAGAGAGAGAGAGTGTGTGTGTGTATATGTGTGTGTGTGTGTAATCACATGCCAGCGTGCGCACACACGCACACGCGCACACACACACACGCACACGCACGCACACACACACACACACACACACACACACACACACACACACACACACACACACACACACACACCCCCATAACATCTAACATCACACTGAACTATGGGCGTCAAAGGCATACCGGACTATGTTATTTTATTTCACAATTTACAAGAGGTAAAAATTAGTCTCAATCAAAACACCCACTGACAACTCCCCCATTGAGGTACGGCCAAGGGGCAGAAGGTGGTAGATTGCATCAAGTACGACATTTAGCATTGCTTGCGAACAGTTCGAGTTCTTGCCTAATGTTTTGTAGTTTATCCCTACCAAGAGAGAGAGAGTGTTTTCTTATGTGTCTGTATGCACCCTTAAAAAGGTTTTCTTTTGCGTTGGGACAACTTTTTTTCCAGCCCACTGAAGCTGCCTGCATGAGCGACACCGCTGAATTGAAGTGAAGCATAGTTCAACTTGTTTGAGTCTACCGCTTCGTGAATGACGTAAGCAGCGCAAGCGCAAGAGTGAACAGCTATTCAATTTAAGTTAAGTCTCTTATCAAAATTACACCTTAAAATCATTAATGTTTCTTTGCATATGAAAATTTGCATTTTCGGTTTTTGCGTGTCAGATCTGATAAGTTAAAATATATGCAAGAAGCTAGATCTTTTGCTTGTGAACAAGTGTGCCTAATATCATCAACATGACTTTTGTGCCCATGTTTGCAAAAGTTATGGTTGCAAAACGAGCAGAAACCGTAAACATTCACAAACGTCGGACACTGAAAATCAAGGATAATTGAGTGAGTTTCAACCAACATCACTGTTAAGTGTACTTGTCTGATTTGCTAAACAAAACGTAAAACATGATAAAGTAATTGACCTTGTAATTCTGTTAGCCAAATTTTATATTTACAAATGCAAACTTCAAGATGTTCACCCTAACCTACACGCTTTTATTTCCGTATTAAAAACAGGTACAATGTAGAAAAATATATGTCTGTTATAAATTATATGGCAAGAACGTTTGACAGTAGTTTCATAATAAAGTTCTTTCTCCTTGTGTTCTTGAAAAATGCCATGTGCGACTTGCATACCTTTCTATGTAACTCTATGGTCAGCATCAAGTGTATTAGCTTATTTTTACATTTTTCTTTCACGCATCATGCATACACACACAAAGAAAAACAATCTTCAAAAGTACCCTTTTTCCCCCCTTTTTTTTTTTTTTTGGGGGGGGGGTGTTTTTGGGTGTGTGTGTGTGGAGGGGTGAGTTGGTGAGGTATAGCTGGGAAGCGTATGTACTATACATGAATATGATTGCATCCATGTCACTGATTGAGTGCATTTGCGTGCATGTGTATGTGTGTGTGTGTACAATATAATTTATGTGTGTCAGTGTCCGTGTGTACAATGTGTGTGTGTGTGTGTGTGTGTGTACAATATGTGTGTGTCAGTGTGTGTGTGTACAATATGTGTGTGTCAGTGTCTGTGTTTACCACACTGTATATTTTTCTTTATTTTTTCTTCTTGCTTTGTATGGGGAAATCCTAACTTGATGGCTCTTCTAATGTGTCCTAATCCATATTTACCACTTCCCTTATTTAAGTACATTACACATGATTGTCATGTATGTACTTTGCATATTCACTTGACTTAGCTACTATTGATTCCAGAAGAATGTTTATATACTTTCTTTGCTAATGATAATGATGGGGGTAATGATGGTGGTGACGATTGTAATGATGATGGTTAATACCATTATTGTGGTTGTTATTATTGCTATCATTGCTATTGGTGTTGCGGATGCAGCTGGTGATTTTGCTTTACCTATAAGTACTTTGGAAACCATTTCAGGTCCTTTTCGGTTTGTAACTATTCAATCCATAGCTTTTGTTCTTTCGTGGCAAGTTTAATTTGTGAATTGAAAACCATACTTATACCTCTTTGATCGTATCAATGGATCTTAAAACATCCAGGCCAGAGGACGAGCATTGAAACCATAGTTTTGATTAAGCCTTTCACCGCCAATGTCGCATTTATGCACCACCATTTATGCACCACCCATTTCAATAAAAGGCACCAAATCAGGGTCTGTTATCCAAAGACCCTGTTCTCTTCATTTTGGGAGGTGGGGATAGGCCTTACTTTAAAAATGTCACAGAGGAATCCTGAATATTACACATATTTTTTCTCTACCCAGGTAAGTTTAATGGAAAATGTTTGCTGAAAAATGGCTGGCGGCGAAAGGGTTAAGAATTAAAAAACGTTTCTAGCTTTGATTTTATAGACATCTGAAGTTATTCTAAGATATATGAAATGCGGAAACCAGGTAACCAGAAACAAAACCCGGTCGTTTTTGCTGGCAGAAAACTGATCCTTCATAGTTTGCTGCAGACAACCTACCCTAACCTGCGTTTGTACTCGTTAGTCAAATGTTAGAAGTCATTCAGTGACTCAAAGACGTTGTTATTTTTTCTCTTTTGTCTTAGTCTGTTTCAACTTTCTTACACATACAGGGAAAACGTGTTGGGGTTGGGAGTGTGAAGGACGATGGGGGGGAGGGGGGATGATTTATGTTGTTCTGTTGTGAGTGAGGGGATCGATGGAAGAGGTAATAAATAACGAGAACATTTTACTCAGGTTGTTGCAACACCGTCCATAAAACATGTGCGTCCCGCGCGAGCAAGCGTGCCAAATGTGTGTGTGTGTGTGTGTGTGTGTGTGTGTGTGTGCGTGCGCGCGCGTGCACGTGTGTTGTGTGTGTGTCTGCGTGTGTGTCTGCGTGCGAATGTGTGTGTGCGTGTGTGTGTGTGTTGTCTATGTTGTGTGTGTGTGTTGAATGTGTGTGTATGTTGTGTGTGTGTGAGAATGTGTGCATATCATGTGTATTATCTGTCTAGGACAGGGAGGGAGAGTGAGAGAGAGAGAGAAAGAGAGAGTGAGAGAGAGAGTGAGAGAGACATAATGTCTGTGTTTTGTGTTTGCATGCATGTGTGTGGGTGTGTATTTTGTGTGACGTGTGTATGTTTGTGTATTTGTATATCTATGAGGTTTGTGTGTTTGAGTGTTTAAGAGAGAAAGAGAGCATAAACGCATAGCTGTGTGCTCTATTTATCTCTCTGTCTGTCTCTCTCTGTCTGTCTCTCTCTCTCTCTCTCTCTCTCTCTGTTTATTAGTAATGCTAATTAATGAGTTTTACTTCAAACGTTACTAATGCCATCAGCTTATGCCTAGATTCTTATAAAATCTCTCTCTCTCTCTCTCTCTCTCTCTCTCTCTCTCTCTCTCTCTCTCTCTCTCTCTCTCTCTCTCTCTCTCTCTCTCTCTCTCTCTCTCTCATATTCCCATGTTATCATATAATGTTTTTTTTGTTTTTTTGGTTCTTCCTTAAAATTGGGTTTATTCTGAAAAATTGTCATTGTCTCAAAATGGTTTCCCTTTTTTCGTACGTAATTTAAACTACCAATTCAAGTTCACCATTGTTAAGTATTATCCATGTTTGCTTTAAATCCCATTTTTGATTTCTTTTTCAATTATTTCATGTGCCATTTTTGTTCCATTTTCTTGACTTGATTGTTTTATGTCAAATTATCTTTGCTTGATGCATGGTATGAATGTGTGAGTGAGAGGGCTATGTGTAAAGAAGCTATTGTAGCTTATCCTTTTTACCCTCAATAAAACATTCGTCTCTCTCTCTCTCTCTCTCTCTCTCTCTCTCTCTCTCTCTCTCTCTCTCTCTCTCTCTCTCTCTCTCTCTCTCTAATGTTGGCGAAACCATCTTGACACTAGTCCACGGTTATCATGTTTTAAAACATTCAGTTGAAAGAGAGACATATTTGGATGTCTTCTTTGTTGATGTATATAGAAATATCTTTGCACAATTTAGAATGGGTGTACCACAACCAAATATGCACAAACATCGCTTCTCACCAACCTTAGAAAATACCAATTGTCCGCTATGTCATAATACACAAGAATCTGAAATTCATTTTCTCTTCCGTTGTCCTTTATACGATCAGACTAGAGAACTGTTTCAATTAACAGCAAGTAATGGTAAAAACTGTGAGTCAAAGTTAGTAAGTATATTGTCAAGTACCTTATCGTTTCATTGTATGCTTTCATTGATGTGGATTAATCATGTGCTTTTGTATTTCAGGTATTGTCTCACTATATTATTGTGATTGTTAATGCATCTATTGTTACTGTTGTAAGCCCTATGAGTCCCCCCCCCCCCCCCCCCCCCCCCCCCCCATGAGAGGGGCTGTAAGCACAAACTCATTAAATTTCCGACTTCCAACTTTTCTCCCCCCCCCCCCCCCCCCTCTCTCTCTCTCTCTCTCTCTCTCTCTCTCTCTCTCTCCCTTCCTCCCTTTAACTCTCTCAACACTAAGAGAGAAAATGGAGTTTTACGTCCTCTTGGTCTGAATCAGACACATATGGGACATTTGTAAATACAAATATGGTTGGAACAATACTGGAGGCAATGCCCGGAGGCAGTACGAAACCAGTAAAGTCCCGAATTTTTAAATTAATACAGATAGCTGTAGCGGTGACCACGCCTCGGTTAAACCTCATCGGCTATGGTACCGCCACAAATATGTTATAAATTAACACTAAGGAAACATTGTGTTTTACGTCCTCTCGGTCAACACTAATGAAGAAATAATGTTTTACGCCCTCTTTGGCCTTTCGGCCATGTGGGGCAAGGTCAACACTGAAGAAATTTTGGGGTGTTACGTTATGTACGCTATAGCGTACATGCCGCGCACAACCGTTCCACACTAGGCAGGTTAGCATCATTACATAAAACATATTTAAAAAATAATGCTTAACCACACAGTTTTGAAAATTTGCAGTATTGTCTATAATAATAAAAGCTAGCATATGTTTTAATTCCAAAGTAACATTTTTATTATTAGCAGATTTTAATAAAAAGCATGACAAAGAAGACGAAGAGAGGGGTATTGACACATTTGCATTCATTGCGGTACTAAAAATAGACTGGAAGTGATTTCATTGGTTGAAAACTATTAAGGGACCGTAGAGGAGCACTTCTATACCAGTTTGGGTTGCATGGCTTCGCGGAGTTGTGAATTGTGAATGGCTAAACGCTATGTACGCTATAGCGTACATTCGTGTTAAACGGTTGTAAAGGGAAGCAATCGGCCTGTGTTGAATGAGTTAAACATATTGTGTGTGTATTTTGATTACTCTACACAGAATCTTGGTGCTTTATTCAAGAAAAAGTCCATTAGGAAGATGTATAATATATGACACACTAAAAGAGAGAGAGAGAGTCAACATTTTGTATACCTAAGGCTATCATAATGGTCGCTACAATGTAGGCGGGAGCACACACTAAACCGCCCACAAAAAGTTAGGGAACACATTCAAAATACATATGTTTTTTTATGTTTTTTTAAGGTTTTTAAATATTTTTTTATTCACAATATCGAAAATTGCACATGCGCAGAAAGAGGACAGTGCGCTGAGAGATTTAATAAAAATAAAAAATAACAATATTATGAGAGAGAAAAATACACACGAACAAACTATATAGAATCATAAACAAACTATGTAAATATGTACACTTGAAGTACAGTTTAAAAAGAAGCAAAAAGAATAAAAATAATATTGATAAATTTCCACACATTGCTTTATAATAACATTCATTAATAATTGAACTAAAAACTAACACAAGCACATGAAGGTGAAATAAACAATAAACACGGTGAATAAAACCAAATTTTCGTGTTTAAAAAGACGTTGACGAGGTGAATACAATACATTAAACTTAACAATGATGGCAGTGAATGGATGACGCATACTAGACCATTCAATAACATTCAATACAGAATCTGTTTTTGAACATCCTAAAAAAACCGTAGTGCAAGGCTTATTATTATTCCACTTGCACTTGTAGATATACAATTTAGCTAGTAAAATTATAAAATCCAACACTATGTCAGTCTTAACACCTTCACTGGTACCAAAAAGAATAAGTGTTTCAGAAAACTTTAAGATTTGCACAATGTTCACAAGCATTTTTTTAAAGAATTTCCAATTCGACAATGCCAAAATAAATGCACAATAGTTTATTCCTCCTCATTACACAAGGCACATGAGGACGAGTTAACTATTTTGCGTATGAAAAGGTATCTGCGTGTGGGAAGTATTCTAAGTAATAGTCTATGTTGGAACCATCTGAGTTGTGTGACAGTGGTTGAAGAAGAGCACTTTTTAAAAACTGATTTCCATTTCAGGTTGTCATAGTTTCTGTTCCATTTACTAATACCAGCTGGGCATTTTTCTGACTTAACAAGAGTTGAATAAACGTATTTGTTCCCCTTTAAAGTGACTGCCAGTTAGGAGGTTCTAATATTTTGTATTTAGGGGTCAAATCACATTGTAATTTATTTTTTGCATTTTTTCACTGCCTCCGTGGTGCCAGCGAACAGCAAATAATTAGTTTGTGCGTTCGGAAATGTTTGAAGAAAAAGTTCAAATGAAAGGAAACGTCCTTCATCCTTAAGTAAATGTCTTATTTGCAGTATGCTTGCTTCAACCCATTGCTTTATAAAAACCGTTTTCTTTTCTCTTAAAATATTGACATTGTAATGAATACAATTAGAAACAAAGTCGTGAAAGAAAAGAACACCTTTTTTAAATGTTTTAAGACATCCTTCCAAAACTGGCTGTGTGTTCTTGTAAGTAATACACTGATATATTCAGAACCTAGTAGATTAAGTTTTTCTAATCCAGGAACAAAGGAAAAAGCTAGCTCTTGAAGGTTGCTTAAGTTATCAAAAAATATTCTTTTTAGCCAAGATACCTTGATAGCAGACAAAAATGCAAAAACATTAACCATTCTCAATCCACCATTTTCATAGCCTTGACAAACACATTTTTTTTGCTAATTCGATTGGGTTTCCCTTCCCACAAAAAGTTGTAAAACAATGAATCAAGTTACCTTAAAAAGTTATCAATAGGGTCTGGAAGATTACTAAATAAATGTACAACCTTTGAAATTGCTAACGATTTTAAAACTGCAATTTTACCAAAAGGTGTCAGATTTCTTTTTCTCCATTTTGCCAAAATGTTTCGTATCTGTATTATTTTATTTTCAAAGTTTATGTTCACAATGCTATCAATGGTAGTAGAAAATATTATTCCTAATACTGATAAAATACCCGGATCCCAACAAAAATTCCTGTCCCGCATGTATCTTATTAGAGAGTTATTGGATCTTATTGGATACTACCTATCCAAATTACATTAGTTTTTTTCACGATTTATTTTCAAGCCTGACATTAGAGCAAATTGTTCTAGTAACTCAATGGCTTCTCTAAATGACATTTCACTACCATGAAGGTAAACAGTTGTATTGTCTGCAAACTGAGAGAGTAAATGATCTTTTTCGTTAATATAAAGTCCCTTAATGCGATCATTATTACACATAAGTAAAGACAATATTTCTGCACACAGAAGATATAAATAGGGAGAGAGTGGATCTCCCTGGCGGACTCCTCTAGAGATTTTAAAGAATGGGGTGTAACTTCCATTAACAGAGACACACGTTTTTATGTCATGATAAAAAGTTTTCACCCATCTTTTTACACAAGGTCCAAAATTTAAAAAGTCCAAAACAGTATCCAAAAACTTCCACGAAACCGAATCAAATTCCTTTTCAAAGTCTACAGTTAGAATTTGTCCGGGGATATTTTGTTCTTCTGTCATAAACAATACATCGTAGAGCAGACGGATGTTTTCTCCTATGTATCTACCTTTCAAAAACCCAGTTTGATCCTTATTGATTAATCCATGTAATATTGGCTTTAGTCTGTTTGTGATGCAAGATGAAGCTATCTTGTATGCTGTATTCAGTGAAGAAATTGGACGCCAACTTTTAAGAAAATGTTTCGGTTTATTATCTTTAGGAATCATAGAGATGATACCAACTCTTTGGGTAACTGACATCAGACCTGTAGAGTAGCCAAAATTCAATGACCTAACTAGAAAAGTGCCAATGTCGCGGCAAAATAATTTATAAAATTCGTTCGTAAAACCGTCACTACCGGGCCTTTTGCTACTCTTCATTTCTTTCAAGTGCCTCTTCATATGTGATTTCACCTTCTAGAAGGTCTTTTTCGTCTTCGTCCAGCTTTGGTGCATCAAAAGTTATCTAATTTAGATCAACATCAATTGTCTCCCTCCCTCTCCATGTATAAGTGCTCGTAAAAGCTCTTTGTTTCATTTAAAATGGCAGTGTCATCAAATATTGTTTCACCACTATCTTTCTGAATATAGCATATTGTTTTAACAATAAAATTTCTTTTTTCTAAAATGCAAAAATATCTTCTCGTTTTTTCACCATCCTTGAGCCATAAGGCTTTTCATCTTACCAGCATTCCCTCTAATCTTTTGTTTCGAATTTCCTCTAGTCTGACTCTTTTCTCTTGAAGTGTTTCAACATTACTAGCATCTAACGTGTTTTCTATTATTTTAATATCTTCTATTAGCTGTTTTTCTTCCTTACATTCTTCTTTTTTTTTAACGCACCATATGATATAGTTTTCCCTCGTATTTCCATAAGAAGAGTTTCAAAGAATAGTTGGTCATTTACTTGAAATTGTATATTTTCGTCAGGAATTTCATCCAAATTATCAAAAAAATCAGAAACTGCCTTTTAATATTCTTGATCACTTGTTTAACAACAGTAACATATTCTATATCTCTAAGAAGGGAATTGTTGAATTTCCCATATTGCTTGTCTCTTTTTTTTAAGTTACCTTTTAGTTCGAGGGAGACCATAGAGTGATCTGATCGATAGCCAGGGGTTATGTTAACCCCGCTTGTTTCAATTAGAAAATAATCTGAAATTAAGAAGAAATCCAGTCTGCTCTGTTGTACTATATTGAACCTTCTCCATGTGTAACCCCTCTTACTTGGATAAAGATGTCTCCACACATCAGCCAACTGTAGATATCCCATCATATCAATGATCTTATTTCTACTTCGTGGGCGATTAATATAACTACTATAATTTCTTGCGTCTAACCTTGGATCAAGTACAACAGTCCAGTCACCCTCCCATAATTATATTTTCGTTACCCACATTTTCCACAACATCACAAATATGTTCAAAGAATTGAAAGTAATCTCTGCCACTGCTTCCATATAAATTAACTAAGGTAATGTGTTTACTTTTTAACTCAATATCCAAGACTAGGTAGCATCCCTCTGGATATCTAAGTACATTATGTAATTTGTGTTCAAAATTGTTATTGAATAAAATAGCCACCCCATCCTTATTGGTATCTTTCCCAGACAAATAGCAGTTATAACCCCAGCAGGATCTTATAAAGTTTTCTTATTCAAATTTCCAATGGGTCTCCTGTCAAAATTAGATATTACCTTTTTGTTGTCGCAAATAATAGCATGCATCTTTTCTTTTCTTATGATTACCAAGCCTGTTACAGTTATATGAGACTATCTTAAATGGTGTATGCTTTGGTTCAGCCATGGCAAAATCGACAGAGGAAAGCTTTCCTTCGTGTTATTGCATGTGTTAAATATAAATGAAACAATAGCAGAGACAAGTCTAATACCAAATAAACATTGCAACAATCACAGTAACGAGCACAACACATGCTATATCATCGTTAAGTACCGTACATAGCATCGCGACTTGGTCCTCAGAAAGTGGGGAAGGGTACCGAACAACAGTAGTGACTCAAAAAAGGAAAAAAGAAACATGATATTATGCCACACAGCTACTTAAGTAAAACAATAATGCTCCAAAGAAAGAAAAAGCACAACCCAATAGAAACTAGGACAAAGGAACAAAATGGTACACAGTAAACAACCGCTCATGTTCATAGCCTACGGACGGCTCCCAGTGGACAAAGAGAAAATAAAAATCATAAAACAATTCAGTATATAAGTCGACACTCCACAATCAGTTACATTACGTGATTGGCTATACACAACCCATTCGGTTAGTAGAAAACAAAGAGAATCACCACCATTCGACCATTTAACAATCCCATATTCATTCAATCAATCCAATCAACCATTTATACCTGATAAGCAAACAAAATGCTAATTCAACAAGCAATGGGGGGAAAACCACTACACCAATCACTAAAGTATCGAATTCAGTAGGTGAGAAGAGAGGAGCAGAAGAGAGAGAGAGAGAGAGAGAGAGAGAGAGAGAGAGAGAGAGAGAGAGAGAGAGAGAGAGAGAGAGAGAGAGAGGGGGGAGGGGGGAGGGTATTATTAGGTACTTTATAGTCACAAAGGCGTCTCTGTGAAATTCGGGTTGCTCCCACCTGGAGAGCGCGTCGCAGCCAGAGCCAATAGTTTTTTGAAAAAAACATTTCTTTTTTTTGCATGCGATTTTTGTCACTGACGAGGGAGGGGGGGGGGGGGGTAAATGTTGACCAAATGATTACTTTTTCGTTGCCATTGGGTTTAGTGTATGCTAAGTGCATGGGCACACGGGAACTCGGTTTATCGTCTCATCCGAAAGACTCCACGTTCAGACCGTTAAGGAAAAAATCACATGTACCCAGGTTCGAACTCGGGTTTACTTGACACGAAGCGAACGCCACGCTGTGCCACTCTACACCAGAGAGAGAGAGAGAGAGAGAGAGAGAGAGAGAGAGAGAGAGAGAGAGAGAGAGAGAGAGAGAGAGAGAGAGAGAGAGAGAGAGAGAGAGAGAGAGAGCGAGAGAGCGGGTGGAGATATATGGACAGACAGACATATATACAGCGAGACAGAGGGAGGCGGGGGGGGGGGGGGGGGGGGGGGGGAGACAGAATAGGAGCTTGAAAAGCAGCGAAAGGTTGACAGACAACAACATAATGCAAATAAACACCTTTCTTAAATGCAAATGACATGAATACCCTTCTTAAATAGAGGGTGGACAGAAGGAGGAAACATGGAAAAGAAAGACGGAAAATGGATGACCAGACACTTAGAATGCAAGAGACAGAGAATACCCTTCTTAGAAGAGAGAGAGAGTGGACAGAAGGAGGAGAGAGATGGAAAAGAAAGACGGAAGATGAGAGAGAGAGAGAGAGAGAGAGAGAGAGAGATACGAATGTTTTATTGAGGGTAAAAAGGATAAGCTAAGAGAGAGAGAGAGAGAGAGAGAGAGAGAGAGAGAGAGAGAGAGAGAGAGAGAGAGAGAGAGAGAGAGAGACATATGCTTTGGTTATTTGATCATAGATTCCAAACGCTTTGTATCTAGAACTTAATACTTGGCAGCACATACACAAGAGACATGGCCTTACAATGAAAGCAACAATGTTTCGCGATTGTCATCGGTTGCTATGGTAACGTGAGTTTTAATAGGCGCCAAAAACAAAATGTGTAACAATTTCAGTGCATCAGCATTTATTTCACAATGTGAATTGAGTAAAATGGTACTCAGCACATGTTAGCAGGAAGCTTAAAGAATAAGATGTTAGTACAGCTCACAAAAAGATCATTTTTAAACAAACAGAATGATAGTGCAATTAATTGCTGAATCACGACGGCTGTGCAGTGAAAGTTGAGCCTTTTGGATATAGGGAACGCCCTGGAATGGCTACAGGAAGGCGTGGCTGTGCGATAACCGCTCTCACAGCTTAATAACGATTGATACTTGACACTTGAAGTTGGTGACCACCTTCCTGCACAGAGTTGTGCTCATTCTTGAAGATTCCTGGTAACATGTGATGAGTACCATGTTGCACAAATCACTCTATGGGATACATACTGAAGCATTACATTTGTTGCAATTTTGGGGATTTTGAGGCGTTTTTAAACTCACGTTACCATAGAAACCAATGGCGAACACGAACCATTTTTGCTTCACTGTAAGGCCACGTCTCCTGTGTATTTAACTGCCAGGTTTGAAGGTCCAGACGCAAAGCGTTTTGTGGCTACAAACTAATTGCCAAACCATGTGTACTTTCAAAGTGTTCCCGAACTGTTTGTGGGCAGCCTATGTGTTAACATTGTTTATGCCTGAAGTTCTCATAATGGACACTAAATGTAGGCAGGAATCTTCATGCATCACTGTCGTCAGTTTGATGTGCATATTGTGTGTGTGGGTGTCACCAGAAGAATACACACACATAAACACACAAATGGTCGGCAGAACCTTCGTAAAGCATCACTTCTACAGTTTTGAAGGTAGGACAAAAAACAGTTATCGTTGAGGACATCCAGCTGAACACAGTGATGTGATTATTTTCCATCTAAACCTACAAATAAAGAGGTCGCCAGAATCAGGGTTTGGACTAAGTGGCACAGAAGTACACTCAAAACATGACTCTGTGTGTGTGCGTGTGCGTGTGCGTGCGTGTGCGTGCGTGCGTGTACGTGTGTGTGCGTGTGTGTGTGTGTGTGTCAGTGCGTGAGTGCGTGTGTGCGTGCGTGCGTGTGTGTGTGTGTCTATGTGGACATGAGAGATAATGAAACGAACTGAACCTTTATTTTACAACGGTAAAAGTATTGGCATGTGGCGGCCATTTTTCATTCTTGCCGTTGAGAGAGAGAGAGAGAGAGAGAGAGAGAGAGAGAGAGAGAGAGAGAGAGAGAGAGAGAGAGAGAGAGAGAGAGAGAGAGAGAGAGAGAGAGAGAGAGAGAGAGAGAGAGAGAGAGAGAGAGAGAGAGAGAGAGAGAGAGAGAGAGAGAGAGAGAGAGAGAGAGAGAGAGGAAGAGAGAAGAGAGAGAGAGAGAGAGGAAGGGAGAAGAAAGAGAGAGAGAGAGAGAGAGAGAGAGAGAGAGAGAGAGAGAGAGAGAGAGAGAGAGAGAGAGAGAGAGAGAGAGAGAGAGAGAGAGAGAGAGAGAGAGAGAGAGAGAGAGAGAGAGAGAGAGAGAGAGAGAGACACAGAAAGAGAGGGAGGAGTGAAAGAGAGCTTCGTCCACTACATTATTTGCAGTCAGTCCCACGTAGACGATTCTGGAGAAATATCTGTGTTTTTGTTGAATTACATCAGACACTTTATGATATTCGTGTATTGGGGTCTGTCTACACGAATGAACAATAGTGAATGAAAATAGTAAGATTTCATCGGATTACTTCTTTTGACAGTGGTTTTCACGACATGGGATACTGCGACTTGGACAAGTCAGGGTGTGGCTGCAAGTTGGCACTCGAGAATGAGCGGCGTGGGGGCAACGCCACTGTACGGGCCCAGAAGATGTGTAGCAAACAAACAAACAAGTATTTCACGAGAATCATGTCTCACAGACGTCGTGACAGTTGGATAGTAGTTCCACTGAAATCGTGCGAGTGAGTCGGCCCTTTAATAAGATGTGAACTTCAGCTACAGCGGCAGCCATTCCTGAGGTGTAGAAGATAGTAGATAGGCAGATGCGGGTTGCTGAGCCAGTGATGTGTGTTGCTAGTCTACGGCACAGGGGTACTTTCTAGCTTGCTACTATAGGCCTGTCGGTCTACTATAGGTGGGAAATGCATCATCCTGGATTGCATTGGAGAAAAAGAACCGGGGAGTAAAAGTTACTGAGAGAGAGAGAGAGAGAGAGAGAGAGAGAGAGAGAGAGAGAGAGAGAGAGAGAGAGAGAGAGAGAGAGAGAGAGAGAGAGAGAGAAGGAGAGAGGGGGGGGAGAGAGAGAAGGGGAGAGAGAGGGTGTGAGATAGAGAGAGAGAGAGGGGAAAATAGACAAAAATACATATCTAATAACAATAAATAAAGAATAACGGACGAAGACAGACAGACAGAGAGAGAGAGAGAGAGAGAGAGAGAGAGAGAGAGAGAGAGAGAGAGAGAGAGAGAGAGAGAGAGAGAGAGAGAGAGAGAGAGAGAGAGACAGAGAGAGAGAGAGAGAGACAGAGAGAGAGAGAGAGAGAGAGAGAGAGAGAGAGAGATATACAGACTTCAGACTTCAGAGAGAGGTACAGAGAGAGAGAGAGAGAGAGAGAGAGAGAGAGAGAGAGAGAGAGAGAGAGAGAGAGAGAGAGAGAGAGAGAGAGAGAGAGAGAGAGAGAGAGAGAGAGAGAGAGAGAGAGAGAGAGAGAGAGAGAGAGAGAGAGAGAGAGAGAGAGAGAGAGAGAGAGAGAGAGAGAGAGAGAGAGAGAGAGAGAGAGAGAGAGAGAGATACAGAGAGAGAGAGAGAAAGAGAGAGAAATGGAGACACAGAGAGTGAGCGACATATATATATATTGGGAGAAAAAGTAAATCAGCACATTATTTTCTTTTATTCTTTTCAGAACACAGAACAAATCGTAAAGTTAAAATTAATGTTATTCAGTTTCTTTCTTAAGTTCACAAACTGATACATTGGACACAAACAAAGTTTTATTAAAGCAAACTATATATATAAGAGGAAAGCTTAATGGTGTGGTTGTTTTTTCTTCTTCAATCCTTGTACGTTTATATCATACTTCGAAGAAGGAAAGCGCATCAGTCTACCTGATCCAGGCACACCTCTCTACATTCCTCCTCACTGGGAGTATGTTGGTGTTTACTACGATTTCTATGACCTCCCCTATTGAATCCTTCACTGGATCCACCAACATGGCATCCCATCTCTTCTACTCTCTTCGAGGGATTGTAATTTTAGAACATTATTATTTTTCTTATTTTACACAAGATTTTTACCATTTCTTTTGAATTAAGTGCTGGTTTGCTTTTATTGTGGACTTTCAATCTGGTGCAAAGAGACAACCTTACTCTTGGAGAAGGTTTTCTAGCTCAGTTTGAATGTTCACTGTGGACATTCTTTGCAGGCCGATATGCAGACTGAAGAGTCTTTCTCAAAGACGAAACAGCTGTCTTTGCATGGGCATTGTCTATCTCCCCCATTGGGAGAAAAAGTAAATCAGCACATTATTTTCTTTTATTCTTTTCAGAACACAGAACAAATCGTAAAGTTAAAATTAATGTTATTCAGTTTCTTTCTTAAGTTCACAAACTGATACATTGGACACAAACAAAGTTTTATTAAAGCAAACTATATATATAAGAGGACATTTAATGGTGTGGTTGTTTTTTCTTCTTCAATCCTTGTACGTTTATATATATATATATATATATATATATATATATATATATATATATATATATATATATATATATATATATATATATCAGAACAAAAAAAGAGAATGAAAACTAACAAGAAAGAATGTAGACTATTCCCAATATTTCGGCTTTTGGCCTTGGACGCGGGACAGACAGTAGAACAAACTTGACGTAACAAATACAACACGTAACTTTTCTTGACGTCATTGTTGTGACCCACATTCTGTGTGAATAATTAGATTGTGTTGCAGTGTGTGTGTGTGTGTGTGTGTGTGTGTGTGTGTGTGTGTGTGTGTGTGTGTGTGTGTGTGTGTGTGTGTGTGTGTGTGTGTGTGTGTTTGATAATTCATTTGGACTATTGAGTCCACATAATTAAAAAAATGAATCCCCCAGTACAGTCTCCTATCTCTCTCTCTCTCTCTCTCTCTCTCTCTCTCTCTCTCTCTCTCTCTCTCTCTCTCTCTCTCTCTCTCTCTCTCTCTCTCTCTCTCTCTCTCTCTCTCTCTCTCTCTCTCTCTCTCTCCTCTCTCTCTCTCTCTCTCACTCTCTCTCTCTCTCATATCCATGTCCGCTCAGTCCATCTTTGTAGTTATCAATTCCAAACTATGTAGAACTAACGCCAGATGTCTTAAGACCCTTTAGTTAAGAGAGTGGGCATGTATCATGGGTAAAGCATCTTCATTATAAACAAATTAATCATATCCACTATGATAATGCCAAGAGAGTGGGTGTGTAACCTGGGCCAAGCGTCTCCACTATAAACAAATAGAGCATATCCCCTAGGAACAGGTCAAGAGAGTGGATCCTGGGTAAAGCATCTCCACTATAAACAAATAACAGAGCTCGATGGAGAAATAACTGCCCTCTCAGACACTTCAGTAGAGAGAGTTCAGACCCAGCGGAGCCATGGTCTTCACCTTGTCTATCCAGAACTTTTCACGACGGAGTCTGGACTCCTTGCTCTGGACGAAGACCTGTTCGCGGATGATGCATCTGACATTCTCACAGGAATGTCCGGCCAAGTTGAAGTGCTCTGCCACCAGAGTCCCAGTGTTGTGCCTGATATGGGACCGGTGTAGAGTGAACCTCACGCTAACTGAGTTTTTTGTCTCTCCAACATACTGGGCGTTTCTACATAGTTCGCAGAACAGCAGGTAGAAGACGTTAGTCGATCCACAGCATAGGTTCTGCCTGATGGTGAACCTCTCCCCCCGTGGTTTCCATCAGATGAAGACAGCAGGCGGCGCACGTCTTGGAACATCTGTGGCAACCAGGATCCACATCACAGGGCAGGGCAGGAGTTTATATATATATAGAGAGAGAGACCAATTCACCACCTACATCAATTCCATCCACCCAACCATCAAGTTCACCATCAGCAACTCCAAGACCAGTATTCCCTTCCTTGACATTCTCATTAAGATCGAAGACGGCTACTTAACATCAAGCCTCTTTGTCAAGTCCACAGACACCAAAGCCTACCTTCCATACAGCTCAAGTCATCCAAGGCACTGCGTAAACGGCATACCATCAAGCCAGTTTTTACGACTTCGACGCCTTTGCAGCAACGATGAGGACTTTGAACGCCAGTGCAACACAATGGCCAACAACTTCAAAAAGAAGTGCTATCCAGAGTGGGCTATCAAAAAGGGAAGAGAGAAGGCCAAAGCAACACAACGAGGGAGTACACTCGAGTACCAGCCACAAAAGAAAGCCGGGAGAGTTCTCATGGTGGTGACCCACAATCCCCGCAACCCTCCACTCAGCAAATATCTCAGGGACAGTCTGCCTACCCTCCACCAGAGCGCCAGGATGAGGAAAGTGGCTCTTGAACCCCCCATCCTGGGAGAACGGAACAGCAGATCCCTGAGAGATTTGCTGATGCCTTCAGCTCCTCCTGCCCTGCCCTGTGTCGTGGATCCTGGCTGCCACAGATGTTCCAAGACGTGCGCTGCCTGCCGTCTTCATCTGATGGAAGCCACGGGGTTCTCCAGTGACAGGACGGGGGAGAGGTTCACCATCAGGCAGAACCTATCCTGTGGATCGACTAACGTCATCTACTTGCTGTTCTGCGAACTATGTAGAAACGCCCAGTATGTTGGAGAGACAAAGAACTCAGTTAGCGTAAGGTTCACTCTACACCGGTCCCATATCAGGCACAACACTGGGACTCTGGTGGCAGAGCACTTCAACTTGGCCGGACATTCCTGTGAGAATGTCAGATGCATCATCCTCGAACAGGTCTTTGTCCAGAGCAAGGAGTCCAGACTCCGTCGTGAAAAGTTCTGGATGGACAAGCTGAAGACCATGGCTCCGCTGGGTCTGAACTCTCTCTAATGAATTGTCTGAGAGAGCACTTATTTATCCATCGAGCTGTGCTATTTGTTTATAGTGGAGATGCTTTACCCAGGATCCACTCTCTTGACCTGTTCCTAGGGGAGATGCTTTATTTGTTTATAGTGGAGACGCTTGGCCCAGGTTACACACTCACTCTCTTGGCATTATCATAGTGGAGATGCTGAATTTGTTTATAATGAAGATGCTTTACCCATGATACATGCCCACTCTCTTAACTAACGGGTCTTAAGACATCTGGCGTTAGTTCTACATAGTTTGGAAGTGATAACTACAAAGATGGACAGAGCGGACATGGATATGAGAGAGAGAGTGAGAGTGAGAGAGAGAGAGAGAGAGAGAGAGAGAGAGAGAGAGAGAGAGAGAGAGAGAGAGAGAGAGAGAGAGAGAGAGAGAGAGAGAGAGAGAGAGAGAGAGAGAGAGAGAGAGAGAGAGAGAGAGAGAGAGAGATAGGAGACTGTACTGGGGGATTCTTTCTTTTATTATTATTTTTTTATTTATTATGTGGACTCAATAGTCCAAACGAATTATCAAACACACACACACACACACACACACACACACACACACACACACACACACACACACACACACACACACACACACAACACAATCTAAATTATACACACAGAATGTGGGTCACACACACACACACACACTGCAACACAATCTAATTATACACACAGAATGTGGGTCACAACAATGACGTCAAGAAAAGTTACGTGTTGTATTTGTTACGTCAAGTTTGTTCTACTGTCTGTCCCGCGTCCAAGGCCAAAAGCCGAAATATTGGGAATAGTCTACATTCTTTCTTGTTAGTTTTCATTCTCTTTTTTTGTTCTGATATATATATATATATATATATATATATATATATATATATAGAGAGAGAGAGAGAGAGAGAGAGAGAGAGAGAGAGAAGAGAGAGAGAGAGAGGAGAGAGAGAGAGAGAGAGAGAGAGAGAGAGAGAGAGAGAGAGAGAGAGAGAGAATAATAATCAAAGGATTTGCACCAACAAAAACACTTTCCACACTTTTAAAAAACGTTCCTTTTTCTTTAATATGACAAAAATAAAACAGAGAGAAAAGGAAAACATAACAGAATAATAATAAGAAGAAATACACATAAATATAAATAAACCCCTTAATATTTACAGAGAGAGTGAGAGAGAGAGAGAGAGAGAGAGAGAGAGAGAGAGAGAGAGAGAGAGAGAGAGAGAGAGAGAGAGAGAGAGAGAGAGAGAGAGAGAGAGAGAGAGAGAGAGAGAGAGAGAGAGACTGAGAGAGAGAGAGATACAGAGAGAGAGACAGACAGACAGAGAGAGAGAGAAAGATAGAGAGAGAGAGATAGAGAGCGACAGAGAGAGAGAGACAGAGAGAGAGAGAGAGAGAGAGAGAGAGAGAGAGAGAGAGAGAGAGAGAGAGAGAGAGAGAGAGAGAGAGAGAGAGAGAGAGAGAGAGAGAACTCAGAACTCAGAAACTTTATTTTACAAGGAAAATAATTTAGGCTGGGCCTAGTCTTCCATTCTGGCCTTGGTTCTAA
>CM065708.1:21112899-21143877 GCA_017654935.2 Phymorhynchus buccinoides | reverse complement strand
TTCCTTTGGAGGATCGGTGGAATGTTTCCCGTTGGCTGTGGTTCAAGTAGATACCCCTTTCTACTCTGGTCCCCTCACATGTTGCGTCATTGATGATCCCATTGCGGATCTTATCCTTGGAAATGTGGAGGGTGTGCAGCCTATCCCTGGACTGATTGTGGGAGGAAGTCCTTCAGTCTGTTCTGTCCCTCCTGACCGTCCTGTATCTCCTCCTGTTGCCTCTGCTTCCGCACAGTTTGCCGACACACACAGTGCTGGAGCCGTTACTACATGCTCGCAGGCAAAGAGAGAGGATAAGTGTCCCACCCCCCTTGACAATCCTACTTCCCCATTGTCAGTGACCCCTGATCGTTTGGCGACTCTGCAGCGTGAAGATGCGACTTTGAAACCTCTGTTTGGTTTGGCAGAGAGTGGAGAACGCAAGTTTTCGGGTGAAAACTCGTATGTGTTTTCGGTTGTCAATGGAGTTTTGTATCGACATTTCCAGTCGAAGAAAGATGTGGTGGATCAGGTGGTTGTTCCCACATCGTTGCGTGAATCGGTGTTGTCCACAGCTCATGATGGTTTGCTGGCAGGACACTGTGGTGTCAAACGGACGCTTTTCCGTGTTCAGCGTCGTTTCCATTGGCCAGGTATCACATCAGATGTCAGTCGCTTTGTTCGTTCATGTGACGTGTGTCAGAGGTGTACTCCTAAAGGTAAGTTTCCACATGTTTCTTTAGAGTTCATGCCGCGCATTGAAGAGCCTTTCAAACGTGTGGCCATAGACATTGTTGGTCCTTTGTCCCCACCCTCGGAGGAGAAGCATCGTTACCTCCTCACTGTCATTGATGTGGCTTCTCGTTACCCAGAGGCAATTCCTTTGAAGTCCATTGATTCGGTGTCTGTGGCTGAAGCTCTGTTCACGGTCTTTTCTCGTATGGGTTTTCCGGAGCAGATTCTATCAGACAATGGCTCCAATTTCACGTCGGACATGATGAAAGAGTTTCATCGCTTGTTGTCCATCAAAGGTGTCTTCACATCACCGTATCATGCTCAGTCAAACGGTGTGGTTGAGCGTTTTCACGGAACTCTGAAGAAGGTCATCCAGCATCAGCCTCGTTTGTGGCATCGCTATCTACCCGCCTTGCTTTTTGCATGCCGGGAGATGCCCAATGAGTCCACAGGTTTTTCACCCTTTGAGCTCATGTTTGGGAGAAAGGCTCGTGGTCCCATGGATTTGTTGGCCAATTCGTGGTCTGGTGGTCAAGAGGCTCAGGAGACAAAATCTGTCTATCAGTACATTTTAGACTTGAAGAACGTGCTTGTTGATTCTTGCAAAATCGCCCACGATTCTGTTGAAGGGGCTAGAAAGAAACAGAAGTTCTATCATGACAGGAAGAGTCGTGATCGTAAGTTCAAGGTTGGAGACGAAGTGTTGGTTCTTCTGCCTACCTCTTCAAACAAGCTACAGCTGATGTGGCGTGGACCCTTCAAGGTGACGAAGGCGCACAACGTTGATTATCGTGTTGACATGGGTGGTATTCATAGGCTTTTTCACGCTAACATATTGAAGCTCTACACTCGTCGGTCCTCAGGTGTGTCTGCTGCTGCTGCTGCAGATACAAGTGTCCAATCAGCCATTTATGTGACAGAACCGGTGCCATTCTCGTCCATCATTGGTCTGCACTTCTGTGAGCAGACGTGTAAGGTTCTCCAAGCTGCTCCTGTTGCCCCATTGACGAAACCCCTTCCCTCTTGCACGGCGGTTGTTCGGTCAGACAGCAATGATTCTCTTCCTGTTCCCACTTTACCCTCTACCAGTGAAAGCAAGGAGACATTTCGGGACGTGAGTTATGATCCTGAATTGTCAGAAAGTCAAACTGAAGAAATGAAGGCTGTGTTTTCCAAGTTTCCTTCAATTCTGTCTGCTGATCCAGGAGCTTTTGAAGGCGATGTTGTTCATGAAATTCGTGTCACTACAGATGAGCCCATAAGGCGTAAACAGTATCCACTCCCTTTCTCGTCCAAGGAAACGATAGTCAAGGAGGTACAGTCTATGCTTTCTCTAGGTGTGACCGAACCTTCCAGTTCACCCTATTGTTCTCCTGTGGTGCTTGTTAGCAAGAAAGATGGCTCTGTCCGGTTTTGCATTGATTTTCGAGCTTTGAATAAAGTGACCGTATTCGACACAGAACCAATCCCTGATGTTGACGAGATGTTTACGAAGCTTTCTGGTGCGAAATACTTCACAAAGATTGATTTATCCAAAGGTTACTGGCAGTTGTTCATAAAGCCAGAGGACAGGCCCAAAACTGCCTTTCAGACTTCAGTGGGCTTGTTCCAGTTCGTCCGCATGCCTTTCGGGCTGATTTCAGCACCAGCTACTTTTGCAGGGATGATGAGGTCGCTGTTGCACGACTCGGCCATCAATTTCTTTGATGACATTTTGGTACAGAGTGCTGACTGGGATCAACATCTTAAGGATGTTAAGGATGTTCTGTCCAAACTCAAGAAATCAGGTTTGACTGCACGTCCAAAGAAGATCTTTGCTGGTTTCCAGCAGTTGGAGTTTTTGGGACATCTTGTTGGGTGAGGGTCTTTGCAGCCTGTTCCGGAGAAGGTCAGCAAAATTCTTGCCATTGCTACCCCAACCACCAAACGTCAGGTCAGAGCTTTGTTGGGTCTTGTAGGGTACTACCGTAGATATGTGCCCAACTTTTCCTCAGTGACAGCACCCATTTCAGATTTGTTGTCCAAGAAGGCAGGCCGCAGTGTGGTTTGGTCTCCAGCATGTGCAGAGGCACTGAAGACCATTCAGACCATTCTGTCTTCACGCCCTGTCCTGGTGCTGCCAGATCTTGCATTGCCATTTGTTGTACGCACTGATGCCAGTTCTCTGGGCATTGGTGGTGTCCTCTTGCAGGAACATGGTGATGATCTTCATCCTGTAGCTTTTGTCAGCCGCAAACTTCTGGACAGGGAAATGCGTTACAGCACAATCGAGCGAGAATGTCTTGCCATCATCTGGGTGATTTCTCGTTTCCAGCGTTACCTGTGGGGAAAGCAGTTTGTGCTCAACACTGACCATCGTCCCCTGACGTACCTGCTGTCTGGACGTTTCAAGAACGCCCGCATCATGAGATGGTCTTTGTCCCTACAGGAGTTTTCCTTCGACATTGAGCCTTTGGCAGGAGCCAAGAACTTGTTTGCCGACTTCTTGTCGCGATCAGATTGTGACCAGGTGGTTCCAGATTCTGTCTGAATTCCTGTCTTGATTTTGCTACTTGCAGGTCATTTGATGATTGTAACTAATCATGGGGTATTGTTGTTGTTTTTGGTGGTTTTTATCCCTTTGGAATATTGCATCTGAAGGATTGAAGCTATTTTCTCACTTGAAGATATCTTGTAAACTACGAGGTCGTCGGCTCAAATCAAGAACCTAGCGTGCAAATTGCTCCGCGAAAGAACTGAGTATTTTTTGTGTGGTTGTGCGTGTTGCCCTTAGGTTTTTGCTGCTGTTACTATTCTTTGATATATGTATGATTGTGTGAGTGATTGAGTGTAAATAAATTGTTGTTAATATTTCAAATTGGCTTTGTTTATAATGTTTGTGGAGAGACTGAATTTCGTTCCTGACACTCTCTCTCTCTCTGATCCCTAAAAAATATTACAATCATCCTGCTTTTAGGCTAGTTTTGCTGATGTGTGACTCTAGATGTATATTTAGCCTTGCAATGTACTTGTCTGATGCACTTAGAATTCGTAATGAAACAATGCAATATTTTCTGCTATTATCTTGATACTGTTTGTTATGTTTATCTGTTTGAATTGTGAAGATTTCCCATTGTTACCCCTTCCCTCATGATATGCGCAGATGGCCTGATCATTAAACAGTTGTTGTTCTCTCTCTCTCTCTCTCTCTCTCTCTCTCTCTCTCTCTCTCTCTCTCTCTCTCTCTCTCTCTCTCTCTCTCTCTCTCTCTCTCTCTCTCTCTCTCTCTCTCTCAAAGTAATTTCATGCACTCACACGTTTGTCATGACTGGAACAATTCCAGTTTTTCTTATCTTGGAAGTACTAAGAAGACTTTGCACAACTCCAAAGATTTGAAGTAGTCAGGTATGTTAAGTCAGAGGGAGTCAAATTTCGTACTGGACATGACAGTTTATTTCAAGCTTAGCCAGTGATTGTTGTTCTTACTGACTGCAACATACCAGCCAGAAGCTGCTATTAATCACACAAGGGACGAATAAGACTAATAATACTTTCTGGCGATTACCCCTAGTAATGTTATCATCAAACACACCTCTATATGTTGTTGGTATTGTTGTCATCGTCGTAGTACCCTGGCTTAAAGACTCCTGGGATCATCCCAACAGCCTGAAGAACTTGAACACTACAGTAGAAATGCACCAGAACATAATGAGAACATTACGTGTGTGACCGGTTTTGATTAGCCCCGCCACGTGGGCAGCCACACTCCGACTTCGGAGGAACCCCTCTATATAAAATCACTTACGCAGGCTTCCTCTTTTAAGGGATTGACGCGCCATGCCAGGAATCAGCCTTGGGGCATCACCTCAAAGGGTCCTGGGGCATCACCTCAAAGGGTCTTGTTGGAACGTGTCCCATGTCTCGTGTCTGCCACGCGTTGCCTGACGGTGAACTGAACTGACCCTTTTCTTAAAGGGGCCTAACAAGCCTTCTAGGAGTGGGCAGGCTGAAAAGGGGGGGGGGGGGGTGAGTGCGTACGTGCGTGCGTGTGTGTGTTTGTGTGTGCATTGTGTTGTTTGTGCGCACGTTTTTTAAGCAAACAAAGTGATCAGGCTCTAGCCTGAGTGCCTGACCTGGATGCTACGCCCCTGCTTTAGGTCCTGGACTGAACCTGGTCATGACGTCAGAATCCTCCGGTTACGTCACCATGGCAAACAGAAGTGAACTCGATAGGGAACAGCTTGCACAGGTCATACCCGTACCAGCTGGACATTTTCTCATGGTCAGTTTTAAACGGCTGGTGACGAACCACCATGTGGAGTTACATCGCGGTCAGGGCACTCCCACAAACCTGCGCCAGTTTGAAAGAGTGTGGAGTCATGAAGATGCAGAGTCTGATTTAGCTCGCATGTTCCGTGCTGGCCATCATGACAACTTCATTCTCCAGGCTTCCAACGATCGTTACAAAGGCGGCATGCAGTCGCACAACGGCGACCAACTGCCGGATTACTATCGACGTTTCCAGTTTTTCTTTTCTTTGTTCTTTCACAACAACAAACCCAAAACAGTGAACGAGTTCACGTGGAACTGCTCAGTGGAGAACTACTCCAGCTTCCAGCCTCACGTTGACTGTAACCTGAGGACAGAGTGTGACGATGGACGAGATGAACATGAACACTGTCCTTTCAGCAGTGATGAATGTCAGGGTCTGGTGGCTATGTGTGGACGATGCTACCAATTTGGAAGGCCTCTGCAGAACAACGATGGAAATGATGAGTATTGCGAAACGAGTGATAAGCATTGTGAAGGAAGTGATGATTATTGTGAAATACATGGAGGTGTTGTTGGTTTTCCAATATGTGAGTATGATCCATACGGCATTCTTGTGGGAAAAGCACGTCGATTTTGGAGGTTCGTAAGATACTACAGTGGCATAACATATTTCCATATTTTGTTACCCGTGATGTACAAATACACAGCTCAAACGAGTGATAGAACAGTCATTTTCCATCATTTCAGTAGCGCAGGCCAACCTGCTTTGTTCTATAATCAGCTAAGGCTCATGGTTGACATTCAAACAATGAACATTCGCTACTATTATGCTAGCAGAGGCACTTATGGGGCAATCTGTGAAAGCAGGACCAACGAGACTAAAGACTATCTCCACAACATGATCTCCATGGCCAGTGCTCCAAAACTACTAACTGACAGACACTATAGTTTTAACGAGTGTCGGGATGATGATGCCACTTTTAAACATTTATTATGTGGTTCCAACAGACATGTACAGTGCCAAAAACAATCCATATTCAATTGTAACTCGTCTGATCAAGCGTTGTTTTTAAATATTCGGAATACCCCAGACCACAGTATTTATTCACTTCCAGCATTTCAATGTGGTAATAACGCTTTAATCACTCTGTCCTATTCCTTGGTGTGTGATTTTATATCTGACTGTCCAGATTCCAGCGATGAATCCTTCTGTCAGCATCCTGCATGCAGCCAGTCCTCTTTCACGTGTTCCAATGGTCAGTGCGTCTCCTACAGCCAGGTGTGTGAGGGTCTCCAACTGTGCAGGGACGAATCAGACAAAGAAAAGTGTACTTCAGATGAAATGATCAAACGTACACGTGTTCCTTCTCCTGCCTTAATACATTTTGACGGGTTTATACAATTCGAGGTAACACCTATGAATGTTACTGACTCCTGTCCGGATAGTCACTACCACTGTCCTGGTGAGTTCAACGACTGTCTGCCCATCTACACGCGGTGCAATGGGATGCATGACTGTATTGGACATGAAGACGAACAGTGGTGTGAGGAGATCACATGTCCAGGACTTCTCCAGTGCAGGTATTCCTCTGTGTGTGTACACAGTGATCACATCTGTGATGGCTACCCTCACTGTCCACATCATGACGATGAATCATGGTGTAGAATGGCCTGTCCAGTCAGCAGTTGCCTTTGTCAGGCTCATTCATTCCTCTGCTTCAAGCCATTCAATGCAAAACTCTTCTCTAGCCTCCACTCTTTGGATGCCTCTGGTTCAGGGATGACACCTTCTGATGTCAGTGAAAATGTTTATCTCATTCATTTGGTTCTTGTACACTGCGCTCTGACAAATCTGCCTAAACTTAAATTGTTAAACCTGAGATTCATCGATCTAAGTGACAACAGATTGGATCATGTCAACATCAGTTCTATTGCGAGGTTACAGAATCTGCAAGCTCTTTCCTTGTCTAAGAACCCTCTTACATATTTCAGCGCAGATCCTTCCTTTGATGCCCTGACCACAGTGCTACTGTCAGCAGACCTGTCATATACAAAAATCCAAGTGTTTGATTCTGAAGTATGGGCAATGTTTGCTCATTTACAGAAACTGAACTTAACCTTTACGTACATCCACACTATCGGCCCTAACGGTTTTAAGTACATTCCACATCTGACAAATCTCTACTTAGATGGCAGTCATGTGGAAAGGTTTTATGCGGATGTTTTTAAAGACCTTTCTCATCTACGTCTCATTTCAACACATAATTATAAACTATGCTGTAAACAAATTCTTCCCAATGGTTTTGATGGATCTTGTGATGCCCCTAAAAATGAAATCTCGTCATGTGAAGATCTGCTGCTGTCATGGACCTACCGTGGGTTTCTGTGGCTGATGGCCTGTCTGGCCATATCTGGTAACGTCTTCTGCTTCTGTGCACGTGTGTTTGTGAAACGAATGACGTCATCCAGCGGTTTCACCGTATTTGTTATGCACCTGACCATGTCTGACTTTCTGATGGGTCTTTACATGACTGTTATAGGAGTGGCTGATGAACACTACCGTGGTAGATATCTTTATCAGGAGGACTCCTGGAAAAGCAGTGTGACCTGTAAGATAGCTGGCTTTCTGTCTCTCCTGTCCAGTGAAGCGTCAGCTTTGTTGATCTGCCTGATCACTTTGGATCGTTTCATTGTCCTCTGCTTTCCGTTCAGCACCTGGCGATTTACAAAAATATCTGCAATCATGATTTGTCTGTTGGTCTGGCTGGTTGGCTGGTTTCTGGCCTTGTTGCCCTTGCTTCCTGTGACTTCACACTGGGAGTTCTATGGCCAGACAGGGATATGTATTCCACTGCCTGTCACGAGGAAAGAGTTCAAAGGACAAATCTATTCTGTTAGTGTTATGATTATTCTTAATTTTGTTTTATTTCTATTCATATCTGTTGGTCAGGCACTAGTCTACTGGTCAATACAAAATAATAGTATCAAAACCAATAGTGTGAGAGTTTCCAAAGACATGGCCATAGCACAACGGTTGATTAGTATTGCACTCACTGATTTCATGTGCTGGTTTCCTATTGGACTGTGTGGGATTTTAGCAATATCTGGAATCCCCATCCCTGGAAATGTGAATGTGGCTATGGCCATATTCATACTTCCTCTGAACTCTGCCATCAATCCTTTCATGTACACGCTGAATATGTGGACTGAAAAGCAGAGCAAGTCGAAGGAATCTGAACTTTTAAAGTGGATGGAGGCACAGAACGATTTTTCACAGCAGAAAATAGTGCAATGACCCAAGAAACAAATATGATATAGCAAATATTTACCTCCCGGACTTAGTAACACATTTCTGGCTTCAACCACAAGCGCAACTCATTAGGGTGGAAGAACCTATACTCGTTTAATATTCTACAAAAATAAATGAAGCTTGGCTGCAAAACCTGACTTTCAAAAAGGAAAAGGTAAGCAGGTTGGCAGTTTTAGTCCACAGCCTCTGAAGCAAATAATATAGTATTTTGTACTAAATAGACATATACTGGTGTTTTTAATGTGACGTTTAAGGGAAGTAACTGAATGAGTTGGCAATGAATGACTACTCACTATCCATAGAAGCACACGTCTGTGGGACTTTCAAGCTCTTATCTATTCACGCAAACAACAACCCACACCTGAACATTACGAACCACAGTAACATTTCCTTCCATATTACTCCCTCGTCGTTTGTAAATAAGAGGAGGTGACATTAAACAAAATGTGAATTAAATAAAATGGATTGCATATTAGATCATGTGATGTATGACTGTACAGTGGGTCATTGCATTTGCAGGTTTGACACCAAATCAAGAAATCAGCGGCAACGCTAACATAACATTTGCAACAATCCAACTGATATTTCCTGGAATAGAGTATTTTATTGATCAGAGGCAATTTGAACTTCGCCAGTTCAATGTTACAGACTGTCATAATATGAGATCGAATTTCGCGTCCTCGACCTTGACCCTGCGTGTATGCAGCAAGTACAATAGTTACTGTGAACTGTTCCTGCGGGTTAAACGATACATCATGGTCTTTGTTCGACGGTATCAGTACTGGTGTGACTCTGTTCAGTGGGAGACTGTTCTGTCAGTTAACGAGAAACGGCTGTTGAAATGGCACAGACACCATACTTTAATAGCTTGTGATCTGCATGGCCTTGAAGAGTATAATTATCACTGGCCACGTCAAAACCATGTATTTGTAGAACACAGGAACAATCCCCAAGTCACAATCAATTTGATTGAATTTACCCATTATGAAATCATCATTGAACCTTTGGGAGAAAACTCGGGGTACCTGAAAGTAATGCTACCAAGATGGTATGGTGAGTCTTGCAGTGGAGAATTAAAGGCTCCTGGTGGACACGTTATCATGATCAGTTATAATCAATCAATGATAAATACAGACTGTATCTGGAATTTGGGGCTCACACTTAGGTACACTAGCAAAGAAACAAACCGGGTGAAGGAGATCTGCTTTGTCTTTTCCAAACCTGCTGTCGTCTTTCCTACGTCTCATCTTGTCTATACAGTCAGACGTTTTAGCACTAATGACAGACTGTATTTTTCTAAGCTTCCCGACCATGTTAAACCCTGTAAGCTGCCCAGTGGTTTGTTCAACTGTTCTGTGCCTCACTACTCCCAGTTCCATGATCAGGTGCACTGTAATCTAAGGAAGGATTGTGACAGTGGACAGGACGAAACAGAACACTGTCCTTTCAGCAGTCCTCAATGTCAGGGACTCGTGGCTTCTGTCGGGAAATGTTTGAGCTTTGTAAGAGGACTAATTTATGCCAATCGTGCGAAAGGCGAATATATGTGTGCAGAGGCAGGTGGAAGGATTATTTCACTGAAAACAAGGAGGGAATTCAAAGATATTTTGCCGTATTTAAAAAGACATCATCTCTTTACATTAGCGTTAGGCTTAACTTCGGAATGGCATTCTGCACCTTTCAGTTACAGCAAGTTTAGAAAGTGGTTTGACAACACCTTTGTATATCACATGACCCATTTCAGTCTTACATATCAATCACACTATCCCGAACGAGTTATCTTTTATGGACGGTTATCTATACATGGAATCCATTATTCCAATAAGATACGACTAGTGGGCAACATGCTTTTATGTGAACATACATTACGTTCACGTATACATAATCAGTCTGAAATTACACTTGAGTGTTCAAACTTGACTGAGCACAAGATGAAAAGAACACGACAACTCTTGTTTGTTTCTCCGTACGGACAATTTTCACAACTGTTTTTGTATTTCAAGAGTAATATTGAGGCAATAACATCCAGGCATTCTCATTCATTTATGAATGTAAATAATCGTGACAACCTGTCCTCATCATCTCTTAAGACGACAGGCAGACATTTATTCCCCGGAGTGTTTTCATGTGGTGATGGTATCACAACAGTTCATTACACTTTCGTCTGTGACTTCAGACGGCACTGCCTTGATGACAGTGATGAGTCATTTTGCGAGCACCCCTTGTGTCATGGATTTGCGTGCAGCAACGCTCAGTGTGTTTCACACAACCAACGTTGTAACGAATTTTCAGACTGCTTGGACAGTTCTGATGAGGCGGATTGCAATTCAACAACTAAGTTTCACTATCTAATCAACGAAAAGATAGATCCACGATCCCAAAGATTTCACGTCAATTTGGACGGTACCGGTTACTTTACCTGGGAGATGATGAAAGCAGAGGACTCGTGTCCTGACACTCATTATCGCTGCCCCACTGAAATTCTGTACTGTCTCCCTGTCTACACTCGATGTAACGGGTTTAATGACTGCGTTTACGGAGAAGATGAACAGACCTGTGAGAAGATCAAATGTCCCCATTACTACCAGTGTCACGATTCCACAGTCTGTGTGCATGAAGATCACTTGTGTGATGGCTGGGGTCAGTGTCCACAGCATGATGATGAACTGACCTGTGACATGACCTGCCCTGAAGGCTGCCTCTGTCAAGGGGATTCCTTTGGGTGTGGTCAACCTTTTCCTGCAGATGTCTTTCCCCGCCTTCGTTATGTGGATGCTGCAGGGTCAGGGATGCTGCTGACTGACTTCTCACACAATGCATACCTTATTCACCTGAACATGGCTTATTGTTCTATGGATAATATTTCAGGTTTGAATATCAAGAACTTATTATTTATAGACATTTCAAATAATGCCATAACAACTCTGAATTGGTCCGTTTTCAATCAGTTGCCAAACGTTAGATCTTTGTCCCTGCAAAACAACCCTTTACGCAACATAACAAAAAAATCGTTAAAAAATATCCATTATGGACTAAGACAAATCGACTTGTCACAAACGTATCTCACGTCTCTTGAAAACAATGTTTTGTTAACATATACACATTTTGCAAAATATTTCAATGCGTCCTTTTGTGGTATTCATACAATTGGGTCTAAAGGCTTCAAAGCCATGCCTCAACTGGTTGGACTGGATTTAAAAGGAAACCCCTTAAGAAACTTCCCCTTGGATTTATATTCTAGGTTATACAGTTTGCAGCACGTGCATTTGTCCGATTACAGGCTTTGTTGTGACAAACTATTTCCCAAGCAACGTAGAACGTTAAAATGCTCTACCACAGAGGCTGCACTTCCATCATGCAGGACACTGCTCCCTTCCGAGATTCACGAGGTTTTGTTTTGGATGGTGACTGTATCAGCCATTTTAGGAAATTTTACATGTGTCGTGATTTCATTTTCTGTGAAGGAAATTTTTGGTACCAGGTTCACACTGACTGTCGCTCACATGCATCTTGCTGGTTTCTGCATGGGATGCCATGTTGGCATTGCCTTGGCAGCTCACTATCTATCTCAAGGGGAATACATATGGTTTGAACAGGCATGGACCAGCAGTGTTGCATGCAAGGTCAGCGGCTTTCTGTTTACGTTATCGCAAGAAGAGCCACTGTTTGTCATGGTGTTTATCTGTTTAGATCACATGCTGACTTTTTGCTTTCCAAGTTATTCGTTGATATCGAATCAACGTACCACAGTCATAGTTTCTACCATGATGTGGCTTGTCGGCATCCTGTTGTCTCTGGTACCCTTTCTACCTGGACTGTCTCACTGGGGTCTTTCAGGCCAGTCTGGTCTGTGTCGGCTGGCTTTGTTTCAACACTATCAGTCTCTGAATAAGTTTACCTGGTTCAAAGTGATCACAACAATAAACTGTATCCTGTGCATGGTGATCATGATGTTTTGCTTTGTAAGTCGAAGGAGAACACCAGCATACAGAATCATGTTGGACCCAGAACAGAGGTTTCTGTATTCCTGTGTCCAGCTGATGAACAAAGTGTCCACCAAGGAGGCCGTGTGCTGGTTTGTGTTGGGTATATCTACACTGTTGGCTACATGTGGTGTGAGTGGGTCAGACAAGATCCAGGACCCTCTGGTAGTGTTTCTGTTACCCCTCAACTCTGCCCTCAACCCTGTGCTCTACGTGTGGACTGCACTGACACAGCACAGAGAGAAAACACGGGAAGAAAAGGTGATCAAAATACTGCACTCTAAACTTGGAATGGCATCCAGAAAACAAAGGCGCATAAACGAATGAAAAACAATTCAATCGTCATATATTAAGATCAAGATACCCAAGTCTTGGAGTATATGAACATTAAACATGTATATTACTGGCACAGTGCAAACTTCCCCTTAAGAGATGACACAAAGTCAGTTTCAAATGTTAAACCGTATCACAGCACAGGTTGTAGGTAAAGGTGATTATGAACTGAACTTCACTGAACTTTTAAGATAGGGCTTTATAAACGTTTTCTTGTTGCCCTATCAAATGATCATTGTTGATTTTCATTTGTGACGTTGAGAAATAAAATACTATTTAAGCCAACTGAACTTCACACATCGGGAAGAGAATCCAGTGTTTGCTCTAAAAGGTAGAGATTAAACAAACAGATTGACAAACATACAGACGTGCACACAGTGCACAGTCTTTGGCAGAGGCAAAACAAAGGGGGAGAACGTACAGGCAATGGTTGGACCATCGAAAGGGGGACAATTTGAACTGCTGTGTTTTCTAATTGGGAAAAAAAAGGTTCTTGTGTGAGTTAAGTACGTTAAAGCAAGTGGATGTATAACAAAAACGCTCTGCGTTTATTTGTCCAATAGAGAGTATAATGTTAAGGGAGCAATAAAACGTACACATAACGAGAGCGAGTCAATTTCAGCACACCGTGAAAAAGAGGGGAGTCAGCTTTGACAAGAACGATCACAGGCCCTGAAAACACGCTTCTTTTTTCTTTCTTTTTCTAACGAAGGTGCGGTAGCTCTTCGCACAGGTTCAGTTGGCTCATTTGTTCGGACTGAAGATGAATTCGAGCTGTTTTGCGACAGTACCGCGTCTACATTATCAACATGGATTCTCCCTGTGACAAAATTGCACAGCTCGAATCGTCTGCTAATATCGACGCGGTCAATTTTTTCGAGCAGTTGGTAGTCATGGAGTTGAGTAGCCTAGCCTAGATCCACGGCTAGATTTTTCAAGTGGCACGCACAGAATGGTTTGTGTAGATATGTGACATCTGGTACTGTTGATTCATTCGAACCATGAATCTTCGTTGTGTATTAGCATTAAATGTTGTCGTCAGCGCTGAATGAATCCTAGGGGTAGCACTGCACAGCTTGTCAAATTCTGGGTTTGGTAGGAACAGCTCGCGTTGCAAGACGGTAATGCTATGTCAAGCCGTGAGATATATTACTGTGACGTCAAGTTTCTAATAGCAACAGTGTATTCTTACACCTTTTCTCACGCACGTTTACACTAAGCCTATGGGTTATTATATGCAAATGATATCTCTGGATATCGTTTTATATCTCACGGCTGGCAGGCCTCTTTGGCACTACTTGTACATCGGTATATAGACCTATGTTGTCACTTCCGGTTCAGGCTTTTCCGTGCACCAAATGAAAGCTGCCTGACTAATCGTCAAAATGTTACAGTTACCTAAATATGCCCATTTAATACAGCTAAATGTTTGAAATACAGAATAGCGGAAGTATTCCTCATTCACACACACACACACACACACACACACACACACACACACACACACACACACACACACACAGGCACACACTCACGCACGCACGCACGCAACGCAACACACGCGCACGCACGCACACACGCACGCACGCACACACGCACACACACGCACACACACGCACACGCACGCACACACGCACACACACACACACACACACACACACACACACACACACACACACACACACACACACACACACACACACACAGCACAGCAATATTGAGGAAACATTGTGCTAACATTGGCTAAAACATTGGACCTTTGCTGCTAATGCAACATGAGCACACTTGCCACGAAAGAACAAAAGCTATGGATTGAATAGTTACAAACCGAAAAGGACCTGAAATGGTTTCCAAAGTACTTATAGGTAAAGCAAAATCACCAGCTGCATCCGCAACACCAATAGCAATGATAGCAATAATAACAACCACAATACTGGTATTAACCATCATCATTACAATCGTCACCACCATCTTTACCCCCATCATTATCATTAGCAAAGAAAGTATATAAACATTCTTCTGGAATCAATAGTAGCTAAGTCAAGTGAATATGCAAAGTACATACATGACAATCATGTGTAATGTACTTAAATATGGGAAGTGGTAAATATGGATTAGAACACATTAGAAGAGCCATCAAGTTAGGATTTCCCATACAAAGCAAGAAGAAAAAATAAAGAAAAATATACAGTGTGGCAAACACAGATACTGACACACACATATTGTACACACAGACACTGACACACACATATTGTACACACACACACACATTGTACACACAGACACTGACACACATATCTTGTACACACACACACATACACATGCACGCAAATGCACTCAATCAGTGACATGGATGCAATCATATTCATGTATAGTACATACGCTTCCCAGCTATACCTCACCAACTCACCCCTCCACACACACACACACCGAAAAACACCCCCCCAAAAAAAACAAAAAAACAAAAAAAAGGGGGAAAAAGGGTACTTTTGAAGATTGTTTTTCTTTGTGTGTGTATGCATGATGCGTGAAAGAAAAAAGTAAAATAAGCTAATACACTTGATGCTGACCATAGAGTTACATAGGAAGGTATGCAAGTCGCACATGGTATTTTTCAAGAACATAAGGAGAAAGAACTTTAGGAATTTTAGGTGAAATTATGAAACTACTGTCAAAGGTTCTTGCCGTATAATTTATAACAGACATATATTTTTCTACATTGTACCTGTTTTTAATACGGAAATAAAAGCGTGTAGGTTAGGCTGAACATCTTGAAGTTTGCATTTGTAAATATAAAATTTGGCTAACAGAATTACAAGGTCCATTACTTTATCATGTTTTACGTTTTGCTTAGCAAATCAGACAAGTACACTTAACAGTGATGTTGGTTGAAACTGACTCAATTATCCTTGATTTTCAGTGTCCGACGTTTGTGAATGTTTACGGTTTCTGCTCGTTTTGCAACCATAACTTTTGCAAACATAGGCACAAAAGTCATGTTGATGATATTAGGCACACTTGTTCACAAGCAAAAGATCTATCTTCTTGCATATATTTTAACTTATCAGATCTGACACCGCAAAAACCGAAAATGCAAATTTTCATATGCAAAGAAACATTAATGATTTTAAGGTGTAATTTTGATAAGAGACTTAACTTAAATTGAATAGCTGTTCACTCTTGCGCTTGTGCTGCTTACGTCACTCACTAAGCAGTAGACTCAAACAAGTTGAACTGTGCTTCACTTCAATTCAGCAGTGTCGCCCATGCAGGAAACTTCAATGAGCTGGAAAAAAGTTATCCCAACGCAAAAGATAACCTTTTTAGGGGTGGATATAGACACATAAAAAAGCACTCTCTCTCTCTCTCGGTAGGGGCAAACTACAAAACATTAGGCAAGAACTCGAACTGTTCGCAAGCAAGAAGCAATCAACCAAACGCCAATTACAGCGCTTGGCGGGGTTGCTCAACTGGGCCTGTCAGGCTTTCCGTGGTGGTAGTTTTTTCACGCGCCGCATACTTGACGCTATAAGGCCCTTGCAGCAGCAACATCATAAAGTGAAGCTCAACAAAGACTTTAGATGCGATGTAGGGTGGTGACTAACTTTCTTGGACACATCATGTTCATGTTGACGCCTGTAGAAAAGCTTATGGCGCTTTCTGCGCTGGGGATTCGGTCTATGGCGTGTTTGTTAAAGATGTGCCAGCCTTTAGTCAGTTACACATTAACTACAAAGAAGGATACGCAGCAGTGGAAGGTGTAGAACGTTGGGCACCTACTTTCCGTGACAGTGCAGTGATTGTACATACTGACAACAGCACGGCAAAGGCCGTAAAAAATAAAGGCTGCAGTCGTAACAGTCTTGTTAACTGCTTCCTGAGGAAACTATTTTGGCTCAGTGCAAAATACAATTTATCTGTGCGGGTGATTCATGTGCCAGGGCAAGTGAACATTATCCCGGACACGATATCACAGTTACATGAACCGGGCAAGCTCAATAAATTACGGACCCTGATAGGAAATTGGTTTAATTTTATGAAATTATTGGTGGCTGATTGATGTTGGACTGCTTTACTCGTTCTGATTGTTTATTAATTAATAATGGATTGATTGGTTGTTTGATAGTTTAATAGTTTGGTATATTTGTAGTCGACTAGTTTTGGCTGATTGAGTGTTTAACTATCTGTTTCATCGACTCAATATGTAATCGGATTATTTGTTGTTGTTGTTTTTCTCTTTAATTTACCTCTTTATTTATATCTGTTTATTTATTTACTTACTAATTTGTTTCTTTTTGCTTAACTGTTTAAATCCACAAGAATTGATGTTATTTTCTAGTTTTTGATGCGTATGTTATGTGTCATTATAACCCCCCCCCCCCCCCCAGCTTCCCTATGATACGGGCAGAAGGTCTATTCATTAAAATTGTTTGAATCTCTCTCTCTCTCTCTCTCTCTCTCTCTCTCTCTCTCTCTCTCTCTCTCTCTCTCTCTCTCTCTCTCTCTCTCTCTCTCTCTCTCTCTCTCTCTCTCTCTCTATCTCTCTCTCTCTCGATCTCTCTCTCTCTCTATCTCTCTCTCTCTCTCTCTCTCTCTCTCTCTCTCTCTCTCTCTCTCTCTCTCTCTCTCAATGGGCTCCATGCCTATTTCAGAGGCAACCAGCTGGTCGTGGCAGGCCCGCTACGCCCTCACCCAAGAAGCTATGCAGATGCAGCAAGACGTGGCACCTTCTCCCACCAGTCCCCTAGATCAGCGAGGCCAGACCAGGCGTCCTCCATACGTGGCACCTTCTCCAACCAGTCCCCCAGATCAGCGAGGCCAGATCAGGCGTCGTCCAGACGTGGCACCAGTGATGAACCCAAATCAGCGACCCCCGCGAGAAAGGAAGACCCCCCATCCTCCAACAGCTTGATTCAGCTGCAAGACAACAGCAGTGACAGTGAGAGTGCACTGGCTGGTGTCCCCCCTGCTCAGACCTCGTCTGCATGTGAGTCCAGCACTTCGCTTGATTCAGTGCAGCAGGAGAGGCAGGCACACCAAGAAGAAGAAGGCCAGACTCATGCTGATGACGATCACGGCACTGGAGAAGAAGGCGTGACTGTCAACCCGCAGGAAGAAAGCACAGAAACGGAAAACCCCAAACCTGATGACGTCATGGCAGGAAAATCTCAGCCTCAAAAAAACATTACAATGGATGACACAGCCGTCTTTTTCGACGCTGTCAGCGCTGTTGCTAACCCCCCCACCCCCTCTCCTCCTGAACCACCAGCCCCCTCCATTGAAAGCTCTGTATCTGAAGTAAGCAACCACGTGCAAAGCGAGAACAGCGTGCAGAAGGAAGAAAGCTTGCAAGACGTGTCTGACTCTCAGCCGGTTACTCGTGCTAGATCGCGTGTAAAGAAAAGCAAAATGACAACAACAAACGGCAAATGACACTGAGTGAGAGTGTGGATAGAAGCAGTCGTACACACAGTGTGGGTTCTTGTGTTTCTTATGTGTCCAGTTATACTGATGCTAAAGCATAGGATTATGGCCCGGTCCATAGCAAAAGTGCCTGTCCATCCACAAAAATGAATGTGAGTTTTCTTACTTATAACATTGAAGGGTTGGGTAGGCTGTATGAAAGTGGGGTTCGTTCTTACATTTCTAATTTTGATTTTGTTCTGCTTGTGGAAACTTTCTCTACGTCTTTCCCTTCTCATTTGTTTCTATTTCATGATGTATTTTTGTCTCCCGATATTAAGATAACTGATGCTGTAACAGCCAGGCTATCTGGAGGTGCTGTACTGTTAGTTAAAAAATAATTAAATGGTTGTGTTGAGCAAGTTCTTGTTGAAGCTGACAATACTGTGGTGTTGAAACTTTCGAAAGACTTACTTGAAACAGAAAAAGACGTAATGTTGATGGAGTGCTATATACCCCCTGTGAACTCTGTGTATTACAAGGAAACAGAAATTTCAAATGGCATATCTCTGATTGAACAGTGTATGCTGGACATTATGGAGCAAACTGGTGATCTTCCATTTATCATTTTAGGAGACTTGAATGCCAGAACAGGGTGTGAAAATAGTGTTCCTATGAATGACGTTGATGTAGCTTTTGATGTATTCAACTCTGATGAAAGTGATGATGTGAGTGAGTCAGTTAAACGAGTTTCTAAAGATCTGACATTGAATGAATTTGGAAAGTACCTCCTTAACTTGTGTGATTATTTCGATTTAACAATCATGAACGGCATGTTTGGGGGTAGTTCGGGAAATTTCACTTACATTTCTTCTACAGGCTGTAGTGTTATAGACTATTATATTGTTTCTAGAAGCTTGTGTTATCTAAAGGCCACACTTAATGTTGCAGAAAAAATTGAAAGTAAGCACATGCCTGTAGAGTTTTATGTCGGGTTAAATGGGGAAACTGTTAGTTGTGAAAAACATTCACAGAAGATATTTAGTATTGACAAATTTGTGTGGTTATCTGAAAAAAGCCAAGAATTTATGACTAAGCTGCAATCAGATGACGTTCAAAATTGTTTTGTTGATGCGGAAAACTTAATCACTGAAAATATTACTTCTGCTCTTAGAAAATTTAATGAAGGGCTTCTGTTAGCTGGAGAATGTATGAAAAAAGACAATAACCATTGGCAAAGAAAAACAACAGAAATGGTATGACGGTGAGTGTAGAGCTAACAGGCAGTGTGTCCGTCAGTCACTCAGAGCTTTGCACAGGGGTCACAGTGAAAAAGAAGATTATACAACATTAAGGAATGATTATAAAGATTTATTGAGAGATAAGCAGATTTCTTACAAGAAATATATCATTGACACTCTCTATGAAAATATAAATGATCCGACTATTTTCTGGAAAAGTATTAAGTCTGTTATTTCTACTTCGTCTGTATCAAACAACATAGAGAAAGACGAATGGCATAATCACTTTTATAAAGTGTTTAATCCTGACAATACTTGTGATGCTGACCCTCCTGGTAATGCAAGCGTCGAAGAGGAGGAGGAGGAGGGGGAGGAGGAGAGAGGAGGGGGAGGGAGGAGGAGGGGGAGGAGGAGGCTGGAGGGAAAAAGTAAGAGACATAAGCAGCCTTGAACGTGACATTACTGAGGCAGAGGTTTATGCTGCTATCCGAAATTAAAAAAATGGGAAGGTTCCTGGGTCTGATAAAATTATTGGTGAGTTTTTCAAACACTCTGCTGTTGATATTGTCCCTTTTCTTGTTGAATATTTTAATACACTTTTTTTTTATCTGGATCGTATCCTGAGGGCTGGACAGATGCTTTAATTCATCCCTTGTATAAGAAAGGTGATCCCGAAAATCCTGATAACTATCGAGGAATATCCTTACTTAACATTTGCAGCAAATTGTACAGTTTCATTCTTAATAAAAGACTTACTTCTTGAATAAATGAAAATGATTTGGTAAGCGAGTATCAGGCTGGTTTTCGTAAAGGCTATTGTACTATGGATCACATATTCACTTTAACTGCTATGATACAACGTCAACTGTCATTCCACCGTAAACTGTATGTGGGTTTTAATGATTTCAAGAAAGCCTTTGATTCTGTTGTGCGTGGTAAACTTTGGAAAATTTTGAAAAAAAGAGGCGTTAAAGGTAAAATGTACAATGCAATTAAGGGAATGTATAAGGCTGTTAAAGGATGAGTTCTATCAAATAATTATTTAACTGACTCATTTATGTGCCCTCAGGGTGCAAAGCAGGGTGGAATTTGCAGTCCCACATTGTTCTCGCTCTTTATCAACGAATTAGCTAATGGTATTCAAGAATGTGGTAGACATGGCATTCAACTGTTCCCAGATCTACTTGAAATTCTAATCCTTTTGTTTGCTGACGATGTGATTCTTGTCTCTGATACTGTCAGTGGTCTTCAAAATCAACTCAATATTCTTTATGATAGTTACTCGTCTTAACCTTATTGTAAATCTAGATAAATCAAATATTATTGTGTTCAGAAATGGTGGGCATATAGCGTCTAATGAATCCTGGTTTTATGGTGTACATTGTATTAAAGTTGTCAACGCATATGAATATTTAGGGATAATCTTATCTACAAGGCTATCATTTACGCATGCATTAAATGATCTTGGAAATCGTGCCTAAAAAGGAGTCATTAGAATTCTACAATTACTGTGGACAATTGGAGAACGATCTCCTCAAATCTTTTTTAAACTCTTCGATACCCAGATTCAACCCATGCTTACGTATGGGGCTGAAATCTGGGGTGTCATAGCAGATGTGAGTCCTATAGAAAAAGTTCACTTGTTTGCCTGAACAGATTTTTAAATGTAACTATAAGAACACCAAATAGTCTAGTTTACGGTGAGCTAGGACGGCACCCTTTATATATCAATTGTCTTTTGAAATCTGTCAGATTTTGGCTTCGCATTATTAAAATGCCTCATCAACGCCTGCCCTTCAAAGCGTATCAAATGTTGCTTTATTTGCATGAACAAAATCGGTTAACTTGGGCGTCCTCAGTTTTCTTTGTTTTATATAAATACGGATTTGATCAGGTGTGGCTAAATCAGGGTGTTGGTGATGAAAGATATTTTCTTGCTGCACTTAAAGAAAGACTTGTCTTATCATACACAGCAGATTGGTCAAAAGAACTTTCAACGAAAGAACGATTTACTTTTTATTCAACATTTAAAACAACTTTGTTCTTGTCTCCTTATTTGTGCGAATTAAAACACATAAAAGCAAGAAACTTTTTGATACGTTTAAGACTTGGTGTTTCCCCCTTAAAAACACATAGATTTCGTTATTCCAATTCTAACACAGATTACTCTTGCCCCTTTTGTAGAGAAGAATCAGAAACAGAGGTGCATTTTATACTTAAGTGTCCTAAATATGCTGATATTCGAGAAAGATACATTCCAAGAAAATATTTTAATCATCCGTCTAGTTTCAAGCTTTCTATTCTTCTTGCCTCAACTCATAGGCCTACAATAATGCGCCTCTCTTTCTATGTGTGTAAGGCTTTTGAACTCCGTAATTCATTATGAGAATTTCATGTTTTGTCATGTGTCATCGAATATGCATTGAATGTGCTTTCTTTAGTATAACAAGTCAGCCTAAAACTTATTGTGCGATATTACTACAGTACTCCCCGTTTATAGTAAACTCGGTTATAAGAAATTTCGGTTACAGTAAAGGAAAGCACTGGTTCCCGGCCAAAGGTCTACTGTTTTATTACTAAATAGACCTCGGATAGTAGCAACTCGGTTATAATTTTAAAAAAACTGCTATAGTAAAGTTACTTTTGGTTCCCCACAGGACTGGCTCCTTGGTTACAATTTTTAAAAAAAGAAGTCCTCTTCGTGACCTTTGTAAATACGTCACCAATGTATGCGTCACAATCTCATCACTCCCCCCACCCACCCATAATAACAACTGGGTTATAATTAAAATTTAAAAAACTCCTATAGTAAAGTCATTTGTGGTTCCTCTTCGTTACAATAAAAAAAAAATTGTCCTCTTCCTGACCTTTGTAAATACGTCATCAATATATACGTCACAGTCTCACTACTCCCTCTACCCACCTTCATCAACGAAATTGAAAGGCACTCAAAAGCATGTTTCTTTCCCCTCATTACTTAGTGAAAAAAAAAAGAATCCGAAAAAAAATATATATACAGCCGAATCCGCTTATAAGAAACTCGCTTATAAGAAAACTCGCTTACAATGAAGCAAAAAAAAATTCCCTGCCGAACTTCTTCTTTCTTATCTATGATCAAAACTGGGATATAAGAAACTCGCTTATAAGAAAACTCGGTTATAAGCAAGCAATTTTTTTCTCCCATCTGCAATGGAAACTTGGATATAAGAAAATTATGTCATACAAGAGAGTTGGTTTGCAGTTCATTTTCTTATAAGCGAGTTCTATTTACTTATAAGCGAATTACCATTGACAACATTTTCTTAAAGACCCCCCCAGATCACGAGTCAAAATCACGGGTTCCACCTGTTTTCCTTCTTATAGCTGGTACAAAATCTTGTTTTGACCAGGTTTGACTCCCATACAAATGCCCCCAAATGGAAAACGAAACATTTTAAAGAGCAGCCTCAATTTGATGTTGGGGGAATTTGTATGTGGGTCACAGCTACCCAGAAAAAAACAAGGGACTTAATCGTGTTGGGTCAGTGTGTCTTTAAAAGTGAGTTGGACCTGAACTGAAAGGATGTTCCTAGAAAATTGAAGTCGTCCCAAAAAGGGAAAGTTTACATCAAACCAGTTGTGTCACAGACATTCTAAACAGTACAGGCACTAGATTACAAGACTAATTGAGTTGTTTTTGTTCCTTTATTCCATACTTTCCTTCAGTATTCTGTGCAAAATAAATGTTGAGCAGAAGAAAAAAATATGAGTACTTTTGTGTTGGTGGTAGAGAGACAAGGGAAAAACTTCACAATGTTTTCTTATATCTGAGTTTCGAATATAAGAAAATTTGGATAAACAAAACATCATCTCCCTTCGATTTTCTTATAACCGAGTTTTGCTGTATTTTGATTTGATGATGGGTTTATATTTAGTATTTTACGTTAGCTTTGACTTTGAAAAACGTCATCGGATAAGATAAAAAATACCATCAAAACTTTACTATATCCGAACATCGTTTATAAGAAAAACCTGTTATAGTAAAGGAAAAGCCTTGCTCCCCTGCACTTTACTATCAGTGGGGTGTATACTGTATAAGGCATGTATTTTGTTTCATTGTGGTCTTAATTATGTATCTGTTCCGTGGCTATAGAATTAATGAGTTTATTTGATTTCTATTTTAACAATCTGTTATACTGTAATCCTTTCTATGTTATTATTTTCATTAATTAATGTTGTGTGGATGTATGTTCCTTTTATGTACTCATTCTTTGAAATGGGACTAAGGCCTAATCAGTAAATCATTCAGACTCAGACTCAGACTCAGACTCAGACTCTCTCTCTCTCTCTCTCCTCTCTCTCCCTCTCTCTCTCTCTCTCTCTCTCTCTCTCTCTCTCTCTCTCTCTCTCTCTCTCTCTCTCTCTCTCTCTCTCTCTCTCTCTCTCTCTCTCTCTCTTAAAGTAAGTTCATGCACTCACACGTTTGTCGTGATTGGAACAATTCAATTTTTTCTTATCTTGGAAGAACTAAGCAGACTTTGCACAACTCCAAAGATTTGAAGTAGTCAGGTATCAAATCAGAGGGAGTCAAATTTCGTACTGGACATGACAATTTCTTTCAAGCTTAGCCAGTGATTGTTGTTCTTACTGACTGCAACATACCAGCCAGAAGCTGCTATTAATCACAAAAGGGACAAAGAAGACTAATAATACTTTCTGGCGAATACCACTAGTATATGTTGTTGGTATTGTTGTCGTCGTAGTACCCTGGCTTAAAGACACCTGGGATCATCCCAACAGCCTGAAGAACTTGAACACTATGGTAGAAATGCACCAGAACATAATGAGAACATTATGTGTGTGACCGGTTTTGTTTGGCCCGCCACGTGGACAGCCACACTCCGACTTCGGAGGAACACCTCTATATAAAATCACTTACGCAGGCTTCCTCTTTTAAGGGATTGACTCATGGCCAGACGCGCCATGCCAGGAATCAGCCTTGGGGCATCACCTCAAAGGGTCTTGGGGCATCACCTCAAAGGGTCTTGTTGGAGCGTGTCCCATGTCTCATGTCTGTCACGCGTTGCCTGACGGTGAACTGAACTGACCCTTTTCTTAAATCTGGGGCCTAGCAAGCCTTCTAGGAGTGGGCAGGCTGAAATGGGGGTGTGGGGTGGGGGGGGGGGGTGAGTGTGTGCGGGGGGGTGTGGGGGGGGGGGGGGGGGGGGGGGAGTGCGTGCGTGCGTGTGTGTGTTTGTGTGTGCGTTGTGTTGTGTGTGCACGCGGTTTTTTTTGCTACACCCCTGCTTTAGGTCCCGGACTGAACCTAGTCATGACGTCACAATCCTCTGGTTATGTCACCATGGCAAACAGAAGTGAACTCGACAGGGAACAGCTTGCACAGGTTATACCCGTACCAGCTGGACATTTTCTCATGGTCAGTTTTAAACGGCTGGTGACGGACCACCGTGTGGAGTTTTATCGCGGTCAGGGCACTCCCCCAAACCTGCGCCAGTTTGAAAGAGTGTGGAGTCATGAAGATGCAGAGTCTGATGCAGCTCGCATGTTCCGTGCTGGCCATCATGACAACTTCATTCTCCAGGCTGCCAACGATCGCTACAAAGGTGGCACGCAGTCGCACAACAACGGCGACCAACTACCGGATGACTATCGACGTTTTCAGTTTTTCTTTTCTTTGTTCTTTCACAACAACAAACCCAAAACAGTGAACGAGTTCACGTGGAACTGCTCAGAGGAGAACTACTCCAGCTTCCAGCCTCACGTTGACTGTAACCTGACGATGGACGAGATGAGCATGAACACTGTCCTTTCAGCAGTGACGAATGTCAGGGTCTGGTGGCTATGTGTGGACGATGCTACCAATTTGGAAGGCCTCTGCAGAACAAGGATCAAAATGATGAGCATTGCGGAACGAGTCATAAGAATAATGTAACAAGTGCCGATTATTGTGAAATACATGGAGGGGTTGTTGGTTTTCCAATATGTCAGTATGATCCATACGGCATTCTTGTGAAAAAAGCACGTCGATTTTGGAGGTTCATAGGATACTACAATGGCATAACATATTTCCGTGTTTTACTACCCGTGATGTACAAATACACAGCTCAAAGTGGTGACAGAACAGTCCTTTTTCATCATTTCAGTAAGATAGACACTCTTTCTTTTGGTTATCGTCTGTTGGCTGTTTATGTAGTTGACATTCAAACAATGAACATATATTATGATAGCAGATGCACGTATGGGGCAATCTGTGAAAGCAGGACCAACGTGACTAAAGACTATCTCCACAACATGATCTCCTTGGCCAGTGCTCCAAAACTACTAACAGACAGACACTATAGTTTTACTGAGTGTCGGGATGATGATGCCACTTTCAAACATTTATTATGTGGTTCCAACAGACATGTACTGTGCCAAAAACAATCCATATTCAATTGCAGCTCATCTGATCAAGCGTTGTCTTTAAAACTTCTGAATACCCGCAAACACATTACTTATTCACTTCCAGCATTTTCATGTGATAATAACGCTTTAATCACTCTGTCCTATTCTTTGGTGTGTGATTTTATATCTGACTGTCCAGATTCCAGCGATGAATCCTTCTGTCAGTATCCTGTGTGCAGCCAGTCCTCTTTCACGTGTTCCAATGGTCAGTGCGTCTCCTACAGCAAGGTGTGTGAGGGCATTCCACAGTGCAGGGACGAATCAGACAATGAAAAGTGTACTTCGCACGAAATCATCAAACATACACGTGTTCCTTCTCCTGCCTTAATAAATTTTGACGGGTTCATACAATTCGAGGTAACACCTATGAATGTTAATGACTCCTGTCCAGATAGTCATTACCACTGTCCTGGTGAGTTCACTGACTGCATGCCCATCTACACGCGGTGCAATGGGGTGCATGACTGTATTGGACATGAAGACGAACAGTGGTGTGAGGAGATCACATGTCCAGGACTTCTCCAGTGCAGGTATTCCTCTGTGTGTGTACACAGTGATCACATCTGTGATGGCTATCCTCACTGTCCACAGCATGACGATGAATCATGGTGTAGTATGACCTGTCCAGTCAGCAGTTGCCTTTGTCAGGCTCATTCATTCCTCTGCTTCAAGCCATTTAATGCAAAACTCTTCTCTAACCTCCACTCTTTGGATGCCTCTGGTTCAGGGATGACACCTTCTGATGTCAGTGAAAATGTTTATCTCATTCATTTGGTTCTTCCACACTGCGGTCTGACAAATCTGCCTAAACTGAAATGGTTAAACCTGAGATTCATCGATCTAAGTGACAACAGATTGGATCATGTCAACATCAGTTCTATTGCAGGGTTACAAAATCTGCAAGCTCTTTCCTTGTCTAGGAACCCTCTTACATCTTTCAGCGCAGATCGTTCCTTAGATGCCCTGACCACAGTGCTACTGTCAGCAGACCTGTCATATACACAAATCCAAGTGTTTGATTCTGAAGTATGGGCAATGTTTGCTCATTTACAGAAACTGAACTTAACATTTACGGACATCCACACTATCGGCCCTAACGGTTTTATGTACATTCCATATCTGACAGATCTCTACTTAGAAGGCAGTCCTGTCGAAGCGTTTCATTCAGATGTTTTTAAAGACCTTTCTCATCTACGTCACATTTCAACACATAATTATAAACTATGCTGTAAACAAATTCTTCCCAATGGTTTTGATGGATCTTGTGTTGCCCCTAAAGATGAAATCGCATCATGTGAAGATCTGCTGCAGTCATGGACCTACCGTGGGTTTCTGTGGCTGATGGCCTGTCTGGCCATATCTGGTAACGTCTTCTGCTTCTGTGCACGTGTGTTTGTGAAACGAATAACGTCATCCAGCGGTTTTACCATATTTGTTATCCACCTGACCATGGCTGACTTTCTGATGGGTCTTTATATGACTGTTATAGGAGTGGCTGATGAACACTACCGTGGTAGATATCTTTATCAGGATGACTCCTGGAAAAGCAGTGTGACCTGTAAGATAGCTGGCTTTCTGTCTCTCTTGTCCAGTGAAGCGTCAGCTTTGTTGATCTGCCTGATCACTTTGGATCGTTTCATTGTCCTCTGCTTTCCGTTCAGCACATGGCGATTTACAAATATATCTGCAATCATGGTTTGTCTTCTGGTCTGGCTGGTTGGCTGGTTTCTGGCCTTGTTGCCCTTGCTTCCTGTGACTTCACACTGGGAGTTCTATGGCCAGACAGGGATCTGTATTCCACTGCCTGTCATGAGGAAAGAGTTCAAAGGACAAATCTATTCTGTTAGTGTTATGATTATTCTTAATTTTGTTCTATTTCTATTCATATCTGTTGGTCAGGCACTAGTCTACTGGTCAATACAAAAGAATAGTATCAAAACCAATAGTGTGAGAGTTTCCAAGGACATGGCTATAGCACAACGATTGATTAGTATTGCACTAACGGATTTCATGTGCTGGTTTCCTATTGGACTGTGTGGGATTTTAGCAATATCTGGGATCCCCATCCCTGGAAATGTGAATGTGGCTCTTGCGATATTCATGCTTCCTCTGAACTCTGCCATCAATCCTTTCATGTACACACTGAATATGTGGACTGAAAAGCAGAGGAAGTCCAAGGAATCTGAACTTGTAAAGTGGATGGAGGCACAGAACGATTTCTCACAGCATAAAGCAGTGTAATTCACAGTTGTTTGTGACCCAGGAAACAAATATGATATTGCAAACATTTACCCCCCGAACTTAGTAACATATTTCTAGTTTCAACCACAAGCGTAACTCATTAGGGTGAAAGAACCTATACTCGTTTAATATTCTACAAAAATACAGGGTTTTGAAGCAAACAAATTGAAGCTTGGCTACAAAAAACGACTTTCAGAAAGGAAAACAGAACGCAGGTTGGCAGTTTTAGTCCACAGCCACTGAACCAAGTAATTTAGTTTGTTTGGTACTAAATGGAAATGTACTGTGTGTCTTTAATGTCACGTTTAGGGGAAGTAACTGAATGAGTTGGCAATGAATGCCTACTCACGACCCATATAAGCACACGTCTGTGGGACTTTCAAGCTCTTATCTATTCACCCAAACAACAACCCACAATGAAGGATGCACCGCAATGCGAAAACCTGAACTTTACGAACCACAGTAACATTTCCTTCCATACTACTCCTAACTTGCTCACCCTCGTCGTTTGTAAATAAGAGGAAGCGAAATTAAACAAAATATGAATTAAATAAAATGGTTTGCCTATTAGATCATGTGATGTACGACTGTACAGTGGGTCATTGCATTTGCAGGTTTGACACCAAATCAAGAAATCAGCGGCAACGCTAACATAACATTTGCAACAATCCAACGGATATTTCCTGGAATAGAGTATTTCATTGATCAGAGGCAATTTGAACTTTGCCAGTTCAATGTTACGGACTGTCATGATATGAGAGCGAATCTCGCGTCCTCGAACTTGACCCTGCGTTTATGCAGCAAGTACAGCAGTTACTGTGAACTGTTCCTGTGGGTTAAACGATACATCAGGGTCTTTGTTCGACGGTATCAGTACTGGTGTGATTCTGTTCAGTGGGAGACTGTTTTGTCCTTTTACGCGAAAAGTCGGGGGGAATGGCACAGATGACGTTCTTTAATAGCTTGTGATCTGCATGGCCTTGAAGAGTATAATTATCACAATCGAGGTCAAAACCATGTATTTGTAGAACACAGGAACAGTCCCCAAGTCACAATCGATTTGATTGAATTTACCCATTATGAAATCATCATTGAACCTTTGGGAGAAAACTCGGGGTACATGAAACTAATGTCATCAAGGTATGATGAGTCTGCCAGTGGAGAATTAAAGGCTCCTGGTGGACACGTTATCATGATCGGTTATAATCAATCAGTAAGAAATAGAGGGTGTGTCTGGAATGAGGGGCTCAAACATAGGTACACTAGCAAAGAAACAAACCAGGTGAAGGAGATCTGCTTCGACTTTTCCAAATCTGCTGTCGTCTTTCCTACGTCTCATCTTGTCTATGCAGTCAGATATTTTTACACTAATGACAGATTGTATTTTTCTAAGCTTCCCGACCATGTTAAACCCTGTAAGCTGCCCAGTGGTTTGTTCAACTGTTCTGTGGCTGACTTTCTGATGGGTTTTTATATGACTGTTATAGGAGTGGCTGATGAACACTACCGTGGTAGATATCTTTATCAGGATGACTCCTGGAAAAGCAGTGTGACCTGTAAGATAGCTGGCTTTCTCTCTCTGCTGTCCAGTGAAGCGTCAGCTTTGTTGATCTGCCTGATCACTTTGGATCGTTTCATTGTCCTCTGCTTTCCGTTCAGCACATGGCGATTTACAAAAATATCTGCAATCATGGTTTGTCTTTTGGTCTGGCTGGTTGGCTGGTTTCTGGCCTTGTTGCCCTTGCTTCCTGTGACTTCACACTGGGAGTTCTATGGCCAGACAGGGATCTGTATTCCACTGCCTCTCATGAGGAAAGAGTTCAAAGGACACATCTATTCTGTTAGTGTTATGATTATTCTTAATTTTGTTTTATTTCTATTCATATCTGTTGGTCAGGCACTAGTCTACTGGTCAATACAAAATAATAGTATCAAAACCAATAGTGTGAGAGTTTCCAAAGACATGGCCATAGCACAACGGTTGATTAGTATTGCACTCACTGATTTCATGTGCTGGTTTCCTATTGGACTGTGTGGGATTTTAGCAATATCTGGAATCCCCATCCCTGGAAATGTGAATGTGGCTATGGCCATATTCATACTTCCTCTGAACTCTGCCATCAATCCTTTCATGTACACGCTGAATATGTGGACTGAAAAGCAGAGGAAGTCGAAGGAATCTGAACTTTTAAAGTGGATGGAGGCACAGAACGATTTTTCACAGCAGAAAATAGTGCAATGACCCAAGAAACAAATATGATATAGCAAATATTTACCTCCCGGACTCAGTAACACATTTCTGGCTTCAACCACAAGCGCAACTCATTAGGGTGGAAGAACCTATACCCGTTTAATATTCTACAAAAATAAATGAAGCTTGGCTGCAAAACCTGACTTTCAAAAAGGAAAAGGTAAGCAGGTTGGCAGTTTTAGTCCACAGCCTCTGAGGCAAATAATATAGTATTTTGTACTAAATAGACATATACTGGTGTTTTTAATGTCACGTTTAGGGGAAGTAACTGAATGAGTTGGCAATGAATGACTACTCACTATCCATAGAAGCACACGTCTGTGGGACTTTCAAGCTCTTATCTATTCACCCAAACAACAACCCACAATGAAGGCTGCACCGCAATGCGAAAGCCTGAACTTTATGAACCACAGTAACATTTCCTTCCATATTACTCCCTCGTCGTTTGTAAATAAGAGGAGGTGACATTAAACAAAATGTGAATTAAATCAAATGGATTGCATATTAGATCATGTGATGTATGACTGTACAGTGGGTCATTGCATTTGCAGGTTTGACACCAAATCAAGAAATCAGCGGCAACGCTAACATAACATTTGCAACAATCCAATGGTTATTTCCTGGAATAGAGTATTTCATTGATCAGAGGCAATTTGAACTTTGCCAGTTCAATGTTACGGACTGTCATGATATGAGAGCGAATTTCGCGTCCTCGAACTTGACCCTGCGTTTATGCAGCAAGTACAATAGTTACTGTGAACTGTTCCTGCGGGTTAAACGATACATCATGGTCTTTGTTCGACGGTA
>CM065708.1:21086667-21112399 GCA_017654935.2 Phymorhynchus buccinoides | reverse complement strand
AACAGAGTCACACCAGTACTGATACCGTCGAACAAAGACCATGATGTATCGTTTAACCCGCAGGAACAGTTCACAGTAACTATTGTACTTGCTGCATACACGCAGGGTCAAGGTCGAGGACGCGAAATTCGATCTCATATTATGACAGTCTGTAACATTGAACTGGCGAAGTTCAAATTGCCTCTGATCAATAAAATACTCTATTCCAGGAAATATCAGTTGGATTGTTGCAAATGTTATGTTAGCGTTGCCGCTGATTTCTTGATTTGGTGTCAAACCTGCAAATGCAATGACCCACTGTACAGTCATACATCACATGATCTAATATGCAATCCATTTGATTTAATTCACATTTTGTTTAATGTCACCTCCTCTTATTTACAAACGACGAGGGAGTAATATGGAAGGAAATGTTACTGTGGTTCGTAATGTTCAGGTGTGGGTTGTTGTTTGCGTGAATAGATAAGAGCTTGAAAGTCCCACAGACGTGTGCTTCTATGGATAGTGAGTAGTCATTCATTGCCAACTCATTCAGTTACTTCCCTTAAACGTCACATTAAAAACACCAGTATATGTCTATTTAGTACAAAATACTATACTATTTGCTTCAGAGGCTGTGGACTAAAACTGCCAACCTGCTTACCTTTTCCTTTTTGAAAGTCAGGTTTTGCAGCCAAGCTTCATTTATTTTTGTAGAATATTAAACGAGTATAGGTTCTTCCACCCTAATGAGTTGCGCTTGTGGTTGAAGCCAGAAATGTGTTACTAAGTCCGGGAGGTAAATATTTGCTATATCATATTTGTTTCTTGGGTCATTGCACTATTTTCTGCTGTGAAAAATCGTTCTGTGCCTCCATCCACTTTAAAAGTTCAGATTCCTTCGACTTCCTCTGCTTTTCAGTCCACATATTCAGCGTGTACATGAAAGGATTGATGGCAGAGTTCAGAGGAAGTATGAATATGGCCATAGCCACATTCACATTTCCAGGGATGGGGATTCCAGATATTGCTAAAATCCCACACAGTCCAATAGGAAACCAGCACATGAAATCAGTGAGTGCAATACTAATCAACCGTTGTGCTATGGCCATGTCTTTGGAAACTCTCACACTATTGGTTTTGATACTATTATTTTGTATTGACCAGTAGACTAGTGCCTGACCAACAGATATGAATAGAAATAAAACAAAATTAAGAATAATCATAACACTAACAGAATAGATGTGTCCTTTGAACTCTTTCCTCATGAGAGGCAGTGGAATACAGATCCCTGTCTGGCCATAGAACTCCCAGTGTGAAGTCACAGGAAGCAAGGGCAACAAGGCCAGAAACCAGCCAACCAGCCAGACCAAAAGACAAACCATGATTGCAGATATTTTTGTAAATCGCCATGTGCTGAACGGAAAGCAGAGGACAATGAAACGATCCAAAGTGATCAGGCAGATCAACAAAGCTGACGCTTCACTGGACAGCAGAGAGAGAAAGCCAGCTATCTTACAGGTCACACTGCTTTTCCAGGAGTCATCCTGATAAAGATATCTACCACGGTAGTGTTCATCAGCCACTCCTATAACAGTCATATAAAAACCCATCAGAAAGTCAGCCACAGAACAGTTGAACAAACCACTGGGCAGCTTACAGGGTTTAACATGGTCGGGAAGCTTAGAAAAATACAATCTGTCATTAGTGTAAAAATATCTGACTGCATAGACAAGATGAGACGTAGGAAAGACGACAGCAGATTTGGAAAAGTCGAAGCAGATCTCCTTCACCTGGTTTGGTTCTTTGCTAGTGTACCTATGTTTGAGCCCCTCATTCCAGACACACCCTCTATTTCTTACTGATTGATTATAACCGATCATGATAACGTGTCCACCAGGAGCCTTTAATTCTCCACTGGCAGACTCATCATACCTTGATGACATTAGTTTCATGTACCCCGAGTTTTCTCCCAAAGGTTCAATGATGATTTCATAATGGGTAAATTCAATCAAATCGATTGTGACTTGGGGACTGTTCCTGTGTTCTACAAATACATGGTTTTGACCTCGATTGTGATAATTATACTCTTCAAGGCCATGCAGATCACAAGCTATTAAAGAACGTCATCTGTGCCATTCCCCCCGACTTTTCGCGTAAAAGGACAAAACAGTCTCCCACTGAACAGAATCACACCAGTACTGATACCGTCGAACAAAGACCCTGATGTATCGTTTAACCCACAGGAACAGTTCACAGTAACTGCTGTACTTGCTGCATAAACGCAGGGTCAAGTTCGAGGACGCGAGATTCGCTCTCATATCATGACAGTCCGTAACATTGAACTGGCAAAGTTCAAATTGCCTCTGATCAATGAAATACTCTATTCCAGGAAATATCCGTTGGATTGTTGCAAATGTTATGTTAGCGTTGCCGCTGATTTCTTGATTTTGTGTCAAACCTGCAAATGCAATGACCCACTGTACAGTCGTACATCACATGATCTAATAGGCAAACCATTTTATTTAATTCATATTTTGTTTAATTTCGCTTCCTCTTATTTACAAACGACGAGGGTGAGCAAGTTAGGAGTAGTATGGAAGGAAATGTTACTGTGGTTCGTAAAGTTCAGGTTTTCGCATTGCGGTGCATCCTTCATTGTGGGTTGTTGTTTGGGTGAATAGATAAGAGCTTGAAAGTCCCACAGACGTGTGCTTATATGGGTCGTGAGTAGGCATTCATTGCCAACTCATTCAGTTACTTCCCCTAAACGTGACATTAAAGACACACAGTACATTTCCATTTAGTACCAAAAAAACTAAATTACTTGGTTCAGTGGCTGTGGACTAAAACTGCCAACCTGCGTTCTGTTTTCCTTTCTGAAAGTCGGTTTTTGTAGCCAAGCTTCAATTTGTTTGCTTCAAAACCCTGTATTTTTGTAGAATATTAAACGAGTATAGGTTCTTTCACCCTAATGAGTTACGCTTGTGGTTGAAACTAGAAATATGTTACTAAGTTCGGGGGGTAAATGTTTGCAATATCATATTTGTTTCCTGGGTCACAAACAACTGTGCATTACACTGCTTTATGCTGTGAGAAATCGTTCTGTGCCTCCATCCACTTTACAAGTTCAGATTCCTTGGACTTCCTCTGCTTTTCAGTCCACATATTCAGTGTGTACATGAAAGGATTGATGGCAGAGTTCAGAGGAAGCATGAATATCGCAAGAGCCACATTCACATTTCCAGGGATGGGGATCCCAGATATTGCTAAAATCCCACACAGTCCAATAGGAAACCAGCACATGAAATCCGTTAGTGCAATACTAATCAATCGTTGTGCTATAGCCATGTCCTTGGAAACTCTCACACTATTGGTTTTGATACTATTCTTTTGTATTGACCAGTAGACTAGTGCCTGACCAACAGATATGAATAGAAATAGAACAAAATTAAGAATAATCATAACACTAACAGAATAGATTTGTCCTTTGAACTCTTTCCTCATGACAGGCAGTGGAATACAGATCCCTGTCTGGCCATAGAACTCCCAGTGTGAAGTCACAGGAAGCAAGGGCAACAAGGCCAGAAACCAGCCAACCAGCCAGACCAGAAGACAAACCATGATTGCAGATATATTTGTAAATCGCCATGTGCTGAACGGAAAGCAGAGGACAATGAAACGATCCAAAGTGATCAGGCAGATCAACAAAGCTGACGCTTCACTGGACAAGAGAGACAGAAAGCCAGCTATCTTACAGGTCACACTGCTTTTCCAGGAGTCATCCTGATAAAGATATCTACCACGGTAGTGTTCATCAGCCACTCCTATAACAGTCATATAAAGACCCATCAGAAAGTCAGCCATGGTCAGGTGGATAACAAATATGGTAAAACCGCTGGATGACGTTATTCGTTTCACAAACACACGTGCACAGAAGCAGAAGACGTTACCAGATATGGCCAGACAGGCCATCAGCCACAGAAACCCACGGTAGGTCCATGACTGCAGCAGATCTTCACATGATGCGATTTCATCTTTAGGGGCAACACAAGATCCATCAAAACCATTGGGAAGAATTTGTTTACAGCATAGTTTATAATTATGTGTTGAAATGTGACGTAGATGAGAAAGGTCTTTAAAAACATCTGAATGAAACGCTTCGACAGGACTGCCTTCTAAGTAGAGATCTGTCAGATATGGAATGTACATAAAACCGTTAGGGCCGATAGTGTGGATGTCCGTAAATGTTAAGTTCAGTTTCTGTAAATGAGCAAACATTGCCCATACTTCAGAATCAAACACTTGGATTTGTGTATATGACAGGTCTGCTGACAGTAGCACTGTGGTCAGGGCATCTAAGGAACGATCTGCGCTGAAAGATGTAAGAGGGTTCCTAGACAAGGAAAGAGCTTGCAGATTTTGTAACCCTGCAATAGAACTGATGTTGACATGATCCAATCTGTTGTCACTTAGATCGATGAATCTCAGGTTTAACCATTTCAGTTTAGGCAGATTTGTCAGACCGCAGTGTGGAAGAACCAAATGAATGAGATAAACATTTTCACTGACATCAGAAGGTGTCATCCCTGAACCAGAGGCATCCAAAGAGTGGAGGTTAGAGAAGAGTTTTGCATTAAATGGCTTGAAGCAGAGGAATGAATGAGCCTGACAAAGGCAACTGCTGACTGGACAGGTCATACTACACCATGATTCATCGTCATGCTGTGGACAGTGAGGATAGCCATCACAGATGTGATCACTGTGTACACACACAGAGGAATACCTGCACTGGAGAAGTCCTGGACATGTGATCTCCTCACACCACTGTTCGTCTTCATGTCCAATACAGTCATGCACCCCATTGCACCGCGTGTAGATGGGCATGCAGTCAGTGAACTCACCAGGACAGTGGTAATGACTATCTGGACAGGAGTCATTAACATTCATAGGTGTTACCTCGAATTGTATGAACCCGTCAAAATTTATTAAGGCAGGAGAAGGAACACGTGTATGTTTGATGATTTCGTGCGAAGTACACTTTTCATTGTCTGATTCGTCCCTGCACTGTGGAATGCCCTCACACACCTTGCTGTAGGAGACGCACTGACCATTGGAACACGTGAAAGAGGACTGGCTGCACACAGGATACTGACAGAAGGATTCATCGCTGGAATCTGGACAGTCAGATATAAAATCACACACCAAAGAATAGGACAGAGTGATTAAAGCGTTATTATCACATGAAAATGCTGGAAGTGAATAAGTAATGTGTTTGCGGGTATTCAGAAGTTTTAAAGACAACGCTTGATCAGATGAGCTGCAATTGAATATGGATTGTTTTTGGCACAGTACATGTCTGTTGGAACCACATAATAAATGTTTGAAAGTGGCATCATCATCCCGACACTCAGTAAAACTATAGTGTCTGTCTGTTAGTAGTTTTGGAGCACTGGCCAAGGAGATCATGTTGTGGAGATAGTCTTTAGTCACGTTGGTCCTGCTTTCACAGATTGCCCCATACGTGCATCTGCTATCATAATATATGTTCATTGTTTGAATGTCAACTACATAAACAGCCAACAGACGATAACCAAAAGAAAGAGTGTCTATCTTACTGAAATGATGAAAAAGGACTGTTCTGTCACCACTTTGAGCTGTGTATTTGTACATCACGGGTAGTAAAACACGGAAATATGTTATGCCATTGTAGTATCCTATGAACCTCCAAAATCGACGTGCTTTTTTCACAAGAATGCCGTATGGATCATACTGACATATTGGAAAACCAACAACCCCTCCATGTATTTCACAATAATCGGCACTTGTTACATTATTCTTATGACTCGTTCCGCAATGCTCATCATTTTGATCCTTGTTCTGCAGAGGCCTTCCAAATTGGTAGCATCGTCCACACATAGCCACCAGACCCTGACATTCGTCACTGCTGAAAGGACAGTGTTCATGCTCATCTCGTCCATCGTCAGGTTACAGTCAACGTGAGGCTGGAAGCTGGAGTAGTTCTCCTCTGAGCAGTTCCACGTGAACTCGTTCACTGTTTTGGGTTTGTTGTTGTGAAAGAACAAAGAAAAGAAAAACTGAAAACGTCGATAGTCATCCGGTAGTTGGTCGCCGTTGTTGTGCGACTGCGTGCCACCTTTGTAGCGATCGTTGGCAGCCTGGAGAATGAAGTTGTCATGATGGCCAGCACGGAACATGCGAGCTGCATCAGACTCTGCATCTTCATGACTCCACACTCTTTCAAACTGGCGCAGGTTTGGGGGAGTGCCCTGACCGCGATAAAACTCCACACGGTGGTCCGTCACCAGCCGTTTAAAACTGACCATGAGAAAATGTCCAGCTGGTACGGGTATAACCTGTGCAAGCTGTTCCCTGTCGAGTTCACTTCTGTTTGCCATGGTGACATAACCAGAGGATTGTGACGTCATGACTAGGTTCAGTCCGGGACCTAAAGCAGGGGTGTAGCAAAAAAAACCGCGTGCACACACAACACACGCACACACACACACACACACACACACGCACGCACGCACTCCCCCCCCCCCCCCCCCCCCCCCCATTTCAGCCTGCCCACTCCTAGAAGGCTTGCTAGGCCCCAGATTTAAGAAAAGGGTCAGTTCAGTTCACCGTCAGGCAACGCGTGACAGACATGAGACATGGGACACGCTCCAACAAGACCCTTTGAGGTGATGCCCCAAGACCCTTTGAGGTGATGCCCCAAGGCTGATTCCTGGCATGGCGCGTCTGGCCATGAGTCAATCCCTTAAAAGAGGAAGCCTGCGTAAGTGATTTTATATAGAGGTGTTCCTCCGAAGTCGGAGTGTGGCTGCCCACGTGGCGGGGTAATCAAAAACGGTCACACACGTAATGTTCTCATTATGTTCTGGTGCATTTCTACCATAGTGTTCAAGTTCTTCAGGCTGTTGGGATGATCCCAGGAGTCTTTAAGCCAGGGTACTACGACGACAACAATACCAACAACATATACTAGTGGTATTCGCCAGAAAGTATTATTAGTCTTCTTTGTCCCTTTTGTGATTAATAGCAGCTTCTGGCTGGTATGTTGCAGTCAGTAAGAACAACAATCACTGGCTAAGCTTGAAAGAAATTGTCATGTCCAGTACGAAATTTGACTCCCTCTGATTTGATACCTGACTACTTCAAATCTTTGGAGTTGTGCAAAGTCTGCTTAGTTCTTCCAAGATAAGAAAAAATTGAATTGTTCCAATCACGACAAACGTGTGAGTGCATGAACTTACTTTAAGAGAGAGAGAGAGAGAGAGAGAGAGAGAGAGAGAGAGAGAGAGAGAGAGAGAGAGAGAGAGAGAGAGAGAGAGAGAGAGAGAGAGAGAGAGAGAGAGAGAGTCTGAGTCTGAGTCTGAGTCTGAGTCTGAGTCTGAATGATTTACTGATTAGGCCTTAGTCCCATTTCAAAGAATGAGTACATAAAAGGAACATACATCCACACAACATTAATTAATGAAAATAATAACATAGAAAGGATTACAGTATAACAGATTGTTAAAATAGAAATCAAATAAACTCATTAATTCTATAGCCACGGAACAGATACATAATTAAGACCACAATGAAACAAAATACATGCCTTATACAGTATACACCCCACTGATAGTAAAGTGCAGGGGAGCAAGGCTTTTCCTTTACTATAACAGGTTTTTCTTATAAACGATGTTCGGATATAGTAAAGTTTTGATGGTATTTTTTATCTTATCCGATGACGTTTTTCAAAGTCAAAGCTAACGTAAAATACTAAATACCATCAAATCAAAATACAGCAAAACTCGGTTATAAGAAAATCGAAGGGAGATGATGTTTTGTTTATCCAAGTTTTCTTATATTCGAAACTCAGATATAAGAAAACATTTTGAAGTTTTTTCCCTTGTCTCTCTACCACCAACACAAAAGTACTCATATTTTTTTCTTCTGCTCAACATTTATTTTGCACAGAATACTGAAGGAAAGTATGGAATAAAGGAACAAAAACAACTCAAGTAGTCTTGTAATCTAGTGCCTGTACTGTTTAGAATGTCTGTGACACAACTGGTTTGATGCAAACTTTCCCTTTTTGGGACGACTTCAATTTTCTAGGAACATCCTTTCAGTTCAGGTCCAACTCACTTTTAAAGACACACTGACCCAACACGATTAAATCCCTTGTTTTTTTCTGGGTAGCTGTGACCCACATACAAATTCCCCCAACATCAAATTGAGGCTGCTCTTTAAAATGTTTCGTTTTCCATTTGGGGGCATTTGTATGGGAGTCAAACCTGGTCAAAGCAAGATTTTGTACCAGCTATAAGAAGGAAAACAGGTGGAACCCATGATTTTGACTCGTGATCTGGGGGGTCTTTAAGAAAATGTTGTCAATGGTAATTCGCTTATAAGTAAATAGAACTCGCTTATAAGAAAATGAACTGCAAACCAACTCTCTTGTATGACATAATTTTCTTATAGCCAAGTTTCCATTGCAGATGGGAGAAAAAAATTGCTTGCTTATAACCGAGTTTTCTTATAAGCGAGTTTCTTATATCCCAGTTTTGATCATAGATAAGAAAGAAGAAGTTCGGCAGGGAATTTTTTTTTGCTTCATTGTAAGCGAGTTTTCTTATAAGCGAGTTTCTTATAAGCGGATTCGGCTGTATATATTTTTTTTTCGGATTCTTTTTTTTTTCCACTAAGTAATGAGGGGAAAGAAACATGTTTTTGAGTGCCTTTCAATTTCGTTGATGAAGGTGGGTAGAGGGAGTAGTGAGACTGTGACGTATACATTGATGACGTATTTACAAAGGTCAGGAAGAGGACAATTTTTTTATTGTAACGAAGAGGAACCACAAATGACTTTACTATAGGAGTTTTTTTAATTTTAATTATAACCCAGTTGTTATTATGGGTGGGTGGGGGGAGTGGTGAGACTGTGACGCATACATTGGTGATTTACAAAGGTCACGAAGAGGACTTCTTTTTTTTAAAATTGTAACCGAGGAGCCAGTCCTGTGGGGAACCAAAAGTAACTTTACTATAGCAGGTTTTTTAAAATTATAACCGAGTTGCTACTATCCGAGGTCTATTTAGTAATAAAACAGTAGACCTTTGGCCGGGAACCAGTGCTTTCCTTTACTGTAACCGAAATTTCTTATAACCGAGTTTACTATAAACGGGGAGTACTGTAGTAATATCGCACAATAAGTTTTAGGCTGACTTGTTATACTAAAGAAAGCACATTCAATGCATATTCGATGACACATGACAAAACATGAAATTCTCATAATGAATTACAGAGTTCAAAAGCCTTACACACATAGAAAGAGAGGCGCATTATTGTAGGCCTATGAGTTGAGGCAAGAAGAATAGAAAGCTTGAAACTAGACGGACGATTAAAATATTTTCTTGGAATGTATCTTTCTCGAATATCAGCATATTTAGGACACTTAAGTATAAAATGCACCTCTGTTTCTGATTCTTCTCTACAAAAGGGGCAAGAGTAATCTGTGTTAGAATTGGAATAACGAAATCTATGTGTTTTTAAGGGGGAAACACCAAGTCTTAAACGTATCAAAAAGTTTCTTGCTTTTATGTGTTTTAATTCGCACAAATAAGGAGACAAGAACAAAGTTGTTTTAAATGTTGAATAAAAAGTAAATCGTTCTTTCGTTGAAAGTTCTTTTGACCAATCTGCTGTGTATGATAAGACAAGTCTTTCTTTAAGTGCAGCAAGAAAATATCTTTCATCACCAACACCCTGATTTAGCCACACCTGATCAAATCCGTATTTATATAAAACAAAGAAAACTGAGGACGCCCAAGTTAACCGATTTTGTTCATGCAAATAAAGCAACATTTGATACGCTTTGAAGGGCAGGCGTTGATGAGGCATTTTAATAATGCGAAGCCAAAATCTGACAGATTTCAAAAGACAATTGATATATAAAGGGTGCCGTCCTAGCTCACCGTAAACTAGACTATTTGGTGTTCTTATAGTTACATTTAAAAATCTTTTCATGGCAAACAAGTGAACTTTTTCTATGGGACTCACATCTGCTATGACACCCCAGATTTCAGCCCCATACGTAAGCATGGGTTGAATCTGGGTATCGAAGAGTTTAAAAAAGATTTGAGGAGATCGTTCTCCAGTTGTCCACAGTAATTGTAGAATTCTAATGACTCCTTTTTAGGCACGATTTCCAAGATCATTTAATGCATGCGCAAATGATAGCCTTATAGATAAGATTATCCCTAAATATTTATATGCGTTGACAACTTTAATACAATGTACACCATAAAACCAGGATTCATTAGACGCTATATGCCCACCATTTCTGAACACAATAATATTTGATTTATCTATTTTTACAATAAGGTTAAGACGAGTAACTGTATCATAAAGAATATTGAGTTGATTTTGAAGACCACTGACAGTATCAGAGACAAGAATCACATCGTCAGCAAACAAAAGGATTATAATTTCAAGTAGATCTGGGAACAGTTGAATGCCATGTCTACCACATTCTTGAATACCATTAGCTAATTCGTTGATAAAGAGCGAGAACAATGTGGGACTGCAAATTCCACCCTGCTTTGCACCCTGAGGGCACATAAATGAGTCAGTTAAATAATTATTTGATAGAACTCATCCTTTAACAGCCTTATACATTCCCTTAATTGCATTGTACATTTTACCTTTAACGCCTCTTTTTTTCAAAATTTTCCAAAGTTTACCACGCACAACAGAATCAAAGGCTTTCTTGAAATCAATAAAACCCACATACAGTTTACGGTGGAATGACAGTTGACGTTGTATCATAGCAGTTAAAGTGAATATGTGATCCATAGTACAATAGCCTTTACGAAAACCAGCCTGATACTCGCTTACCAAATCATTTTCATTTATTCAAGAAGTAAGTCTTTTATTAAGAATGAAACTGTACAATTTGCTGCAAATGTTATGTAAGGATATTCCTCGATAGTTATCAGGATTTTCGGGATCACCTTTCTTATACAAGGGATGAATTAAAGCATCTGTCCAGCCCTCAGGATACGATCCAGATAAAAAAAAAGTGTATTAAAATATTCAACAAGAAAAGGGACAATATCAACAGCAGAGTGTTTGAAAAACTCACCAATAATTTTATCAGACCCAGGAGCCTTCCCATTTTTTAAATTTCGGATGGCAGCATAAACCTCTGCCTCAGTAATGTCACGTTCAAGGCTGCTTATGTCTCTTACTTCCCCCTCCTCCTCCTCCCCCTCCTCCTCCTCCCCCTCCTCCTCCTCCTCCCCCTCCTCCTCCTCCTCTTCGACGCTTGCATTACCAGGAGGGTCAGCATCACAAGTATTGTCAGGATTAAACACTTTATAAAAGTGATTATGCCATTCGTCTTTCTCTATGTTGTTTGATACAGACGAAGTAGAAATAACAGACTTAATACTTTTCCAGAAAATAGTCGGATCATTTATATTTTCATAGAGAGTGTCAATGATATATTTCTTGTAAGAAATCTGCTTATCTCTCAATGCATCTTTATAATCATTCCTTAATGTTGTATAATCTTCTTTTTTACTGTGACCCCTGTGCAAAACTCTGAGTGACTGACGGACACACTGCCTGTTAGCTCTACACTCACCGTCATACCATTTCTGTTGTTTTTCTTTGCCAATGGTTATTGTCTTTTTCATACATTCTCCAGCTAACAGAAGCCCTTCATTAAATTTTCTAAGAGCAGAAGTAATATTTTCAGTGATTAAGTTTTCCGCATCAACAAAACAATTTTGAACGTCATCTGATTGCAGCTTAGTCATAAATTCTTGGCTTTTTTCAGATAACCACACAAATTTGTCAATACTAAATATCTTCTGTGAATGTTTTTCACAACTAACAGTTTCCCCATTTAACCCGACATAAAACTCTACAGGCATGTGCTTACTTTCAATTTTTTCTGCAACATTAAGTGTGGCCTTTAGATAACACAAGCTTCTAGAAACAATATAATAGTCTATAACACTACAGCCTGTAGAAGAAATGTAAGTGAAATTTCCCGAACTACCCCCACAATTTTCATGATTGTTAAATCGAAATAATCACACAAGTTAAGGAGGTACTTTCCAAATTCATTCAATGTCAGATCTTTAGAAACTCGTTTAACTGACTCACTCACATCATCACTTTCATCAGAGTTGAATACATCAAAAGCTACATCAACGTCATTCATAGGAACACTATTTTCACACCCTGTTCTGGCATTCAAGTCTCCTAAAATGATAAATGGAAGATCACCAGTTTGCTCCATAATGTCCAGCATACACTGTTCAATCAGAGATATGCCATTTGAAATTTCTGTTTCCTTGTAATACACAGAGTTCACAGGGGGTATATAGCACTCCATCAACATTACGTCTTTTTCTGTTTCAAGTAAGTCTTTCGAAAGTTTCAACACCACAGTATTGTCAGCTTCAACAAGAACTTGCTCAACACAACCATTTAATTATTTTTTAACTAACAGTACAGCACCTCCAGATAGCCTGGCTGTTACAGCATCAGTTATCTTAATATCGGGAGACAAAAATACATCATGAAATAGAAACAAATGAGAAGGGAAAGACGTAGAGAAAGTTTCCACAAGCAGAACAAAATCAAAATTAGAAATGTAAGAACGAACCCCACTTTCATACAGCCTACCCAACCCTTCAATGTTATAAGTAAGAAAACTCACATTCATTTTTGTGGATGGACAGGCACTTTTGCTATGGACCGGGCCATAATCCTATGCTTTAGCATCAGTATAACTGGACACATAAGAAACACAAGAACCCACACTGTGTGTACGACTGCTTCTATCCACACTCTCACTCAGTGTCATTTGCCGTTTGTTGTTGTCATTTTGCTTTTCTTTACACGCGATCTAGCACGAGTAACCGGCTGAGAGTCAGACACGTCTTGCAAGCTTTCTTCCTTCTGCACGCTGTTCTCGCTTTGCACGTGGTTGCTTACTTCAGATACAGAGCTTTCAATGGAGGGGGCTGGTGGTTCAGGAGGAGAGGGGGTGGGGGGGTTAGCAACAGCGCTGACAGCGTCGAAAAAGACGGCTGTGTCATCCATTGTAATGTTTTTTTGAGGCTGATATTTTCCTGCCATGACGTCATCAGGTTTGGGGTTTTCCGTTTCTGTGCTTTCTTCCTGCGGGTTGACAGTCACGCCTTCTTCTCCAGTGCCGTGATCGTCATCAGCATGAGTCTGGCCTTCTTCTTCTTGGTGTGCCTGCCTCTCCTGCTGCACTGAATCAAGCGAAGTGCTGGACTCACATGCAGACGAGGTCTGAGCAGGGGGGACACCAGCCAGTGCACTCTCACTGTCACTGCTGTTGTCTTGCAGCTGAATCAAGCTGTTGGAGGATGGGGGGTCTTCCTTTCTCGCGGGGGTCGCTGATTTGGGTTCATCACTGGTGCCACGTCTGGACGACGCCTGATCTGGCCTCGCTGATCTGGGGGACTGGTGGGAGAAGGTGCCACGTATGGAGGACGCCTGGTCTGGCCTCGCTGATCTAGGGGACTGGTGGGAGAAGGTGCCACGTCTTGCTGCATCTGCATAGCTTCTTGGGTGAGGGCGTAGCGGGCCTGCCACGACCAGCTGGTTGCCTCTGAAATAGGCATGGAGCCCATTGAGAGAGAGAGAGAGAGAGAGAGAGAGAGAGAGAGAGAGAGAGAGAGAGAGAGAGAGAGAGAGAGAGAGAGAGAGAGAGAGAGAGAGAGAGAGAGAGAGAGAGAGAGAGAGAGAGAGAGAGAGAGAGAGAGAGAGAGAGAGAGAGAGAGAGAGAGAGAGAGAGAGAGAGAGAGAGAGAGAGAGAGAGAGAGATTCAAACAATTTTAATGAATAGACCTTCTGCCCGTATCATAGGGAAGCTGGGGGGGGGGGGGGGGGGGGGGGGGGGGGTAATGACACATAACATACGCATCAAAAACTAGAAAATAACATCAATTCTTGTGGATTTAAACAGTTAAGCAAAAAGAAACAAATTAGTAAGTAAATAAATAAACAGATATAAATAAAGAGGTAAATTAAAGAGAAAAACAACAACAACAAATAATCCGATTACATATTGAGTCGATGAAACAGATAGTTAAACACTCAATCAGCCAAAACTAGTCGACTACAAATATACCAAACTATTAAACTATCAAACAACCAATCATCCATTATTAATGAATAAACAATCAGAACGAGTACGCAGTCCAACATCAATCAGCCACCAATAATTTCATAAAATTAAACCAATTTCCTATCAGGGTCCGTAATTTATTGAGCTTGCCCGGTTCATGTAACTGTGATATCGTGTCCGGGATAATGTTCACTTGCCCTGGCACATGAATCACCCGCACAGATAAATTGTATTTTGCACTGAGCCAAAATAGTTTCCTCAGGAAGCAGTTAACAAGACTGTTACGACTGCAGCCTTTATTTTTTACGGCCTTTGCCGTGCTGTTGTCAGTATGTACAATCACTGCACTGTCACGGAAAGTAGGTGCCCAACGTTCTACACCTTCCACTGCTGCGTATCCTTCTTTGTAGTTAATGTGTAACTGACTAAAGGCTGGCACATCTTTAACAAACACGCCATAGACCGAATCCCCAGCGCAGAAAGCGCCATAAGCTTTTCTACAGGCGTCAACATGAACATGATGTGTCCAAGAAAGTTAGTCACCACCCTACATCGCATCTAAAGTCTTTGTTGAGCTTCACTTTATGATGTTGCTGCTGCAAGGGCCTTATAGCGTCAAGTATGCGGCGCGTGAAAAAACTACCACCACGGAAAGCCTGACAGGCCCAGTTGAGCAACCCCGCCAAGCGCTGTAATTGGCGTTTGGTTGATCGCTTCTTGCTTGCGAACAGTTCGAGTTCTTGCCTAATGTTTTGTAGTTTGCCCCTACCGAGAGAGAGAGAGAGTGCTAAAAAGGTTATCTTTTGCGTTGGGATAACTTTTTTCCAGCTCATTGAAGTTTCCTGCATGGGCGACACTGCTGAATTGAAGTGAAGCACAGTTCAACTTGTTTGAGTCTACTGCTTAGTGAGTGACGTAAGCAGCACAAGCGCAAGAGTGAACAGCTATTCAATTTAAGTTAAGTCTCTTATCAAAATTACACCTTAAAATCATTAATGTTTCTTTGCATATGAAAATTTGCATTTTCGGTTTTTGCGGTGTCAGATCTGATAAGTTAAAATATATGCAAGAAGCTAGATCTTTTGCTTGTGAACAAGTGTGCCTAATATCATCAACATGACTTTTGTGCCTATGTTTGCAAAAGTTATGGTTGCAAAACGAGCAGAAACCGTAAACATTCACAAACGTCGGACACTGAAAATCAAGGATAATTGAGTCAGTTTCAACCAACATCACTGTTAAGTGTACTTGTCTGATTTGCTAAGCAAAACGTAAAACATGATAAAGTAATGGACCTTGTAATTCTGTTAGCCAAATTTTATATTTACAAATGCAAACTTCAAGATGTTCAGCCTAACCTACACGCTTTTATTTCCGTATTAAAAACAGGTACAATGTAGAAAAATATATGTCTGTTATAAATTATACGGCAAGAACCTTTGACAGTAGTTTCATAATTTCACCTAAAATTCCTAAAGTTCTTTCTCCTTATGTTCTTGAAAAATACCATGTGCGACTTGCATACCTTCCTATGTAACTCTATGGTCAGCATCAAGTGTATTAGCTTATTTTACTTTTTTCTTTCACGCATCATGCATACACACACAAAGAAAAACAATCTTCAAAAGTACCCTTTTTCCCCCTTTTTTTTTGTTTTTTTGTTTTTTTTTGGGGGGGGTGTTTTTCGGTGTGTGTGTGTGTGGAGGGGTGAGTTGGTGAGGTATAGCTGGGAAGCGTATGTACTATACATGAATATGATTGCATCCATGTCACTGATTGAGTGCATTTGCGTGCATGTGTATGTGTGTGTGTGTACAAGATATGTGTGTCAGTGTCTGTGTGTACAATGTGTGTGTGTGTGTACAATATGTGTGTGTCAGTGTCTGTGTGTACAATATGTGTGTGTCAGTATCTGTGTTTGCCACACTGTATATTTTTCTTTATTTTTTCTTCTTGCTTTGTATGGGAAATCCTAACTTGATGGCTCTTCTAATGTGTTCTAATCCATATTTACCACTTCCCATATTTAAGTACATTACACATGATTGTCATGTATGTACTTTGCATATTCACTTGACTTAGCTACTATTGATTCCAGAAGAATGTTTATATACTTTCTTTGCTAATGATAATGATGGGGGTAAAGATGGTGGTGACGATTGTAATGATGATGGTTAATACCAGTATTGTGGTTGTTATTATTGCTATCATTGCTATTGGTGTTGCGATGCAGCTGGTGATTTTGCTTTACCTATAAGTACTTTGGAAACCATTTCAGGTCCTTTTCGGTTTGTAACTATTCAATCCATAGCTTTTGTTCTTTCGTGGCAAGTGTGCTCATGTTGCATTAGCAGCAAAGGTCCAATGTTTTAGCCAATGTTAGCACAATGTTTCCTCAATATTGCTGTGCTGTGTGTGTGTGTGTGTGTGTGTGTGTGTGTGTGTGTGTGTGTGTGTGTGTGTGTGTGTGTGTGTGTGTGTGTGTGTGTGCGTGTGCGTGCGTGTGTGTGTGCGTGTGCGTGCGTGCGTGCGTGCGCGTGTGTGCGTGCGTGCGTGCGTGCGTGCGTGCGTGCGTGTGTGTGTGTGTGTGTGTGTGTGTGTGTGTGTGTGTGTGTGTGTGTGTGTGTGTGTGTGTGTGTGTGAATGAGGAATACTTCCGCTATTCTGTATTTCAAACATTTAGCTGTATTAAATGGGCATATTTAGGTAACTGTAACATTTTGACGATTAGTCAGGCAGCTTTCATTTGGTGCACGGAAAAGCCTGAACCGGAAGTGACAACATAGGTCTATATACCGATGTACAAGTAGTGCCAAAGAGGCCTGCCAGCGTGAGATATAAAACAATATCCAGAGATATCATTTGCATATAATAACCCATAGGCTTAGTGTAAACGCGCGTGAGAAAAGGTGTAAGAATACACTGTTGCTATTAGAAACTTGACGTCACAGTTATATATCTCACGGCTTGACATAGCATTACCGTCTTGCAACGCGAGCTGTTCCTACCAAACCCAGAATTTGACAAGCTGTGCAGTGCTACCCCTAGGATTCATTCAGCGCTGACGACAACATTTAATGCTAATACACAACGAAGATTCATGGTTCGAATGAATCAACAGTACCAGATGTCACATATCTACACAAACCATTCTGTGCGTGCCACTTGAAAAATCTAGCCGTGGATCTAGGCTAGGCCTAGGCTACTCAACTCTATGACCGCGTCGATATTAGCAGACGATTCGAGCTGTGCAATTTTAGCACAGGGAGAATCCATGTTGATAATGTAGACGCGGTACTGTCGCAAAACAGCTCGAATTCATCTTCAGTCCGAACAAATGAGCCAACTGAACCTGTGCGAAGAGCTACCGCACCTTCGTTAGAAAAAGAAAGAAAAAAGAAGCGTGTTTTCAGGGCCTGTGATCGTTCTTGTCAAAGCTGACTCCCCTCTTTTTCACGGTGTGCTGAAATTGACTCGCTCTCGTTATGTGTACGTTTTATTGTTGTTGCTTACAAGCTAAAATAACAGCAATTGTCATTAGCGTTTCAGTACGTTGCTTCTGTTTGTGTTTATCTTTAAACGTTACGTTTTGTTACCACATCTTATGAAGTACATTTGTGTTAGAATTTTCTATTTTGTTTAACTATATCCTTTGCGCAAGAATGCGTGTTACAGTGTGTGTGTGTTGCAACTGTTGTGAAGAATGGATGCGTTTCCATTTCACTGCAGATCTGAGCCTGTTTCTTTTTCTTGCTTTTCTATTGATACATATCGGTATATATCCGTTATTCTGATTTTTGAGTGATATATTGCTTTTATCCTATCTCTCGAGCCTTGCCGCTCATCACACTCAGTTGGAGTAATATCTACTCCCTTAACATTATACTCTCTATTGGACAAATAAACGCAGGGCGATTTTGTTATACATCCACTTGCTTTAACGGATTTAACTCACACAAGAACCTTTTTTTTCAATTAGAAAACACAGAAATTCAAATTATCCCCCTTTCGATGGTCCAACCATTGCCTGTACGTTCTCCCCCTTTGTTTTGCCTCTGCCAAAGACTGTGCATTTTGTGCTCGTCTGTATGTTTCTCAATCTGTTTGTCTAACCTCTGCCTTTTAGGGCAAAAACTGGATTCTCTTCCTGATGTGTGAAGTTCAGTTGGTTTAAATAGTATTTTATTACTCAAAGTCACAAATGAAAATCAACAATGATCATTAGATAGGGCAACAAGAAAACTTTCATAAAGCCCTATCTTAAAAGTTCAGTGAAGTTCAGTTCATAATCACTTTTACCTACAACCTGTGCTGTGATACGGTTTAACATTTGAAACTGACTTTGTGTTATCTCTTAAGGGGAAGTTTGCACTGTGTCAGTAATATACATGTTTAATGTTCATATATTCAAAGACTTGAGTATCTTGATCTTAATATATGACGATTGATTTATTTCTATTTGCAGTTCCTTTTCATTCGTTTATGCGCCTTTGTTTTCTGGATGCCATTCCAAGTTTAGAGCGCAGTATTTTGATCACCTTTTCTTCCCGTGTTTTCTCTCTGTGCTGTGTCAGTGCAGTCCACACGTAGAGCACAGGGTTGAGGGCAGAGTTGAGGGGTAACAGGAACACTACCAGAGGGTCCTGGATCTTGTCTGACCCACTCACACCACATGTGGCCAACAGTGTAGATATACCCAACACAAACCAACACACAGCCTCCTTGGTGGACACTTTGTTCATCAGCTGGACACAGGAATACAGAAACCTCTGTTCTGGGTCCAACATGATTCTGTATGCTGGTGTTCTCCTTCGACTTACAAAGTGAAACATTATGATCATCGTGCACAGGATACAGTTTATTGTTGTGATCACTTTGAACCAGGTAAGCTTATTCTGAGACTGATAGTGTTGAAACAAAGCCAGCCGACACAGACCAGACTGGCCTGAAAGACCCCAGTGAGACAGTCCAGGTAGAAAGGGTACCAGAGACAACAGGATGCCGACAAGCCACATCATGGTAGAAACTATGACTGTGGTACGTTGATTCGATATCAACGAATAACTTGGAAAGCAAAAAGTCAGCATGTGATCAAAACAGATAAACACCATGACAAACAGTGGCACTTCTTGCGATAACGTAAACAGAAAGCCGCTGACCTTGCATGCAACACTGCTGGTCCATGCCTGTTCAAACCATATGTATTCCCCTTGAGATAGATAGTGAGCTGCCAAGGCAATGCCAACATGGCATCCCATGCAGAAACCAGCAAGATGCATGTGAGCGACAGTCAGCGTGAACCTGATGCCAAAAACTTCCTTCACAGAAAATGAAATCACGACACATGTAAAATTTCCTACAATGGCTGATACAGTCACCATCCAAAACAAAACCTCGTGAATCTCGGAAGGGAGCAGTGTCCGGCATGATGGAAGTGCAACCTCTGTGGTTGAGCATTTTAATGTTCTCCGTTGTTTGGGAAATAGGTTGTCACAACAAAGCCTGTAATCGGAGAAATGCACGTGCTGCAAACTGTATAACTTAGAATATAAATCCAAGGGGAAGTTTCTTAAGGGGTTTCCTTTTAAATCCAGTCCAACCAGTTGACGCATGGCTTTGAAGCCTTTAGACCCAATTGTATGAATACCACAAAAGGATGCATTGAAATACTTTGCAAAATGTGTATATGTTAACAAAACATTGTTTTCAAGAGACGTGAGATAAGTTTGTGACATGTCGATTTGTCTTAGTCCATAATGGATATTTTTTAACGATTTTTGTGTTACGTTGCGTAAAGGGTTGTTTTGCAGGGACAAAGATCTAACGTTTGGCAACTGATTGAAAACGGACCAATTCAGAGTTGTTATGGCATTGTTTGAAATATCTATAAATAATAAGTTCTTGATGTGCAAACCTGATATATTATCCATAGAACAATAAGCCAGGTTCAGGTGAATAAGGTATGCATTGTGTGAGAAGTCAGTCAGCAGCATCCCTGACCCTGCAGCATCCACATAGCGAAGGCGGGGAAAGACATCTGCAGGAAAAGGTTGACCACACACAAAGGAATCCCCTTGACAGAGGCAGCGTTCAGGGCAGGTCATGTCACATGTCAGTTCATCATCCTGCTGTGGACACTGACCCCAGCCATCACACAGGTGATCTTCATGCACACAGACTGTGGACTCTTGACATTGGTAGTAATGGGGGCATTTGATCATCTCACAGGTCTGTTCATCTTCTCCGTAAACGCAGTCATTAAACCCGTTACATCGAGTGTAGACAGGGAGACAGTACAGAATTTCAGTGGGGCAGCGATAATGAGTGTCAGGACACGAGTCCTCTGCTTTCATCATCTCCCAGGTAAAGTAACCGGTGCCGTCCAAATTGACGTGAAATCTTTGGGTTCGTGGAACTATCATTTCGCTGATTGCATAGTGAAACTTAGTTGCTGAATTGCAATCCACCTCATCAGAACTGTCGAAACAGTCTGAAAATTCGTTACAACGTTGGTTGTGTGAAACACACTGAGCGTTGCTGCACAAAAAGCCATGACACAAGGGGTGCTCGCAAAATGACTCATCACTGTCATCAAGGCAGTGCCGTCTGAAGTCACAGACGAAAGTGTAATGGACTGTTGTGATACCATCACCACATGAAAACACTCCAGGGAATAAATGTCTGCCTGTCGTCTTAAGAGATGATGAAGACAGGTTGTCACGATTACTTACATTCATAAATGAATGAGAATGCCTGGATGTTATTGCCTTAATATTACTCTTGAAATACAAAAACAGTTGTGAAAATTGTCCGTATGGAGAAACAAACAAGAGTTGTCGTGTTCTTTTCATCTTGTGCTCAGTCAAGTTTGAACACTGAAGTGTAATTTCAGACTGATTATGTATACGTGAACGAAATGTATGTTCACATAAAAGCATGTTGCCCACTAGTAATATCTTATTGGAATAATAGATTCCATGTATAGATAACCGTCCATAAAAGATAACTCGTTCGGGATAGTGTGATTGATAATATGTAAGACTGAAATGGGTCATGTGATATACAAAGGTGTTGTCAAACCACTTTCTAAACTTGCTGTAACTGAAAGGTGCAGAATGCCATCCCCAAGTTAAGCCTAACGCTAGTGTAAATAAATGATGTCTTTTTAAATACGGCAAAATATCTTTGAATTCCCTCCTTGTTTTCAGTGAAATAATCCTTCCACCTGCCTCTGCACACATATATTCGCCTTTCGCACGATTGGCATAAATTGCTCCTCTTACAAAGCTCAAACATTTCCCGACAGAAGCCACGAGTCCCTGACATTGAGGACTGCTGAAAGGACAGTGTTCTGTTTCGTCCTGTCCACTGTCACAATCCTTCCTTAGATTACAGTGCACCTGATCATGGAACTGGGAGTAGTGAGGCACAGAACAGTTGAACAAACCACTGGGCAGGTTACAGGGTTTAACATGGTCGGGAAGCTTAGAAAAATACAGTCTGTCATTAGTGCCAAAACCTCTGACTGTATAGACAAGATGAGACGTAGGAAAGACGACAGCAGGTTTGGAAAAGACAAAGCAGATCTCCTTCACCCGGTTTGTTTCTTTGCTAGTGTACCTAAGTGTGAGCCCCGAATTCCAGAAACAGTCTGTATTTCTCACTGATTGATTATAACTGATCATGATAACGTGTCCACCAGGAGCCTTTAATTCTCCACTGAAAGACTCACCATACAATCTGTGTAGCATTACTTTCAGGTACCCCGAGTTTTCTCCCAAAGGTTCAATGATGATTTCATAATGGGTAAATTCAATCAAATTGATTGTGACTTGGGGATTGTTCCTGTGTTCTACAAATACATGGTTTTGACCTCGATTGTGATAATTATACTCTTCAAGGCCATGCAGATCACAAGCTATTAAAGTATGGTGTCTGTGCCATTTCAACAGCCGTTTCTTGTTAACTGACAGAACAGTCTCCCACTGAACAGAGTCACACCAGTACTGATACCGTCGAACAAAGACCCTGATGTATCGTTTAACCCGCAGGAACAGTTCACAGTAACTATTGTACTTGCTGCATACACGCAGGGTCAAGGTCGAGGACGCGAAATTCGCTCTCATATTATGACAGTCTGTAACATTGAACTGGCGAAGTTCAAATTGCCTCTGATCAATAAAATACTCTATTCCAGGAAATATCAGTTGGATTGTTGCAAATGTTATGTTAGCGTTGCCGCTGATTTCTTGATTTGGTGTCAAACCTGCAAATGCAATGACCCACTGTACAGTCATACATCACATGATCTAATATGCAATCCATTTTATTTAATTCACATTTTGTTTAATTTCACCTCCTCTTATTTACAAACGACGAGGGAGTAATATGGAAGGAAATGTTACTGTGGTTCGTAATGTTCAGGTGTGGGTTGTTGTTTGCGTGAATAGATAAGAGCTTGAAAGTCCCACAGACGTGTGCTTCTATGGATAGTGAGTAGTCATTCATTGCCAACTCATTCAGTTACTTCCCTTAAACGTCACATTAAAAACACCAGTATATGTCTATTTAGTACAAAATACTATATTATTTGCTTCAGAGGCTGTGGACTAAAACTGCCAACCTGCTTACCTTTTCCTTTTTGAAAGTCAAGTTTTGCAGCCAAGCTTCATTTATTTTTGTAGAATATTAAACGAGTATAGGTTCTTCCACCCTAATGAGTTGCGCTTGTGGTTGAAGCCAGAAATGTGTTACTAAGTCCGGGAGGTAAATATTTGCTATATCATATTTGTTTCTTGGGTCATTGCACTGTTTTCTGCTGTGAAAAATCGTTCTGTGCCTCCATCCACTTTAAAAGTTCAGATTCCTTCGACTTCCTCTGCTTTTCAGTCCACATATTCAGCGTGTACATGAAAGGATTGATGGCAGAGTTCAGAGGAAGTATGAATATGGCCATAGCCACATTCACATTTCTAGGGATGGGGATTCCAGATATTGCTAAAATCCCACACAGTCCAATAGGAAACCAGCACATGAAATCAGTGAGTGCAATACTAATCAACCGTTGTGCAATGGCCATGTCTTTGGAAACTCTCACACTATTGGTTTTGATACTATTATTTTGTATTGACCAGTAGACTAGTGCCTGACCAACAGATATGAATAGAAATAAAACAAAATTAAGAATAATCATAACACTAACAGAATAGATGTGTCCTTTGAACTCTTTCCTCATGAGAGGCAGTGGAATACAGATCCCTGTCTGGCCATAGAACTCCCAGTGTGAAGTCACAGGAAGCAAGGGCAACAAGGCCAGAAACCAGCCAACCAGCCAGACCAACAGACAAACCATGATTGCAGATATTTTTGTAAATCGCCAGGTGCTGAACGGAAAGCAGAGGACAATGAAACGATCCAAAGTGATCAGGCAGATCAACAAAGCTGACGCTTCACTGGACAGCAGAGAGAGAAAGCCAGCTATCTTACAGGTCACACTGCTTTTCCAGGAGTCCTCCTGATAAAGATATGTACCACGGTAGTGTTCATCAGCCACTCCTATAACAGTCATATAAAGACCCATCAGAAAGTCAGCCATGGTCAGGTGCATAACAAATACGGTGAAACCGCTGGATGACGTCATTCGTTTCACAAAAACACGTGCACAGAAACAGAAGACGTTACCAGATATGGCCAGACAGGCCATCAGCCACATAAACCCACGGTAGGTCCATGACAGCAGCAGATCTTCACATGACGAGATTTCATTTTTAGGGGCATCACAAGATCCATCAAAACCATTGGGAAGAATTTGTTTACAGCATAGTTTATAATTATGTGTTGAAATGAGACGTAGATGAGAAAGTTCTTTAAAAACATCCGCATAAAACGTTTCCACATGACTGCCATCTAAGTAGAGATCTGTCAGATGTGGAATGTACTTAAAACCGTTAGGGCCGATAGTGTGGATGTACGTAAAGGTTAAGTTCAGTTTCTGTAAATGAGCAAACATTGCCCATACTTCAGAATCAAACACTTGGATTGTTGTATATGACAGGTCTGCTGACAGTAGCACTGTGGTCAGGGCATCTAAGGAAGGATCTGCGCTGAAAGATGTGAGAGGGTTCTTAGACAAGGAAAGAGCTTGCAGATTTTGTAATTTCGCAATAGAACTGATGTTGACATGATTCAATCTGTTGTCACTTAGATCGATGAATCTCAGGTTTAACCATTTCAGTTTAGGCAGATGTGTCAGACCGCAGTGTGCAAGAACCAAATGAATGAGATAAACATTTTCACTGACATCAGAAGGTGTCATCCCTGAACCAGAGGCATCCAAAGAGTGGAGGTTAGAGAAGAGTTTTGCATTGAATGGCTTGAAGCAGAGGAATGAATAAGCCTGACAAAGGCAACTGCTGACTGGACAGGCCATTCTACACCATGATTCATCGTCATGATGTGGACAGTGAGGGTAGCCATCACAGATGTGATCACTGTGTACACACACAGAGGAATACCTGCACTGGAGAAGTCCTGGACATGTGATCTCCTCACACCACTGTTCGTCCTGATGTCCAATACAGTCATACATCCCATTGCACAGCGTGTAGATGGGCAGACAGTCGTTGAACTCACCAGGACAGCGGTAGTGACTATCCGGACAGGAGTCAGTAACATTCATAGGTGTTACCTCGAATTGTATAAACCCGTCAAAATGTATTAAGGCAGGAGAAGATCATTTCATCTGGACACTTTTCTTTGTCTGACGTCACAGTTGGAGACCCTCACACACCTGGCTGTAGGAACGCACTGACCATTGGAAACGTGAAAGAAGACTGGCTGCACACAGGATGCTGACAGAAGGATTCATCGCTGGAATCTGGACAGTCAGATATAAAATCACACACCAAGGAATAGGACAGAGTGATTAAAGCGTTATTACCACATTGAAATGCTGGAAGTGAATAAATACTGTGGTCTGCGGGTATTCAGATGTTTTAAAAACAATGCTTGATCAGACGAGTTACAATTGAATATGGATTGTTTTTGGCACTGTACATGTCTGTTGGAACCACATAATAAATGTTTGAAAGTGGCATCATCATCCCGACACTCGTTAAAACTATAGTGTCTGTCCGTCAGTAGTTTTGGAGCACTGGCCATGGAGATCATGTTGTGGAGATAGTCTTTAGTCTCGTTGGTCCTGCTTTCACAGATTGCCCCATAAGTGCCTCTGCTAGCATAATAGTAGCGAATGTTCATTGTTTGAATGTCAACCATGAGCCTTAACTGATTATAGAACAAAGCAGGTTGGCCTGCGCTACTGAAATGATGGAAAATGACTGTTCTATCACTCGTTTGAGCTGTGTATTTGTACATCACGGGTAACAAAATATGGAAATATGTTATGCCACTGTAGTATCTTACGAACCTCCAAAATCGACGTGCTTTTCCCACAAGAATGCCGTATGGATCATACTCACATATTGGAAAACCAACAACACCTCCATGTATTTCACAATAATCATCACTTCCTTCACAATGCTTATCACTCGTTTCGCAAT
>CM065708.1:21070161-21086167 GCA_017654935.2 Phymorhynchus buccinoides | reverse complement strand
GCTTCTGGCTGGTATGTGGCAGTCAGTAACAACAACCAATCACTGGCTAAGCTTGAAAGAAATTGTCATGTCCAGTACGAAATTTGACTCCCTCTGATTTGATTAACATACCTGACTACATCAAATCTTTGGAGTTGTGCAAAGTCTGCTTAGTTCTTCCAAGATAAGAAAAACTGGAATTGTTCCAGTCATGACAAACGTGTGAGTGCATGAAATTACTTTGAGAGAGAGAGAGAGAGAGGGAGGTCGGAGAGATGGAGAGAGAGAGAGAGAGCGAGAGAGAGAGAGGCGAGGAGAGAGAGAGAGATGGGAGAGAGAGAGAGAGAGGAGAGAGGAGAGAGAGGAGAGGGAGAGAGACGAGACAGAGGACAGAGAAGAGAGAAAAGGAGAGAGAGGGAGAGATAATGGAGAAAGAGATAGGAGAAGGAAAGAGAGGAGAAAGGGCAGTGAAGAGGGGGGAGAGGGAGGGTGGGGGAGGAGAAGGGATTAAGAGAGAGAGAAAAGAGAGAGAGAAAAAAAAAGAGGAGAGAGGGGAGGAGAGAGGGGAGGAGAGAGGGGAGGAGAGAGGGGAGGAGAGAGGGGAGGAGAGAGGGGAGGAGAGAGGGGAGACAGAGAGATAGAGAGAGAGAGAGAGGAGAGAGAGAGAGAGAGAGAGAGAACAACAAACAACAATGAACAACTGTTTAATTATCAGGCCATCTGCCCATATCATGAGAAAAGGGGTAACAATGGGAAATCTTCACAACTCAAACAGATAAACATAACAAACAGTATCAAGATAATAGCATTACGAATTCTAAGTGCATCAGACAAGTACATTGCAAGGCTAAATATACATCTAGAGTCACACATCAGCAAAACTAGCCTAAAAGCAGAAGGATGATTGTAATAATTCTTAGGGATCAGAGAGGGGGAGAGAGAGAGACGAGAGAGAGAGAGAGAGAGAGAGGAGAGAGAGAGAGAGAAGAGAGTTTTTTTTTGGATAGAGAGAGAGATATTCAAACAATTTTAATGAATAGGCCTTCTACCCATATCATAGGGAAGCTGTGGGGGGGGGGGGGGGGTGTTATAAATGACACATAACATACGCATCAAAAACTAGAAAATAACATCAATTCTTGTGGATTTAAACAGTTAAGCAAAAAGAAACAAATTAGTAAGTAAATAAATAAGCAAATATAAATAAACAGGTAAATTAAAGAGAACAAAACAACAACAAATAATCCGATTACATATTGAGTCGATGAAACAGATGGTTAAGCAATCAATCAGCCAGAACTAGTCGAGTACAAATATACCAAACTATTAAAATATCAAACAACCAATTATCCATTATTAATTAATACATAATCAGAACGAGTAAGCAGTCCCACATCAATCAGCCACCGATAATTAATAAATGCACCAAACTAATTCAACAAACCACCATCAGGCAACACATTTACGAGATAAGCGATCAACAGAGTGATCAATAATTATATCAACCAAACGGTCAAAAGCAAGCATCTGATTAAAGATACAAGGTAATACCACGCGTAGACACTCAAGTTTTTAAAGGTAGGAAATGCGAAAGAGCATTAGTGACTCAACACAAACTATAGCGATAACTCGCCTTGAATCAACATACATAGCACTGTACCATAGGGGGTTAGAATTGAGCAAATTGTCATTCAAATAATATATGTACAGAAAGTGTGAGAACGTACAGATAATGCATGCATACGAAATAACTCAGAATGCGGTATTTACTACGTAGTGAACAACTAAAACGAGATATTCTAGAAGCATTCATGTTTCACAAGGTCTTGATAAAACCAAGCAAAAGCGTGAAGGGCATCTGACATTCATACACAATGCACACAAACTTGGGCAAACACACATTTGTCTGTCTAAATAACATGGAAGTATAAGCTCGCATAGAACATTGTTATTTTGTGTAAAGTACCATGTTATGGAGGCAGAGAGATAGAGAGAGATACAAAGAGATAGAGAGAGTGTGTATGTGTGTGTGTGTGGGGGTGTGGTGCTAATCACATGCCAGCCACACACACACACAACGACACACACACACACACACACCACACACACACACACACACACACACACACCACACACACACACACACACACACACACACACACACATATACATACACACACCATACAATCAAACTTCGGCAAACACACATTTGTCTGTCTAAATAACATGGAATTATAAACTCGCACAGAACATTGTTATTTTGTGTAAAGTACCATGTTATAGAGGCAGAGGGAGAAAGAGAGAGAGAGAGAGAGAGAGAGAGAGAGAGAGAGAGAGAGAGAGAGAGAGAGAGAGAGAGAGAGAGAGAGTGTGTGTGGGTATATGTGTGTGTGTGTGTAATCACATGCCAGCGCGCGCACACACGCACACATACACACACCCACACACACACACACACGCACACGCACGCACTCATACACACACACACACACACACACACACACACACACACACACACCACACACACACATGCACCCCATAACATCTAACATCACACTGAACCTTGGGCGTCAAAAGCATACCAGGGACTATGTTATTTTATTTCACAATTTACAAGAGGTAAAAATTAGTCTCAATCAAAACACCCACTGACAATTTTCCCATTGAGGTACGGCCAAGGGGCAGAAGGTGGTAGATTGCATCAAGTACGACATTTAGCATTGCTTGCGAACAGTTCGAGTTCTTGCCTAATGTTTTGTAGTTTATCCCTACCAAGAGAGAGAGAGTGTTTTCTTATGTGTCTGTATGCACCCTTAAAAAGGTTTTCTTTTGCGTTGGGACAACTTTTTTTCCAGCCCACTGAAGCTGCCTGCATGAGCGACACCGCTGAATTGAAGTGAAGCATAGTTCAACTTGTTTGAGTCTACCGCTTCGTGAATGACGTAAGCAGCGCAAGCGCAAGAGTGAACAGCTATTCAATTTAAGTTAAGTCTCTTATCAAAATTACACCTTAAAATCATTAATGTTTCTTTGCATATGAAAATTTGCATTTTCGGTTTTTGCGTGTCAGATCTGATAAGTTAAAATATATGCAAGAAGCTAGATCTTTTGCTTGTGAACAAGTGTGCCTAATATCATCAACATGACTTTTGTGCCCATGTTTGCAAAAGTTATGGTTGCAAAACGAGCAGAAACCGTAAACATTCACAAACGTCGGACACTGAAAATCAAGGATAATTGAGTGAGTTTCAACCAACATCACTGTTAAGTGTACTTGTCTGATTTGCTAAACAAAACGTAAAACATGATAAAGTAATTGACCTTGTAATTCTGTTAGCCAAATTTTATATTTACAAATGCAAACTTCAAGATGTTCACCCTAACCTACACGCTTTTATTTCCGTATTAAAAAACAGGTACAATGTAGAAAAATATATGTCTGTTATAAATTATATGGCAAGAACGTTTGACAGTAGTTTCATAATAAAGTTCTTTCTCCTTGTGTTCTTGAAAAATGCCATGTGCGACTTGCATACCTTTCTATGTAACTCTATGGTCAGCATCAAGTGTATTAGCTTATTTTTACATTTTTCTTTCACGCATCATGCATACACACACAAAGAAAAACAATCTTCAAAAGTACCCTTTTTTTTCCCTTTTTTTTTTTTTTTTTTGGGGGGGGGGGGTGTTTTTGGGGGTGTGTGGTGTGGGAGGGGTGAGTTGGTGAGGTATAGCTGGGAAGCGTATGTACTATACATGAATATGATTGCATCCATGTCACTGATTGAGTGCATTTGCGTGCATGTGTGATGTGTGTGTGTGTACAATATATAATTTATGTGTGTCAGTGTCCGTGTGTACAATGTGTGTGTGTGTGTGTGTGTGTGTGTACAATATGTGTGTGTCAGTGTGTGTGTGTACAATATGTGTGTGTCAGTGTCTGTGTTTACCACACTGTATATTTTTCTTTATTTTTTCTTCTTGCTTTGTATGGGGAAATCCTAACTTGATGGCTCTTCTAATGTGTCCTAATCCATATTTACCACTTCCCTTATTTAAGTACATTACACATGATTGTCATGTATGTACTTTGCATATTCACTTGGCTTAGCTACTATTGATTCCAGAAGAATGTTTATATACTTTCTTTGCTAATGATAATGATGGGGGTAATGATGGTGGTGACGATTGTAATGATGATGGTTAATACCATTATTGTGGTTGTTATTATTGCTATCATTGCTATTGGTGTTGCGGATGCAGCTGGTGATTTTGCTTTACCTATAAGTACTTTGGAAACCATTTCAGGTTCTTTTCGGTTTGTAACTATTCAATCCATAGCTTTTGTTCTTTCGTGGCAAGTTTAATTTGTGAATTGAAAACCATACTTATACCTCTTTGATCGTATCAATGGATCTTAAAACATCCAGGCCAGAGGACGAGCATTGAAACCATGCAGTTGGTGATTAAGCCTTTCACCGCCAAGTCGCATTGTATGCACCACCATTTCAGGTCCCCATGTCACTAAAAGGCACCAAATCAGGGTCTGTTATCCAAAGACCCTGTTCTCTTCATTTTGGGAGGTGGGGATAGGCCTTACTTTGTGAATTGTCACAAAATCCCGAATATATACATATTTTTTCTCTACCCAGGTAAGTTTAATGGAACATCCAGGCTGAAAAATGAACTGGCGGCAAAAGGGTTAAGAATTAAAAAACGTTTCTAGCTTTGATTTTATAGACATCTGAAGTTGAACTTCTAAGATATATGAAATGCGGAAACCAGGTAACCAGAAACAAAACCCGGTCGTTTTTGCTGGCAGAAAACTGATCCTTCATAGTTTGCTGCAGACAACCTACCCTAACCTGCGTTTGTACTCGTTAGTCAAATGTTAGAAGTCATTCAGTGACTCAAAGATTTTTTGATTTTTTCTGTTTTGTTTGTTTGTTTGTCTGTTCCAACTTTCTTACACATACAGGGAAAACGTGTTGGGGTTGGGAGTGTGAAGGACGATGGGGGGGAGGGGGGATGATTTATGTTGTTCTGTTGTGAGTGAGGGGATCGATGGAAGAGGTAATAAATAACGAGAACATTTTACTCAGGTTGTTGCAACACCGTCCCATAAAACAGGTGGCGTCCCGGCCGCGAGCAAAAGCGTGCAAATGTGTGTGTGTGTGTGTGTGTGTGTGTGTGTGTGTGTGTGTGGTGCGCGCGTGCACGCCTTGCCTACGTGTGTTGTGTGGGTGTCTGCGTGTGTGTCTGCATGCGTGCGAATGTGTGTGTGCCGTGTGTGTGTGTGTTTTGTGTATGTGTGTGTGTGTGTTTGAATGTGTGTGTATGTTGTGTGTGTGTGAGAATGTGTGCATATCATGTGTATTATCTGTCTAGGACAGGGAGGGAGAGTGAGAGAGAGAGAGAAAGAGAGAGTGAGTGAGAGAAGAGAGTGAGAGAGACATAATGTCTGTGTTTTGTGTTTGCATGCATGTGTGTGGGTGTGTATTTTGTGTGACGTGTGTATGTTTGTGTATTTGTATATCTATGAGGTTTGTGTGTTTGAGTGTTTAAGAGAGAAAGAGAGCATAAACGCATAGCTGTGTGCTCTATTTATCTCTCTGTCTGTCTATCCTCCTGTCTGTCTCGTCTCTCTCTAGTCTTCATCTCTCTCTGATTTTTTTGTTTATTAGTAATGCAAATTTAATGAGTTTTACTTCAAACGTTACTAATGCCATCAGATTATGCCTAGATTCTGATAAATCTCTCTCTCTCTCTCTCTCTCTCTCTCATCTTCTCTCTCTCTCTCTCTCTCTCTTCTCTCTATCTCTCTCTCATATTCCCATGTTATCATATAATGTTTTTTTTGTTTTTTTGGTTCTTCCTTAAAATTGGGTTTATTCAAAAAAATTGTCATTGTCTGAAAATGGTTCCCCTTTTTTCGTACTCAATTTAAACCACCAATTCAAGTTCAACATTGTTAATTATTATCCATGTTTGCTTTAAATCCCATTTTTGATTTCTTTTTCAATTATTTCATGTGCCAATTTTTGTTCCATTTCCTTGACTTGATTGTTTTATGTCAAATTTTCTTGGCTTGATGCATGGTATGAATGTGTGAGTGAGAGGGCAAGTTGTAAAGAAGCTATTGTAGCTTATCCTTTTACCCTCAATAAAACATTCGTATCTCTCCTCTCTCCTCTCTCTCTCTCTCTCTCTCTCTCTCTCTCTCTCTCTCTCTCTCTCTTCTCTCCTCTCTAATGTTGGCGAAACCATCTTGACACTAGTCCACGGTTATCATGTTTTAAAACATTCAGTTGAAAGAGAGACATATTTGGATGTCTTCTTTGTTGATGTATATAGAAATATCTTTGCACAATTTAGAATGGGTGTACCACAACCAAATATGCACAAACATCGCTTCTCACCAACCTTGGAAAATACCAATTGTCCGCTATGTCATAATACACAAGAATCTGAAATTCATTTTCTCTTCCGTTGTCCTTTATACGATCAGACTAGAGAACTGTTTCAATTAACAGCAAGTAATGGTAAAAAATCTGTGAGTCAACAGTTTAGTAAGGTATATTGTCAAGTACCTTACATCGTTTCATTGTATGCTTTCGTTGATGTGGATTAATCATGTGCTTTTGTATTTCAGGTATTGTCTCACTATATTATTGTGATTATTAATGCATCTATTGGTTACTGTTGTAAGCCCTATGAGGGTTTCCCCCCCCCCCCCCCACCCCCCACCCCCATGAGAGGGGGCTTGAGAAGCACAAAACTTCATTAATTTCAGAACTCAACTTTCTCCCCACCCCCCTCTCTCTCTCTCTCTACTCTCTCTACTCTCTCTCCCTCTCTCTCCCTTTAAAGGTCTCTCAAACACCTAGGAGAGAAAATTGTGTTTTACGTCCTCTTGGTGTGAATCAGACACATATGGGACATTTGTAAATACAAATTACATGACGGAACAATACTGGAGGCAATCGCCCTGAGGCAGTACGAAACCAGTAAAGTCAAAATTTAAATATACAGATAGCTGTAGCGGAAGACCACGCCTCGGTTAAACCTCATCGGCTTCATGCTACCGCCACAAGTATATTGTTATAAAATAAACACTAAGTGTGAAACATTGTGTTGCTTACGAGCCTCTCGGTCAAACACTAATGGAAGAAATAAGTTTTTCGCCTCTCTTGGCCTTTCGGCCATTGGGGGCAAGCGTCCAACATGTGAAGAAATTTTGGGGTGTACGTTATGCACCACAAGCTATAGCGTACATGCCTTGCACAAATGTTCAACACTAGGCGGGTTTGCATCATTACATACAACATATTTAAAAAAATAATGTTTAACTGCACAGTTTTGAAAATTTGCAGTATTGTCTATAATAATAAAAGCTAGCATATGTTAAAATTCCAAAGTAAAACTTTTAATTATTAGCAGATTTTAAAAAAAAAGCATGACAAAGAAGACAAAAGAGAGGGGTAGAGACTCACTTTGCATTCATTGCGGTCCTTAAAATAGACTAGAAGTAATTTCATTGGTTGAAAACTATAAAGGGACCGTAGAGGAGCAATTCTATACCGCAGTTTGGGTTGCATAGCTTCTCGGAACCCTTGTGAATTGTGAATAGTTAAACGCTCCATGTACGCTATAGCGTACATTCGTATTGGACAGTTGTAAAGGGAAGCAATCGGCCTGTGTTGAATGAGTTAAACATATTGTGTGCTGTATTTTACTTAGACTCTATGCAGAACTACATGGTGCTTTATTCAAGAAAAAGTCCATTAGGAAGATGTATAATATATGACACACTAAAAGAGAGAGAGAGAGTCAACATTTTGTATACCTAAGGCTATCATAATGGTCGCTACAATGTAGGCGGGAGCACACACTAAACCGCCCACAAAAAGTTAGGGAACACATTCAAAATACATATATTTTTTTATGTTTTTTTAAGGTTTTTAAATATTTTTTTATTCACAATATCGAAAATTGCACATGCGCAGAAAGAGGACAGTGCGCTGAGAGATTTAATAAAAATAAAAAATAACAATATTATGAGAGAGAAAAATACACACGAACAAACTATATAGAATCATAAACAAACTATGTAAATATGTACACTTGAAGTACAGTTTAAAAAGAAGCAAAAAGAATAAAAATAATATTGATAAATTTCCACACATTGCTTTATAATAACATTCATTAATAATTGAACTAAAAACCAACACAATCACATGAAGGTGAAATAAACAATAAACACGGTGAATAAAACCAAATTTCCGTCTTTAAAAAGACTTTGACGAGGTGAATACAATACATTAAACTTAACAATGATGGCAGTGAATGGATGACGCATACTAGACCATTCAATAACATTCAATACAGAATCTGTTTTTCAACATCCTAAGAAATACCGTAGTGCAAGGTTTATTATTATTCCACTTGCACTTGTAGATATAAAATTTAGCTAGTAAAATTATAAAATCCAACTCTGTGTCAGTCTTAACACCTTCACTGGTACCAAAAAGAATAAGAGTTTCAGAAAACTTTAAGATTTGCACAATGTTCACAAGCATTTTTTTAAAGAATTTCCAATTCGACAATGCCAAAATAAATGCACAATAGTTTATTCCTCCTCATTACACAAGGCACATGAGGACGAGTTAACTATTTTGCGTATGAAAAGGTATCTGCGTGTGGGAAGTATTCTAAGTAAAAGTCTATGTTGGAACCATCTGAGTTGTGTGACAGTGGTTGAAGAAGAGCACTTTTTAAAAACTGATTTCCATTTCAGGTTGTCATAGTTTCTCTTCCATTTACTAATACCAGCTGGGCATTTTTCTGAATTAACAAGAGTTGAATAAACGTATTTGTTCCCCTTTAAAGTGACTGCCAGTTAGGAGGTTCTAATATTTTGTATTTAGGGGTCAAATCACATTGTAATTTATTTTTTGCATTTTTTCACTGCCTCCGTGGTGCCAGCGAACAGCAAATAATTAGTTTGTACGTTCGAAAAAGTTTGACGAAAAAGTTCAAATGAAAGGAAACGTCCTTCATCCTTAAGTAAATGTCTTATTTGCAGTATGCTTGCTTCAACCCATTGCTTTATAAAAAACCCGTTTTCTTTTCTCTTAAAATATTGACATTGTAATGAATACAATTAGAAACAAAGTCGTGAAAGAAAAGAACACTTTTTAAATGTTTAAGACATCTTCCAAACTGGCTGGTGTGTTCTTGTAAGTAATACACTTATATATTCAGAACCTAGTAGATTAAGTTTTTCTATCCCAGAACAAAGGAAAAAGCTAGCGTCTTGAAGGTTGCCCTAAGTTATCAAAAATATTCTTTTTAGCCAAGGATACCTTGATAGCAGCAAAAATGCAAAAACATTTAACCATTCTCAATCCCCATTTCATAGCCTTGAAACACATTTTTTTTTGCTATCGATTGGGTTTTCTTCCCACAAAAGTGTAAAACATGAATCAAGTTACCTTAAAGTTATCAATAGGTTCTGAAGATTACTAAATAAATGTACAACCTTTGAAATTGCTAACGATTTTAAAACTGCAATTTTCAAAAGGTGTCAGATTTCTTTTTCTCCTTTTGCAATGTTTCGTATCATGTATTATTTTATTTTCAAGTTTTATGTTCCACAATGCTATCAATGTAGTAGAAAATATTATTCTAATACTGATAAAATACCCGGATCCCAACAAAAATTCCTGTCCCGCATGTATCTTATTAGAGAGTTATTGGATCCTTATTGATACTACCTATCCAATTGCATTAGTTTTTTTCACGATTTATTTTCAAGCCTGACATTTAGAGCAAATTGTTTCAGTAACTCAATGCTTCTCTAAATGCATTTCACGACCATGAAGTACACATTGTATTGTCTGCAACTGAGAGAGTAAATGATCTTTTTTCGTTAATATAACATCCCTTAAGGCGATCATTATTAAACATAAGTAAAGACAATATTTCTGCACACAGAAGATTATAAATAGGAGAGAGTGTATCTTCCCTGGCGGACTCCTCTAGAGATTTTAAAGAATGGGGTATAACTTTCATGAACAGAGACCACGTTTTTTTATGTCATGATAACAAGTTTTCACCATCTTTTACACAAGGTCCAAATTTAAAAAGTCCAAACGTATCCAAAAACTTCAAAAACACCGAATCCAAATTCCTTCAAGTCTACAGTTAGAATTTTGTCCGGGGATATTTTTGTTCTTCTGTCATAAACCATTACATCGTAGAGCAACGATGTTTTCTCCTATGTATCTACTTTCAAAAACCCAGTTTATCCTTATTGATTAATCCATTAATATTGCTTTAGTCTGTTTGTGATGCAGATGAAAGCTATCTGTATCTTATTCAGTGAAGAAATTGGACGCCAACTTTTAAGAAAATGTTTCGGTTATTATCTTTAGGAATCATAGAGATGATACCACTCTTGGGTACCTGACATCAGACTGTATAGTAGCCAAATTCAATGACCTAACTAGAAAAGTGCATGTCGCGGCAAATAATTTATAAAATTCGTTCGTAAAACGTCCACTACCGGGCCTTATTGCTACTCTTCATTTCTTTCAAGTGCCTCTTCATATGTGATTTCACCTTCTAGAAGGTCTTTTTCGTCTTCGTCCAGCTTTGGTGCATCAAAAGTTATCTAATTTAGATCAACATCAATTGTCTCCCTCCCTCTCCCATGTATAAGATGCTAGTCTCGTAAAACAAGCTCACTTTGTTTCATCTTCAAGAATGCCAGTGTCATCAAATATGATTTCACCAATATCATTCGGAAGGCATAAGCATATTGCCTTCTTACAATCAATGTTAACTTCTTTTCTAACAAGCAAAACACTATGATGTTCGTTTTTTTTTTTAGTTTTTTTTTCACCGTCCTTGAGCCATTAAGGCTTTTGATCTTACGAGCATTCCCTCTAATCGTTTGTTTCGAATTTCCTCTAGTCTGACTCTTTTCTCTTGAAGTGTTTCAACACTATTATTAGCATATAACGTATTTTCTATTATATTAATATGTTATTCTATTAGCTGTATTTCTTCCTTACATTCTTCTTTGTTCTTATACGCACCGAATGATATAGTTTTCCCTCGTATTTCCATAAGAAGAGTTTCAAAGAATAGTTGATCATTTACTTGAAATTGTATATTTTCGTCAGTAATTTCATCCAAATTATCATCTAAATCATAAATACTGCCTTTTAATATTCTTAATCACTTGTTTAACAACATTAACGTTTTCTTTATCTCTAAGAAGGGAATTGTTGAATTTCCCATATTGCTTGTCTCTTTTTTTTAAGTTACCTTTTACTTCGATGGAGACCATATAGTGATCTGATCGATAGCCAGGGGTTATGTTAACCCCGCTTGTTTCAATTAGAAGAGAATCTGAAATTAAGAAGAAATCCAGTCTGCTCTGTTGCACTGAATTGAACCTTCTCCATGTGTAACCCCTCTTACTTGGATAAAGATGTCTCCACACATCAGCCAACTGTAGATATCCCATCATATCAATGATCTTATTTCTACTTCGTGGGCGATTAATATAACTACTATAATTTCTTGCGTCTAACCTTGGATCAAGTACAACAGTCCAGTCACCCTCCCATAATTATATTTTCGTTACCCACATTTTCCACAACATCACAAATAATGTTCAAAGAATTGAAAGTAATCTCTGCCACTGCTTCCATATAAATTAACTAAGGTAATGCGTTTACTTCTAAACTCAATATACAAGACTAGGTAGCATCCCTCTGGATATCTAAGTACATTATGTAATTTGTGTTAAAAATTGTTATTGAATAAAATAGCCACCCCATCCTTATTGGTATCTTTCCCAGACAAATAGCAGTTATAACACCAGCAGGATCTTATCAAGTTTTCTGATTCAAATTTCCAATGGGTCTCCTGTCAAAATTAGATATTACCTTTTTGTTGTCGCAAATAATAGCATGCATCTTTTCTTTTCTTATGATTACCAAGCCCGTTACAGTTATATGAGAACATCTTAAATGGTGTATGCTTTGGTTCAGCCATGGCAAAATCGACAAAGGAAAGCCTTCCTTCGTGTTATTGCATGTGTTAAATATAAATGAAACAATAGCAGAGACAAGTCTAATACCAAATAAACATTGCAACAATCACAGTAACGAGCACAACACATGCTATATCATCGTTAAGTACCGTACATAGCATCGCGACTTGGTCCTCAGAAAGTGGGGAAGGGTACCGAACAACAGTAGTGACTCAAAAAAGGAAAAAAGAAACAATGATAGTCTGCCATACAGCGACTTAAGTAAAGCAATAATGCTCCAAAGAAAGAAAAAAACACAACCCAATAGAAAAGAGAAAAAAAGAAGAAATAAATGTTATACAGTAAACAACCGCTCATGTTCATAGCCTACGGACGGCTCCCAGTGGACAAAGAGAAAATAAAAATCATAAAACAATTCAGTATATAAGTCGACACTCCACAATCAGTTACATTACGTGATTGGCTATACACAACCCATTCGGTTAGTAGAAAACAAAGAGAATCACCACCATTCGACCATTTAAACAATCCCATATTCATTAAATCAATCAAATCAACCATTAATTCACATCAGAGTAGCACACGAAATGCTAATTCAAACAGAGCAATGGAGCCGTGGAAAAACCACTACACCAATCACTATGAGTATCGAATTCCAAGTAAGGTGAGAAAGATGAGGAGCAGAATATGAGAGAAGGGGGGAGATCTGCGACAGAGAGATGAGAGATGCTGAGCAGAGAAGAAGAGGGGAGAGTGAGAGAGAGGAGAGGAGGAGGACGAGAGAGAGAGGGGTTTGAGGGGGGCGGTGATTATTAGGTGACTTTATAGTCACCAAGGGCTGTCTCTGTGAAATTCGCGGTTTGCTACCCCCACCTGGAGATGGCGTCGCGCAGCCAAAGCCAAAAGTTTTTTGCAAAAAAACATTTCTTTTTTTTGCCATGCGATTTTTCGTTACAAACTGGACAGAGGGCGGTGGGTGGGGGGGGGGTATATGTGTTGACCAAATGATATTACTTTTTCGTTGCCATTGGGTTTAGTGTATGCTAAGTGCATGGGCACACGGGAACTCGGTTTATAGTCTCATCCGAAAGACTCCACGTTCAGACCGTTAAGGAAAAAAATCACATTGTACCCAGGTTCGAACTCGGGTTTACTTGACACGAAGCGAACGCCAACGCTGTGCCACTCTACACCAGAGAGAGAGAGAGAGAGAGAGAGAGAGGAGAGAGAGAGAGATACGAGAGATGGGACGACGAGGGGTGAGAGAGAGAGAGGAGAGAGAGAGAGGGTGGGGGAGAGAGAGCGAGAGAGAGGGGAAGAGAGATGGAGAGCCATATATGGACAGACAGATGGACAGACATATTACAGCGAGACAGAGGGTAGGCGGGGGGGGGGGGGGCGGGGGGGGGGGGGGGGGGTAGGGGGGGGGGGGGGGGGGGGGGGGGGGGGGGGATACAGAATAGGAGCTTCGAAAAGCAGGCGATACGGTTGACAGACAACAAATAATGCAAATAAACACCTTTCATAAATGCAAATGACATGAATACCCTTTCTTAAATAGAGGGTGGACAGAAGGAGGAAACATGGAAAAGAAAGACGGAAAATGGATGACAGACACACAGAGAGAGAGAGAGATCAGAGAGAGACGATTGACTTTGGGAGAGATCGATGAGAGTTGATTGGATGTTTTGGGATCCTGAGAGAGAAGAGCAGGAGATGGGAGAGACGAGCAGAGAGCATGAGAGAGAGATGAGAGCGATAGGGGGGGGGAGACGAGGATGGCTGGGGGGGGGGGGGGGGGAAACGGGAGAGATTAGACGGAGGTAGAGGAGTGCCTGAGAGTTGGAGGTATGGGAGAACAGAGGAGAGTATGGGAGCAGGAGAGCGAGATTGAGCCGAATTACGGATCGGGATTGAGACGGTGAAAAAGGAGATGCTAAGCGAGAGAGGATGAGAGAACGAGAGAGATGGAGGAATGAACGAGAGAGCCAACCTGTAGTCAGATCGAGAGGAAACGCAGACACGAGAGAGAGAGAGACATATGCTTTGGTTATTTGAAGCATAGATTCCAAACGCCTTTGTATCTAGGAAAACTCCAATACTTGGCCAGACATCATAACCACAAGAGATGAATGGCGGTTCCTGCGCTACAATGAAAAGCAACAACTGTGTTCGCCGATTGTACATCGGTTGTAAGCCTATAGGAACGTGATGTGTTTAAAGGCACGAGCCCAAACATCCAAACATGTGTGACAATTTCAGTCTGCCACTCAGCATTTTCATCACAATGTGTAATTGAGTTGTAAAACCCTGGCTATTCAGCACATTCGGTAGTAGAAAGCTTAAAGATACGAATGTTAGTACAGCTCAACAAAAAGATCCATTTCTTAAACAAACAGAATGAACTAGTGCTAAATTAATTGCCGAGTCACAGATGCTTGTGCACGTTCGAAGCTGAGCCTTGTTGATATAGCCGGAACGCCCTGGAATGGGCTACAGGAAGGCGAATGGGCTGTGCGATAACCGCTCTCACAGCTATAATAACGATTGATACTTTGACAACCCTTTTTTTTTTTCCCCTTTTTTTTGGGGGGAAAAAAACAGTTCGAGTGACCACCTTACCTGGCACAGAGTTATTGTGCTCATGCTTGAAGCTTCTAGGGTGGGTTTTTTTTTTTTCCTTGCTGAGCTAACGTGTGACATGAGTACCATGTTGCACAAATCACTACTATGGCGATACATACTAGAAGCCACTTATCATACTTTGTTGTGCAATTTTGGGGATTTTGTTTTGAGGCGTTTTAAATCTCACGTTACCATAGAAAGAAAACACTAATGATCGCGTAAACACGAACCATTTTTGCGTACACTGTTAAGGCCACGTTTCCTTTATACCTGTGTATTTCAACTGACAGGTTTGAAGGTCCAGACGCAAAGCGTTTTGTGGCTACAAACTAATTGCCAAACCATGTGTACTTTCAAAGTGTTCCCGAACTGTTTGTGGGCAGCCTATGTGTTAACATTGTTTATGCCTGAAGTTCTCATAATGGACACTAAATGTAGGCAGGAATCTTCATGCATCACTGTCGTCAGTTTGATGTGCATATTGTGTGTGTGGGTGTCACCAGAAGAATACACACACATAAACACACAAATGGTCGGCAGAACCTTCGTAAAGCATCACTTCTACAGCTTTGAAGGTAGGACAAAAAACAGTTATCGTTGAGGACATCCAGCTGACAAACAGTGATGTTGAGACTTTATCTGCCATCTATAATCCTACAAAAATAAAGAAGGCCGCCGATACTCAGGTGTTTGGATTCCTGAAGTGGCACAAGACAGTACACTCAAAAGACCATTGACTCTTGGGTGTGACGTGTGCACGTTGTGCTGTGCGTTGTCAGCTTGCGTGGTGTAAGTGTTGCGTGTGTGTGTGATGATAGTCTGTCAGCTGCGTGAGTGCGTGTTGCGTGCGGTGTGCGTGTGTCTATTGGACAGAGAGATAATGAAACGAACTGAACCTTTATTTTACAACGGTAAAAGTATTGCATGTGGCGGCCATTTTTCATTCTTGCCGTTGAGAGAGGAGAGAGAGAGAGAGAGAGAGAGAGAGAGAGCGAGAGAGGTAGAGAGAGAGAGAGAGAGAGAGAGAGAGATATAGGAGATAGTGAGAGAGAGAGAGAGGAAGGAAGGAGAGAGAGAGAGAGAGAGAGAGAGAGAGAGAGAGAGATAGAGAGAGAGGAAGGGAGAAGAAAGAGGAGAGAGAGAGAAGGGAGAAGAAAGAGAGCAGAGAGAGAGGGGGGAGGAGAAAGAACAGAGGAGAAGAGAAGAGAGAGAGAGAGAGAGAGAGAGAGAGAGAAGAGAAGAGAGAGAGAGAGAGAGAGATAGAGCGAGAGAGACACAAAAGAGATTGAGGAGTGAAAGAGAGCTTCGTCCACTACAGTATTTCGCAGTCAGTCC
>CM065708.1:21043951-21069661 GCA_017654935.2 Phymorhynchus buccinoides | reverse complement strand
TATTTAAACACTTTAACTTTTTCAAAAGCGTTCGACCAGCAATACAATATTAGTTTTTAAAAAAAATGCTGCTTTCTTTTTCGATTAAAGAATTGTTCGTTAAAACCGTTTTGAAATACTGCTGGTAGAAGGAGCGGTAAGACTGGTGTACACTGATTCCAGTTTGACTCCCTTTTACACTGTTACGAAGAATGAAATCATGTTTTACGTCCCTCTCGGTCATAGACACATATGGGGACATTTGTAAATGCAAAGATGTTTGGGAACAATAACTTGTCTGCAATGCCCGAAGGCGTGGCAACAGCCAGTAAAGTCCCGAGTTTTTAACAATATAGATAGGTGGAGTGTTAACCATGCCTCGTTTAACCTCATCGGCTATGTACCGCCACATTGGGACGAAAGTGTTTACAAGAGAAGACAATTGTGTTTTAAACGTCCTCTCGGTCATAGACACATTGGGACATTTTGTAATGTAAATATGGAGGGAACAATACTGAGCAATGCCCAAAGGCAGTTCACACCAGTAAAGTCCGGAATTTTTCAATACAAGATACGTGTAGCAGTAACTACGCCTCGTTAAATCTCATCGGCTATGGTACCGCCACAAGTTATATGCTTGATATTCTTTATGTAAACATGAAAGTGTTACGAGCTTGACTGTGAGCATTTTTAATGTATGGCATGGGCCGACCAAGTGATACGAACTACTGTATCAGTTAATGTGGGCAGGGCCGACCAGGATACGTAGCTGACTGATCAGTTATGTATGCAGGCGACCAAATGATACGACTGCTGTATAAGTTTATGTAGGCTGGCCGACCAAGTGTTTACGAACTGACTGGCAGCAGTTAATGTTGGCAGGGCCGACCAAGTGATACGAACTGACTGTAATCAGTTAATTATTCAGGGCCGACCAGTGTTTACGACTGACTGTCAGCAGTTAATGTTGGCTATGCCGGACCAAGTATACGAGCTGACTGTCAGCATTACTGTTGCAGGGCCGACGAAGTGTACGAACTGACTGTCAGCAGTTAATGTATGGCATGGCCGACCAAGCTTTACGAACTTACTGTCAGCAGTAATGTAGGGCAGGGCCGACCAAGTTTACGACTGAACTTGTTCTCATTTAAGTATGGCATGCCGACCAATTGTGTACGAACTGACTGTCAGCAGTTATTGTATGGCAGGGCCGACCATGATACGAACTGACTGTATCAGTTAATGTATGGCAATGGCCGACCAAGTGTTTTACGAACTGACTGTATCAGTTTAATGTATGGCAGGGCCGACCAAGTGATACGAACTTGACTGTCAGCAGTTAATGTATGGCAGGAGCCGACCAAGTTGTTACGAACTGACTGTCAGCAGTTAATTTATGTCAGGCGACCAAGTGATACGACTGACTGTCAGCATTAATGTAATGGCAGGGCCGACCAGTGATACGAACTGACTGTCGATTTAATGTATGGCAGTGGACCGACCAATTGTTACAACTGACTGTCGCAGTTATGTATGTCAGGGCCGACCAAGTGTTACGAACTTGACTGTATCATTAAGTATGGCAGGGCCGACCAAGTGTTACGACTGCTGTATCAGTTAATGTATGGCAGGGCCGACCAAGTGTTCCGAATGACTGTCAGCAGTTAATGTTATGGCAGGGCCGACCAAGTGATACGAGCTGACTGTTATCAGTTTAATTATGGCAGGGCCGACCTAATTTTACGACTGAACTTGTCAGCAGTTTCATGTATGGCATGGCCGACCAAGTGATACGAGCTGACTGTATCAGTTAATGTAATGGCAGGGCACCAAGTGTTACGAACTGACTGTCAGGCAGTTGTATGGCATGGCGACCACGTGATACGAACTGACTGTATCATTTAATGTATGGCAGGGCCGACCAAGTGATACGAGCTGCTGTATCATATAAATTATGGCAGGCCGACAGTGTTACGAACTGACTTGTCAGAAGTTAATGTATGCAGGCCGCCAGTGATTCTAGCTGACTGTCAACAGTTAATGTATGGCAGGGCGACAAGTGATTCGTAATGGAGGGTTTCCGCTGGGAGTCCAGGGACCTGCTTAGGTTTCTGGGTCAAAGGGCAGTGTTTGTTTGGGTAAAAAACAAAAGAAATTTTGTTTTAAAAAAAAACATATTTTTTTTTTTAAAAAAAAATTTTTTTTTTTTTTTTTAAAATTTTTTTTTTTTTTTTTTAGTGACCGTTAAGGCAAAAACCGAGGTCATTTTTCTTACTTTTCACCGTTGTTTTGGACATGCTTGCGGTTGATTGGCACAGCAGCTTTTCTCAGCTCCTGCCTTTTGTTACACTCATCACCCGCGAACCATTTAAAGTGTTTTTAATCCATCAGACTTACATTGTTTTTTAATGGTGGTATGCACTTGTACGGTATTTTCCTATCCCTACCTAATGATCGTGCTAAGAATATTTGCTTCTGTTAGGAAATATCTTGAAACAAATAGCGCTCTGTGGAAAATTTAAAGGAGCCAGAATGAGGGGAATTGGTGTACTGTGTGATGTGTGTGTGTGTGGGGGGGGGGGTGTCTGAAACCCGGACCCCCCACCCCCCACCCCCCTAGATCCAGCCCTGTATGACGAGATGTTCGTCCACCGTGGGCAATGATGACCATCCTTCACAGATCAAATTCAAGGGCTCAGGTTGGTTGAGTTCATTGTGCTTATCAGGTTAATGTGGGTCTTGGAGGGTTCTTTGAGGTGGGGCAGGAGAGGGAGTTGAGGGATTGAAGGGCTGACGAACTACTGCTGTCAGCGCGTTTACATGGGGTGATGCAATGACATTGGATCCACAGTCCGTACGCCAATAATCATAGCTATATAATTTAAAAAAAAACCCACAACCATCCTATTCACTAATGCCGACGAGGTAAGATCAAAGAAAATTATTTTGGATGTAGTCCATTAAAATGTCAATTATTGGGTCGTTGAGCTTTGCTCAGATTTGATTAAGTTTGCTTGTGAAAGTCTCAGTTGTTTTGTCAGCTGCCTAGCGCACACCATTACAAACTCTTCATGAGATAGCAACAAATGTGCACGATTGTAAGTTTATTTCGGCTATACCATCTCTGTGGATTATCTGCCTCTTCTCTCCGACACTCTAACTCGTCTCCTCATTCAACCCTCCTTAAACCCCATCTTTTTCATGCTGTGCCCTAAATATTTGATCAGTTGTCTATCGTTGTGTGCACGCGAGGAAGATTGAATTAAGAGGTTATGTGTCTGTTTTGTGGTGCGTGGTTTGTGTGTGTGTGTGTGTGTGTGTGTGCGTGGCGTGCGTGTTTGCGTGTGTGGGTGTGTGTGTGTGTGTGTGGTGTGTGTGTGTGGTGTGTGTGTGTGTGTGTGTGTTTTTGTGTGTGTGTGTTGAGAATAATGGGTGCATACATGTTGGCTTGTGTGTGGTTTTGTTTTGTGGGTTGTGTGTGCACGCATGTGTGTGTGTGTGTGTGTTCTTGTTTTGTGTGCGTGTCGGTGTGTCTGTCCTGCGTGCGTACGTTTTGTGTGAGGGTGTTTGTGGTTGTGTGTTGGTGTATGTGGTCATTCCATGCGGCTCGGTGTGTCTGTGCTTGCCGATGGGGTTAACGGTGGCTTCGATAATGTGTGTGTTTCGGTGTGTGCGTGTGCGTGTGTGTGTGTGTAGGAGAGAGAAGAGAGAGAGAGAAGAGAGAGAGGAAAGAGAAGAGAGAGGAGAGAGAGAGAGAGAGGAGAGCGAGAGAGAGAGAGAGAGAGTTGCTTTGTATATGCCGCTGTTGCTGGTTGTGTCACTCGGGAATGCTGTTTTTGTTGTCTGTTGATGAATTCATTGATTGGAAACGCTGGGCTCATCTTAGGTAGCGCTATATACTGTACAATTATTATTATTATTATTATTATTATTATAGTGACGTTTTCACGGTTTATTCACAGGAGACATCACTCATAATGTTAAACGTGCATGTTTGTTTACAACTTGATCAAAGGAAGTGATTTGATTGTCCAAGTGATTCAGCTGTGGTAAACAGAGTCCAAACGATTGTATTTTATTTTTGCATAACACAACTGTTGTTTTTCGTTTTCACTATTATTTACATATTGTGTGTGAGGTTGTCTCCTTGACTCTGTATCATCTTCCATTGACCCACTATGGCGGTATTGTGCATCTTCTTGGTCTTTCTGTTGAAAGCTCCACGTCAGCTGACATGAGGAAAAACAAACTAATGAACGGACGTGGTGTCCATCCTTACATCTCATCGGCAGCTACATCATGGACCTATCTTATCCTTTCATCTTTGTTCTGGGAGGGTTCGGAAAACGTTAGACCATTGTCCATTAGAGAAGATGTCGTCAAAGAATCCATCATTCATCATTATATTTATCGCTCTGGCCATCACTGACCTTGTCCGTTCTTTTCAGCGCGTTACCGTAGTTTGGCTGAAGGTTTGCTTCACGTGGATCGGCTCACTTTAACACCCTGTTTGTAAAATTCAGCGCTGCTGTCCGGTTCGACGACGCTTTCAGTGCATTGGAATGTGATGAGTCTGAACGCGTCAGAGGCCATGGCGGTGCTGTGGCACATCGGACACGTTTGTGCGATCGTCGCAAAGTCCGTATCCTTACTCGTCCTTATTGCTCTAATTCCTCACGGCTTTCTTCGCTCATTATCTTACGGGTTTGAGATGATACCTGACCAGAACTATGACACCGCCTGTGCTGGATTAAAATCAGAAAACTACGTGAGATTTATTGAAAATGTCTTTTCCTTACGCGAAGCTGGCGTCCATTTTGTGTCCCTTTTGTGCTCATGGCTTGCGGTCCCACCCCCCACCACACCCTCACCACAACACCACCAAAAAAATGTGTGCTCTGATTGGCAGCTCAAGGCCGTCCGTCCAAGAACTCGTCATAAATTAGCGCAAGGGACACTGACAGACTAGTGGCCCGGAAGGCAGCCAACTCTGTGGACTTTAATGGTATTGTCGTTCCCTGACCTGTGTTGTCTTGTCCTTTGCCCAGGCTTAGTGAGGCTGTCCGTGGTAATTTTTTCGCCTGAATGAAGAGCAAACGATATGAGAATTTGCCGAAGGGATTCTCGTGTAAATGTGTCCTCGTGCTGGTGCCTGCTTAACATGCAGTGAATTCTACCTGTACTGCCTGACAGGGAGGAAGTTCGAAGTAGAATTCCTCCAACTTGTCTCCTGTTCAAAGGGCAAGCAGAAAGATTAAAGATCACATTCAGAGTTGTTAACGTTTCAGATACACCTGCTTTGCTTGCGTTGTTTAGATGAACATAATAACATGCCATTAAATGCAGTGAAAGGGCGAATTTTCTGGATTTTGTATTTTGTTTTTGAAAAAACCGATGCTCAGAAATTGAAAACAATCGCTGCTAAACGAGACTTTGAACTGACGACCTGACGACACGATTGATGTAAAGGAAGTAGAATCGTCTGCTGAACGAGACTTTTGAACTGACGACAGACGACGCAGACCTGATGGGGTAAAGAAGTAGATCGTCTGCTGAACGAGACTTGAACTGACGACATGACGACACAGAACTTTGAATGTAAGGAGTATATCGTCTGCTGAACGAGACTTTTGAACTGACGACAATGACGAACCCAGAACCTGATGTAAAGGAAGTAAATCGTCTGCTAAATCAGACTTTTAACTGACGACAATGACGACGCAGAACTTGAATGCAAAGGAGTAGAATCTTCTGCTGAATGAGACTGGAACTGACGACAATGACGACACAGAACTTGAATGTAAAGGAGTAGAAATCGTCTGCTGAACGAGACTTTAACTGACGACATGACGACGCCAGAACTTGATGTAGAAGGAAGTAGACATCGTCTGCTGAACGATACTTTGAACTGACGACAATGACGACACAGAACGTGAATGTAAAGGAAGTAGAAATCGTCTGCTGAACGAGACTTGAACTGACGACATGACGCACAGAACTTGATGTAAAGGAGTAGAATCGTCTGCTAAATGAGACTTTGAACTGACGACATGACGACACAGACGTAATGTAAAGGAAGTAGAATCGTCTGCTTATGAGACTTTTGAACTGACGACAATGACGACACAGAACTGAATGTAAAGGAATTAGAAGCGTCTGCTAATGGACTTTGAACTGACTACAATGCCGACACAGAACGTGAATGTAAGGAAGTAGAATCGTCTGCTGAACGAGACTTTGACTGACGACAATGACGACACAGAACGTGAATTAAGGAAGTAGAATCGTCTGCTAATGAGACAATTTGAACTGACGACAATGACGACACAGAACGTGAATGTAAAGGAAGTAGAATCGTCTGCTGAACGGACTTTGAACTGACGACATGAACGCACAGAACGTGAATGTAAGGAAGTAAATCGTCCTGCTGAACGAGCTTTGAACTGACGACAATGACGAAGCAGAACGTGAATGTAAAGGAAGTAGAATCGTCTGCTGAACGGAACTTTGAACTGACGACAATGACGACACAGAACTTGATGTAAAGGAAGTAGAATCGTCTGCTGAACGAGACTTTGAACTGACGACAATGACTACGCAGAACCTGATGTAAAGGAATTAAATCTCATGATTCACACCAGCTCATTTGACCGGTATCGCTTTGTAAGTGCCATTCTGTTCCTCTGTTGTTTTACATGTACGGGTTTTGCAGGTTGTACAAGGTCAAATGTTGGTTCTGTTGCAGCACACTGCTTCTTCATCCCCGCAAAAATTTTCCATCCAACCACTGCTCACTCCTTTCTCCAAGGGGTTTCAGTTACTGTGCTCTGTGACGTCGGTCAAAGTTCTTTTCACCACACCTTCTCTCCTGTCGCCAGGTGTTTCAGTACTGTGCTCTTGTGACTCCGTCAAGTTCTTTACATCCACACCTTCTCTCCTTTCTTCCGGAGTGTTGTCAGTGACTTTGCTCTGTGACCACGTCAATTTCTTTTACATCTCCCACACTTCTCTCCTTTCTCGGGGTTTTCAGTTAATGTGCTCTGTGACCACGGTCAAAGTTCTTTTCATCCACACCTTCCCTCCTTTCTCCAGGGGTTTTCAGTGACTTTGCCTCTGTAGACCACGTTCAAGTTCTTTCAAATCCGACACAGTCTCTCCTTTCTCCAGGGGTCTTCAGTTACGTGCTCTGTGACGACGGTCAAAGTTCTTCTTCTGTTTTCTGCTTGATCGAGCAGCAGTTTCTCAATATCTTGAAAATTTTCTGTTGACTGGAAATGATGCAAGGATTTTTTTCCGTTCTCGGTTTCATTCACTCAACTTGTGCGCGTTCAAGATGGGAAGGAAACATCGAACGAAAATCCCCTGAACCTGAACTCGAACTTCAGCAAATTGACAACACCAAGGCATCATCCTCCTCATCATCATCAGACGTTCGTAGTTAGGCCTATGTTGAATGAAAACGTACTAACTCAATGGTTTCTGCCAACAGCATCGCCGTTCTGTACTTCGCTGTAACTAAACACTACAACTCAAAGGCTGCTGCACTTATCACATCTGTTCAGTAGTTTTAAGGCTTTGTAAAGATAAAACACCAGACATTGTTATCATCAACAATTCGTAGTTAGGCTATGTACGCACAAACTACTATTTTAAAGGTTGCTGCACATCTTCATTAGCCGTTCAGTAGTTAAGGCTATATAAAAGACAATATCATCAAGATCATTGTCATCATCAGCCGTTTCATAGTTTAGGCTATGTCATGAACAATCATCAAAGCATCAATCATCATCATATCATCATCATCCGTTCTAGCTAAGTCATGTAAAGTTTAGGTTGTGTATGAGAGATAGCTTTTACTTTTAGTCGATGGGGAATATTGTACAGAGCCCAACGCAAATTGTGTGCATCCTAAATGGAATCTGAATAAATTAGCAAATAACACGAGAGCGTGGGCAATATCAATTGTAGATCCAAATCCCTGACATCTTAGACAGTCAAATTGTTAACCTTTTTGGAGAGAGACGCTTCACACTACCTTGACAATAAAACACTTACCAAAAGAAAATGAAATAAACCAACAGAACTTTACAACAAAGAAAAGACAGAGAAACAAAGAACAAGAAATAGAAAAAATAAATAAAGGCGGGTTTTGGCGGAGGGTTAAAAAAAAGATTAGGTTGTGTAGCAAAACACTACTACTCAAAGGTTGCTGCACATCACCATCATCCATTCACTAGTTTAGGTGTTTGTAAAGGTGACATCACATATCATCATCATCGTCCGTCAGCCACTTCAGTATTTGTATTGGTATATTCTAGTCGTGAGGAATTTATTCTGTGAAAATTAGGGCTGCTCTCCCCGAGAGCGGTCGCTGCAAGTGCACACCTACCAATTTTTTGTTGTTGGGACACGGGTGAGGAGGGGTGGGGCACACTTGGAAAACCTAGCTATCAATTTGGGTCATACCAGGCAGGGGGATTTCTCCCTGCCTCCGCACTTTCACTGCCTTAGGATTTTTAGCGCACGGTTCAGACTAGCTTTAAGTCCCCATTCGAAGGACTGACGTTGAGTTCGATTTTCCTGTCCAAATAGGAAGAAAGGGCGAGGCTGGTATTCGACCCAGGTCACTCACGTTGCAGCTCACGCATTAACATCTGGCAGGCGAATGTCTCAGCATCTGCCACCTTTCTCACATAGATTAGGCTTGTAAACGAAACCTAATACTCCAAGCTGGCTGCATACATCATCATCATTGGTTTTCAGTACTTTTCTGTTTTCTGTTTTAAGCGTCTTCTTCTCTCTCACAAACAATCAATAAACCACGGGATCCTGGTGTATACACCACAGTCTACACACCAGTCTGGCAGGGAATACTGACGTGTTGTAAGCCATCCGTTCAATAGCGTGAAGAGAGGTAATCAATACTAACATCGCAAAATAAACACTCAACCTCTTTCTGTGTGACAATTCCATGGCCTGTGGTACGACAGTACATACACACACCTCCACACAAACCGTTTTGTTACATTTGCATCACCAAGGTAGCTGCCAAGTCGGGCTCAGCGAAATCAAACTGCCCCAGGCAGGTCAAAAAGTGCGCAAAAATTGCACGGCAGCAGAAATTCTCCAACTCCAACAGATCCCCTCACATGTTCTGTTATTTGTCTCAGAATTGCTTCCTTTATAAATAAATTCAAACTCATTAGTCACTTCCTATTGCTCATTATTATCCATGTTTTGCTTTAATTCCTTTGATTCGTTTCAATTAACTTCTGCGCCACTTTGTGTTTTCATGTTTTCTTGACTTGATTGTTTTTATGTCAATTTTTCTGTTCCTGATGCATGAATGTGAGTGTGTGAGAGGGCAAGGTGCAAAGAAGCTATTGTAGATTATCCTTTTTACCCTGAATAAAAACAATATAGTCGTATCGTATAAATCTACACTGCGTCCTAGCTCTTAGCAAACTGATTTATTCGACATAGGTCATCAGAAAAATACCAGGCTACGAATTATGGGCTTTTGGGTTTTTTTTCCTTCTTCTACAACTCATTTATAGGTATTGTGTTATTTTGACAACCCAGTCTAGACCTGAAGCACTTTGAGCAATTTTCTCCAGGTTCTCGTTCATTCTTTCTTCGTTCAGTCCAGCAAGTCCTACACCAACACAGTGGGATGTAGAGCAGAGCTTAGTGGCAACAAACACAACCTGTCTGGATAGATCTTGTATAGTGTAGTGACACCATTGCACCACGCCATGACAACTCCAAAATAAACCCGCACATCACTTCGGGAAGCTATCGTTCTATCATGTGCAGAGGAATACGAGTTTATTGGTGTGTCCAGTGTGGATTCTTTCTTTGGTGTGCGCTGTAAGATGAGAAGTTTGTCCAGCTGAAATTGTAAAGCACGCTGTTGTGCTATTACTGCGATAAGGTAAAAACCACGTAAAGCTCTGACGGTCTTGTAGCGGCTGAATAAAGCCAGACGACACAGAGAGACTGTTCAGAGAGGCCCCAGTGTGACAGTCCAGGGAGAAACGGTATCAACGCAATATTATTCGGTAAACCACATTCTGCACAAGTCCATAGTCCTGACCGCTTAGTGAATCTTCCAGAAACCTGTTTGAAAGTAAGGACAATGGTAAGTCCAGGTGATCAGCAAGACAATGAACTGACATATTTCCTGACAAAGATATAAACCCTGGTCTTGCAGCTACTTTGGGTCCACAGCTTTTCTAAATGGTATACTTTCCCGAATGTTATATGATGTATTGTCACGTTACAAACAACGTGACTTCCCATGAATATATTTTGCACAATACAATGGTTGAGAGTAGCAACGAGAGTATTTCCTAACAGACTCTTGAAGGGACAAGGCTGCAAGAAACAAACCACTTCCTCCCATAGCGAGACACACCGACAAACCAACAAGAAATGGGAATGCACTTCAGATGGTATGAAAGCCCATGGAAGGAGCACAGCTGGACTGTACTGACAGTTTGTTGATTTGAATCGTTTAGGAACTAAGTTTATCACAGGCAAACTGTAATCTGAAGAGATAGACTGTGCGCTATTGGGTTGTCCTGAAAGAGGTCCATGCATTCTTTGATTGATTATTTGTAATGTCTACTTGTTGTAGATGTGGTATTTTTTTAAGCCTACACTTCCACAGTTTCATACAAGCGGCAGAAGATTCATGATGTTTCAAACAGTAAATACGGATAGATAGTCGGCCAAACAGAGTAAGTTGTGTTTTCTGACATTTGAATTTGGCTCAGTGAGTAATGTACTTTTGCAGTGTTGTACCCTGTTATTTGGTGACGGGGTTCTTTGTAACGGGACAGGGTTTTCAAATTTGCATTTGAATAAACACAACCCTAGTGGGGGTCAAGAGTTTGTCAGACGGTTTATAATCAAGTAAACAAAACGTGTTTAGAAAAAAATTGTTAAGCCTCAATCACTAGATGTTACATAGAGAACAGAAAAGAAGACTGAGATTAAATTACAAAATAATTTTCATAGAAATCAGTAAGTGACATACCAGAGTTTGCTGCATCCAATATCGAAGTTGAGGAAAGAGACTGGCTGGAAAAGGACTGGTGGCACTGAACGAGTGCCTTGACACAACCACCTTCAGGACAGATCTGTCACCATCAGTTTCGTCATCCTCTGTGTGTCACTGACCAAAACCATCACACAGATAGTTTACATGAACACAGACTGAGGACTCTAGACATTGATAGTATGAGGACAATGGACCACCTCACACTCTTGTCATCTCGCCATACACACAGTCAGAGACCCGTTGCATCGCGTGTAGAACAGGGCAGACAGTAACAGCCACTCTGTTGTACAGCTGTAATGCTTGTCAGGACCAGGACTGCTCATCAGTCATCACCTGCTGCTAAAGTACCCTGCTTCCAGCTAAGGTAATGTGCGTCTTTTGTTGTTTAAGTTTATGGTTCATTGTATACTGAAATTCCCTTTCACTGACATTTCCATTTCATCAGAATCATCTGTGCATCCTGAATATGCATTACATCGTTGACTGTGCAATCACATTGGTCATTGAACACAGAAAACCATCACATGAGGAAAATTCACAACGTCTCAATCCCCATTATCTGGGCAGTCCATATTTTAAAGTCACAGACAAAAGTGTAATGTATTGTGGTGACATCGTCGTCACATCCTAAGCATGGCGTACGAGTTTGTAAGAGTTTTTTCACCAGCTGTTGTAGGAATAGGAGGTCTTATTGTCGCTTACATTGATAAACAAACAGACTGGGAGTAGCTCCGTTTTTCACAGGGGTTGTCAAAACCACAAACAGAATGTGTGCCATAAAAATGGCGATTTTAACAAGGTTTAAATACTGATGTTTGTTTGCACATGTGATCAAGAGCACGTATATCAGACACTAATGTCAGCAAAGAATTATGTGCAATTGTTTTTGATTTATCTCACACAGCACCACTGCCGTGACAGATTGGTTCTAATATAGTTTTTCATACGTCTTAACTTCCATGCTGTATAACTCTCGAAGGACTTATGGGTGTGTTACTATGAAATGGTTCATGTTGTAATCAGTGTGTCACCAGACACTTCAGACACTTACCATACATAAATATGGTACACCACCAGCTGAAGTCAATGTACACACACAAAATCAATTAAAGTGTTTTCAAAATACGTAAAGCGTGTTCCTTGTTTCCATTCGTGTTTTCATTGAAGCCATTTCCCACCAACTACTCTCATTGTTATCCATGACCTCATATTGAGTCCTTTTTCTTCAGAGATCAGTGTGGGCTTTTGTTTCCGTGAAGCCACCAGCCCCATGCTTGATGACTGCTGCAAAGGACAGAGCCTCTGTTTTCATCCTGTCCGACTGTCACCCTCTGGTCTCGGTTGCGTGCAGGTGTCTTAGGGGAATTTGAGCGTAGTGACTGACAGAGCAGTGTACCTGCCCTTGGACACCTTCACTGTTGAACCTTTCAGGGAGCATGGAAAGTATAGTTTTTGACATTATATTAAATTTTGCTCACTGATTTAATTCTTGAGATCTGTTGTTTTTACAACCTGGCAGCTTTGCATAATCGAGGCATGACAACTCACACGTTGTTTGTCTGCACTTGTCTTTATGAACTTGAGATACACTCTTCCTTAGTCTATCTCTCACATAACATGGGCTTGTTTTAATTGCGAACGCTGACATAATTATATGTGCTGGAGGGCTGTTAAACTTCACTTCTCGTCGTGTCCCATCATTGTATCTTGGTATTACACATATCCTAAATATTCAAGTGCTGAATTTAAAATAATATATGGGAGGTGATATTTATAACGATAATCTAACAGATGGATTATTTGTGTGTTGCTCAGATAAACCACTGTCTTCAGGGTGTGGAAAACAGTTTCTTTAAGTGTATGATCTTTGCACTGCCAAGATTCTCTAACAGAAAACCTGAAGACTGCTTAGGTGTAAGTGTCCATCTTTGTCTTCCCTCACGTTCTCACACCATATGCAACCCGCTGAGTCACGAACACTCAAGGGCTTATAGTCCTTTATAAATGTAGATCAGCAGAAAGAAGAAGACCTGGCTTACAAATAGCAACACTACACCAGAGTGAGCTGTGCACAGGGGGGAGGCACATAGCCGTCAAATGTGAGTGTTGATGTGTAGGATGGTGTGAAGTTGGTGGTGCTGTCCCTCCCATGTGAGTCTATCCCTGGACACACAGCTCTCATGTGAAGACCAGGTGTGGTGTGCACGGCGAGACTGGCTATGATCTTTGAACCTTCAGAAGGGAATAGATATCGGAAACCCAAAGCCCAATGTTCGTAGATAACTAACAATGTAACAACAAGACTTGTTGTAGTTTACGGTTCCCTGCCATGTAAAGTTCATCCCCTGCTATGTCAACCTTGAGAGCTTCTTTTTGAAAGAATGCTCTCATGTTGACATAGGCAGTATAACTGAATGATATTTGTAGATTTCATTGCGTCAATGAAACCACACCACGTCAAGGTGAAGGCCATTTCGATAAGCTTTGCACGGCTTTTTGTCAAGTACTTCAACCCAGAAGCCAACGTAGATTCCAAAGATTCAAGTTACAAACTCCCCCAAACTGGAGACAATCATGATTTCTACACTCAACTCAGACGCATGCTGAAACTTGCGGTTTTCACGATCCTGATGCTAAATCAGTCTCACTCATCACAGACTGTCAGTCATCAAGTAAGAGAACATGGCTCAGTAATCCAACCTAGGCTTGCTGATCTTCTCATACTCTCACAGATTGCGCGTAGCAGTTTCAGTCACATCAGAGCATCCAAAGCTATCCATGCAATGCAATCTGAAGAGTCCAGTTCAAACGTCAAGCCCAGAGACTGAACAAACCTCCACAAATCCATGCCTACTCTTCAACCTGACCACGTCTCATGAACTAACTGTCACAAGACGGTGGGTTGTTTCCTAGGCTCATGACGGTGGCCAGCGCACTGTCCTGCCTTGGGCAAACTGCGACGCTGTGGCAAACTGATAGATTTCTATAATGTTACTATCACTTCTACCTAAATACTTACCAACACTCAACAATAGCATAAAAACATAATCAATCTGGAATCAAATGCCCAGCAAATAAAAAACGAAGTGTTAAGGAACGCAACTCGCTACCCGAAGCCGGTAACTCCCCTATACTTGACAGAGGAATTCGCAATATTGCAAGCGTTAATTTTCCTCTACCCAGCTAAGTTTACTGGGTATATTTGGCCTGAAAATGGGCTGGCGGCGAAAGGGTTAATGTCTACTCAACGGTTTACACAATGACATTTAGGCTACACGTGGTTTGATTATCTAACTCTTCTCTATTTTGTTTACAACGAAAAAAACACCACACATGCACCATTCAGTACATTCGTCCAACATGTGAGAGAACAACACTACACACACACACACACACACACACACACACACACACACCCCCCACACACACACACACACAACACACACACCCCACACACACACACACACACACAACATACACACACACACCCACACACGCACACACACCCACACACACACCATACACACACGCACACACCCACACACACACACACACACACACACATACACGAAAAGCACATGCTGCATGCACACCCGTAGTATGTACTTATGCTCCTCATGTTCTCTCTCTCTCTTCACTATTCTTCTCTTCTCTCACCCTCTCTCTCTCTCTTTTCTCTCTCTTTCTCTCCAATTTGAAGTTAATTATTCCGATGATGCAGAACACAACCTAAATGTCAGCCATTCAGAGACAAAGGTTATGCGTGCAATGTAGGAAAATTGAAAAAGGTAAGGCAACTGGGCTGGACAATATCTTTTGCATGAAATATTCAGCTAGATGGTAAAAGTGTCATTATATTTAGTCAAAATTGTTCAATAGGTTAAGGTGTAGGTTACAGTCAGTCACAGAGGCCTCTCAATACAATCTTTGCTAAGGCATTACCCTTCAGAATGTTCGAAGGCCATTATCTTCCAATTGAAGAAGGTAACCCCGAAGTGGATAATTATAGAGGCATCTCTCTCTAAGTATCATCTAAATGCTACCATCCATATTGAATAGAATGTTATCACCAAAGATCTCAGAAAATCAGCACGTTTTCGTAAGGATTATTCTACTGTTGACACAAATATTTACGTTACATGCTGCATTTCAAACTGTTTTAAGTACAAAGGTAACAAACTCTATGTTCTTTGTAGATCTAAAAGAAAGCCTTTGATTCTGTTAGACATGATAAACTTCCGCTACCATTGCTTAAAGGAACATATGTTTACGGGTAATTTTTTTTGTGTCTCTCAGGCTATGTACAATTCGTTGTATCATGTGTTTCGGTAAATCATGACTTTCTTATATGTTTGAAGCACCTGTTTGGGTTTAGACTAAGGATGGCGTTATGAGCCTACTTTATTCTCACTTTTGATACACGCGTTGGGCCGTCATACGAATTATAACGGAAAATGGTGTGTGTTACTTCCAGATATTTAAGTTATTATATTAATTTGCTGATAACGTTGCTCTATTGTCTATTGGCCAAACCCAAGTGGTCTTCAACTCAACTTAAGATATTACAACTTGTTGTGACAATAAATTATTAGTTAACAGTAAATAGCGACAAACTAAAATTTATGTTTTTTTTAGAAGGGGGTGGGGGTAGCACGAAAAATAGTTTTCATAAGGTAAGAAGCTGAAATTGTAAATGAGTATTGCTATTTAGATTTACTTTAAAACACCATATTATGCAAAAGGCCCACATACATTAGTAACGAAAGGTAAAAAGGCTTTATTCCAGGTTGTAAAGTGTTTAAAAATAAAAATAAATGCTGATCTATATTCTTTAAAATAATTTGACACACACATCCAGCCAAATAGATTTATATGCTGCTGAGATCTTCGGGTCCTACAGATTAGACCATATAGAAAAGGTACATTTGTCGTATGCAAAAATTCCTATGTGTTTTTCCAAACGGACTCCAATAAATGGTATTGCGAGGTGGGTCTTCTCCCACTTTACATCATTCTTTATGCCTGCATTTCACTATTAGTTTAGGATTTTCAAATGGTTTTCAGATAGGCTTCACATAAAGCATATTATGATTGCTATTAGAGTTAGATAGACTGGAAACAATGTTGGGCATCTAAGGTAATGGAATGTTGTGTATGACCGGTTTGTATTTGTATGGTTTACAGCAAGGAGTTGGACAAGTAAAAACCTTTTATTTGGAATTAAACAGAGCTCCATGACATATACATTCCAGAATGGTCAAGCCCTCCATTAGAGACCGTGAGAGAATATGATATATAGATCTGTTAAACAGTTTTGAAAGGAACGATATCTTATAGAAATTGATACATATTGCTTCCGTTAGCTTAACTCAGTGAGAGTAATGCTCTGCCACTAATAATAATATTCATCGCTAGAGTGAAAGTAGACAAAGATGTGTCCATTCTGTAGAAACCCGATGGAAGATGAGAGTCACTTTTGTTGACTGTTTGTCCTAAGTGATCTTAGAAACAAATTTCTCAAAGAGTCTGCTACATTTCTAATTCATGTTATTCTTACAGCAACTAATGTGTCACACAGATACAACGTATCACGATTGCATTGCTATTGCAATGCTTGTATTAAAATGAATTATTAAATACACATAATTTAAGCGCATTGGTAAAAAATTATATATATCCAGCCTGGCCTTTCCCGGACGTGACTCTAGTGACCATTAACTTCAACAGACTGTGGGACCCCAACTTACCTCCCACACAGGACCGTTCCAGGGACATAATGAACATTACTCCATAACAACTAATTCATGCGTTCGAAGGCAAAAATTAACCATCAATTTTCTGGAAACTGCAAGGGAACCCCTATGGACCCCTTCTGTACTAACTTTTATGGGGTGTGCAGAAACCACGCTCCTTGCCAACAAGCCCTGTACAGTACCTCCCTTTCTGAAACGTTTATTGGACGGACAGATGTCTTCTCTGGACTAGTCCCAGACTGAACTGTCAAACTTCCTGTCGTACCTCACTACTGTTCATCCTACCATAATCACTCACGCTCTTCTCCTGACCAACTTCCTTCCTGGACATTCGACTTTCCTTGACAAGGGTTGCATACACACAGACCTCCCATACCAAACCCTACTGACTCACACGCATACCTACACTACCACTCCAGCCACCCAGTTTGTAACGCAAGCAAAACACCCATAAAGTCAGTCATCAAGGATCAAACGACTTTGCTCCAAAAACCGAAGATTTCACCAATCGTCAGGCAACTGTTCCAATCTTTCTGCAAAGGACTTAAACAATAAAAACTGCCCTTGACAAAAGCTAAAACAAACCCAGATCAGAAACTTAGCCTACAACCCAAAAGTCGCCCACACCAGAACACCAGTCATTGTCACCCACAACACCCTGACCCTCACTTGCGTCGGGGTTCCAAGAACTGCACCAGAAGTTTGCTCACTAACACCAGGCTGAAAAAAGCCATTCCTCACCCACCATCTTAGGCGAACGGAATCGGCCGTTCTCTAAAACAATCCTCCGCCCTCTGCCCTTCCCAAACAAGACCCAAATGCCAATGATGGCTTTTTTCAAAATGCTCAAAGAATTGCATCATTTGCAAGGCTGCCCGTAGGAATCACAACATTTTAACAGCCACCAAACTAGGAAACCTTCACATCCGCCAGCCACTTCATGCCACAGTAGCAACATAATGCTACCTCTTGCTTTGTGACTCGTAAGAAGGACCAAGACGTGTAGAAACAAAAACATCCTTCCAAACACATTTCTACCTCCACGATCTATATACAAGAAAAAAAATATATCAATTGCACCCATATGGTGGATGGTATGAAAGATGGTTGTTTTGGACGTTTATAAATGTATGATTGTGTAGTGTCACATGAGGATTATTGGAATGTACTTCTATTTTTTTATATTTTTTTAAAAAAATGTAAGGACCATTGCAGTGAGCAGCGCATCATTCTCAAACTCCAGTCACAGTTCGTGGCCTTATCTCTGGTGTCCCTAAAGCGGCTACAAGTACAGACGTCTTCCAACCTAACTCGAAAACAGGCATAACGTACATTATTGTTGCCTTGGCATATAAAGCAAATAAACAGGATACAATCCCTTGTCATGTTTAAACTCAAGAGAAAATACATTAACCCACCCCCATCTAAAATCAAAATTTCTGACTACATGCAGAGACTAAGATCATCATAAGTCCCTTAAAATTAAGGACAGTTGCCTGAACCTTTGCAGGAATAATGTTTGTTGTGTTCTTGTCATATAAATCAAATATACAAGACACAATCCCTTGCCATATTTTAAGAACAATAGGAAACACTTACCCTACCCCCTCTAAAATCAATATTTTGACTACGATCAGAGACAACAGTCCCTTAAAATCATCATAAGTCCCTTAAACGTACGACAATCGAAAACCTGCCTGAAGTTTTGCATGAATAATATTTAGTATGTTCTTGTCATATAGCACAATTAAACAAGGTACAATCCCATGCCATTACAGTCCCCTTAGACATTTTAAACAAGAGGAAAGACCTACCCTACAACCCCCTCTAAAAACAATATTTTGACTACGATCAGAGACTAAAATCATCATAAGTCCCTTAAAAGTAACGACAATTGCCTGAAACTTTGCAGGAATAATGTATATTATGTTCTTGTGATATAAAGCAAATAAACAAGATACAATCCCTTGCCATATTTTAACACAAGAGGAAACACATACCCTACCCCCTCTCTAAAATCAATATTTTGACTACGAGCAGAGACTAAAATCATCATAAGTCCCTTAAAAGTAACGACAATTGCCTGACTTTACATTTTGCAGGAATAATATTATAGAGTCTTGTTATATAGCACAAATAAAAAAGGTACAATCCCATGCCATTTTGTAACACAAGAGGAAAGACCTACCCTACCCCCCTCTACAAACAATATTTTGACTACAATCAGAGACTAAAATCATCATAAGTCCCTTAAAAGTAACGACAAGTGCCTGAAACTTTGCAGGAATAATGGTAGTTATGTTCTTGGTATATAAAGCAAATAAACAAGATACAATCCCTTGCCATTTTTGAAATCAAAAGGACATGCATATCCCACCCCCCTCTAAAACCAATATTTTGACTACGATCAGAGACTAAAAGCATCATAAGTCCCTTAAAAGTACCGATAATTGCATTAAACTTTGCAGGAATAATATTATAGTATGTTCTTGTTATATAACACAAATAAAAAAGGTACAATCCCATGCCACCTAACACACTCCCCTCTAAAATCAATATTTTGACTACGATCAGAGACTAAAATCATCATAAGTCCCTTAAAATTAACGACAGTTCCCTGAAACTTTGCAGGAATAACGTTTATATATTCTTGTCATATAAAGAAAACAAACAAGATACAATCCCATATCATGTTTAAACCCAAGAGAAAATACTTACCCCACCCTCATCTAAAATCAAAATTTGAATTATGGAAATAACTTACACCAACCCCATCTAAATCAATTTGGAAATACAATTATAGAGAGGCATTGTAACAAAAATAATTCCTTATAACTGAGAGTTCTATTAAAACATTCAGACAGTATGTGTGTGCGCACACACACACATGCACACGCACACATGCACAAAATGATTACAACCTGTCTACACAAACTCATATAAAAACATGTAACACCCCCCCCCCCCCCCCCCCACCCACCCCGCCACAGACAGACACACGCACACAGTGGCTTGTACACCCACAAATGCAGGCACTGCATTTCAGCACAATATTAAATGTATGAATGTGACCAAACAACCACAGCTTACACAGTGAGAGTTGAGATGTGTGCCTTGTTTCTTACTGACTCCGTATTTGCGTGAATCAGATTGAAAACAGTAAGGGAAATATTAGTGATCTAACTTCAGATCATGGTCTCTTTTGACCGTATTTTATTTCTATTTACTCATAAAAAATTTTCGAATCAAAGCCATTTATCTGAAAGTTCTCCCGTTTTTACCCAAAAATATAGACCTTGCGATAGCAAAACAATTTGAGTCAAAAGGGCCCAAGTTTTAGTTGGTCCGGTTTGACCCAAAATGTTGAGGCCACCAAATGTGACCAATTTCGTGTCAAAACGGACTATCTAACAAAAATGTCAAATACTCCATTGTTTGTATTATAAATAACTCCCAAATTGGCAATGACCTCTTTGAGACCCCAATACACCACCACTCCAAAATTCATGTCATTTGAAAGCTTAGACTTTTTACAGGAATTGTTCAAAACTTTAGAAGCGTTTTTCTCGAAACAGGCCTTTTCGAGTTACTCTTTTTTGACTCCAAGCCATCGATATGATCTGACATGATGTGACATAATGAATGTTTCGATGGCTTGGGGTCGGGGCGGACTGTCTTTGGACGGCCCATTGACGTATTGTTGAGCTTGTTGTGAAAACTGATGGCTAGTGTTGGGGGAGGATGAAAGCAAGGCCCCCATTTTATGTAGCTATTGTTTGATAGAAGTTGTTGGTTTTTGTGATGGGTCCGGTGGTGTGTCGGTGGGCTGTCTGGGGATGGTCCGTTTTGGCTCTGGGCTATCGATATAGTGTATGTATGATGTAATATAATGATATGAGGCATAGAAGAGGTGTATGATGAAGGTACGAGCATCAACATTTGTGATTGTTTAATTGTTTAATAACAGCTTCTCTGCTTTACACGATTTGTTATTCTGGAATGTTTGCATTGTATGAAAGTATGAAACTGGTGTAGTTGGGCTTGCAAAGAATTGTGTGATGTGTGGTTTCTGTTTTGTTTTTTACTTTCGTTTTAATTTTGGAAGTAGTTTGTGATCCTCTAAATAATTTCTTAAATTGTTTATGTTCATGTGGAAGACATTACGCGTCCAATGTTAAATGTTGACAGCACTGGCCACTTTGGTGATGTTGGCACAAATAATAATGAGAGGTGAAATGAAATGTTGAGGATCCTTTAGTGACTTATTGTTTTGTACTGTCCGCATCTAGTTGTTGGTTGTTTTGTTTTTGTTGTTGTTGTTTTTTCCCTTAGTTTTACATAGTATGACGAGCGTGCACGCGCATGTGTGCGTGTGGGGGGGGGGGGTGCAAAAATATAGAGGTATGGGATAGGTTAACAAAAAATAGAATTTAAACATTGTAGACTTCCGGCTGGCCTCCGATGTCGGTAGGCCACGTGCTTTCTACTCTGCATACATGTTGGCGTTTTTAGTGTTCTTCCTAAATGTTAATGATATTTTACATTGATACAAAGCTCGATTGTTGAACAGTGTTCCATTTTGTGCCTTTTTTTTACCCCATTTTACCGCTCGAAGTGCAGCTGCCTAATATTTTAAAAAATAGTGATCGTGTTAGTGTGTTGGTACTATGGCGGCGGCCCCGTTCATAGAGCCTGTATATGTGACTGCACGTGCGCTACCAGTGTACGAAAGCCTGCCTACTACGTATGACATTTGTGTGGCTGCGGAGGCAGTTACTGGCAGAAAAACTATTCGTGGTGCACAGAGGATTAGAGGACTCTGGATGATCTATTCTAAGACCAGGGAGGCCAGAGACAGATTATTGCTGGAGGGCTTTGTGTTCAGGGGAGCACGTGTGACTCTACTGGACAAAAACCCCTTCAGTGCACGGGGTCAGGGGGGACAGGGGGTGGAGAAACCCTCCACCAAAATATGGGTTTCGAACTTGCCAATGTTCATTGAACATAAGGACGTGGAAACTGCTCTGGGAAAACTAGGTGTAGAGATTCGTAGCCCAATTCGCTACGAACTCGCACAAAACCCGGACTGAAAACTATCTGAGATCGAAACAGGCCGCAGGTTTGGATTTATTACTGTGCCAAGCACGCCACTGCTGCCTGTACTTAAACTGGGTGCTTTCAGTGCAGACATTTTCTACAAGGTGATGAAAGTGGCGATGAAGTGTTCGAAGTGTTTTCAAGATGGGCACAAAGCAGCCAGCTGCGTCAATGACATTGTGTGCAGAGTTTGTCGTCTGTCAGGACACAAACAAATAGACTGCCCAAGTGGACTAACAGAAGCAGACGACAGTCAGCGCCAGAGCGAGTCTGCTACACAGGAGAGAGGCGAGGAAGAGAGCAGCAACACGCCAGCTACCCAATGCCAGGAAGTAGCAGCTGTGCCACTGGCACAACACGCCGTGCGCACAGGAGAGAAAAAAGCAGGAGCGAAAGGAAGGAAGAAAGGAGAAAGGCGAGGGGAAAGGGAAAAGGGAGAGAAGCGAATCTCCCACTGACCACGAAGATCAGGCAGCCAAGAGACCGACGGTGGAAGAAGGCGGGGAAGAAGAAAGGGACGATGGAGAGGGGCTAAGGATGGTTGAGGAATGCATCACCTGAGACGGCGCGCGTTCCACAGTCCTCCCCTTACGACCTTGGCGTGTCTTACGGACTTTAACGATTGTAATGAATAACGGACTTGGCACGATGAAACTTACACCTCTTCTCTTATGGCTAACAACTCCATTTGTATTGGCACTTTTAATGTGCGCGGATTTAGAAACAAACTGAAACGAAGACTTGGATTCAATTTTTTTAGAAAACAAAAAATAGATATTATATGTTTACAAGAAACACATATAACAGAAGACGTTGTACAAGAAATTAAAATGCAGTGGTCTGGGAAAATGTTCTACAGCCCAGGTACTAATAATAGTAATGGCTTAATCACCCTAATAAACAACAAAGATATTAACGCTGAACTTCTCCAAGCAACAGAGAGAGTTCTGATAATAAAGGTTATAGTAGCTGATAAGATTAATGTTATAGCCAATTGCTATGTTCCCAACACAACACTAGATAAACTAGCGTTTATCACTCGGACATGTAAACTGTTAAGTGATCAAGAATACGATCAGCTGTGGGTAACGGGAGACTTTAACACAACATTGACTCCCCTAGACAATATAGCAGGCAACCTTCACTCTATCAGAGAGAGGGAAGCCCTTTCAAACTTGCTACTCTCTCTTGACTTAAAGGACGTATGGAGAGCAATGCACCCCGACTATAAAGACTTCACATGGTCAAAAACTACACCATTTATTGCGAGAAGAATCGACTATATTTTCTGTGACGATCTATCCTTACACCTAACTAAACGAGCTGATATTGTAACATTCCCACACTCCGATCATAAACTAGTAAAAATAACGTTTAATGTAAATAACTTCAAAAGAGGCCCAGGGTATTGGAAGTTTAATAAGTCACTGCTAACACGTGACGATTTTATTAAGGAAACGTTATCATTCATAGATATCCATTTTGAACATTATAAAGAAAGCAGCCCACAGCATGCATGGGAAATGTTCAAAGTAAGATATAAATCATTTTGTATAAATTATTCCAAAGAAGCAAAACAACAAACTGAACACAAACAGACAAAAATTAAGCACTTAGAAGAACTAGAACAAAAACTCTTGCAGGACCCTCAAAATAAAGACTTGGTCTTCAGAGCTCAACAATTCAAAAAAGACATAGAAATACAAGAACTAAGAGACGCCCGTGGTGCACAGGTCAAGAGTAAAATGGGTGGAAGAAGGGGAGAAAAACACAAAATATTTCCTGCGCCTAGAAAAATCTCAAGGAGCTACAAACACCATTACATCCCTTCAAACTAACGAAACCCTTACAGACAACCCCCAAATAATATTAGACGAAATTAAACAATACTACACACAGCTCTACAAAAAAGATCCCATACCTGAAAGAGGAAAAACAATACAAAACGACTTTTTGAAATATAACAATTACCCTACTCTGTCTGAAGAAGAAAAGGATCTGTGTGACAGAGAGATCACAGCAGACGAGCTCACTGAGGCCTTCAATAATTTAAATAATGACTCTGCACCAGGTAGTGATGGCCTCACACCCGCATTTTACAAGAAGTTTTGGAATAAACTAAGAATACCACTTTATAATTGCTTAATTAACTCTGTTGAACAAGGCGAATTGTCTTTCTCCATGAAAAAAGGAGTAATAACACTAATACACAAAGGGAAAGACTTAGACAAAAACAATTTATCGACCTATTACTCTAACAAATACAGACTATAAAATATTTACAAAAGCATTGGCTATCAGACTGCAGAATGTAATTACATTCATTGTAAACGAGGATCAGGTAGGATTCATTAAAGGCAGAAACATAGCTACTCATTTAAGATTTTTGGATGATCTAACTCAGCATATGTATACAATTAATCAGTCAGGGGCCCTCATAGCCCTTGATTTCTCCAAAGCGTTCGATACATTGTCTAAAGACTGCATTCTGGAAACGCTTCAACTTTTTAACTTTGGACTGTGGTTCGTAAACTGTGCAGCAACCATAATGAAAAATACTCAAAGCTGTATTCATAATGGTGGTTGGCTATCAGACTGGTTTCAAACTCAGAGAGGAATACGACAAGGGTGTCCAGTCAGTCCACTCCTTTTTGTAATTGCAGTTGAAACCTTAGCTATGCGAATAAGAAATTGTAATGAAATCCAAGGAGTTAAACTAACAGAATCTATTCATTCCAAAATCAAACAATATGCAGATGAAACTACGCTTACACTTAAACATGAAGAGGATATTCAAATAGCCACCAATATTGTAGAGGAATTCCAACATTTCTCAGGCCTTAAACTAAATAAGCAAAAATCAGAAGGCATATGGCTTGGCTCCAAAAAATACGAATCAGGCAATGTTGATAATATACCCATGAAAAACGGAAAATTAAAAGTATTAGGAGTTTATTTTTCTGCAGATAAGGAAATCTCTGAAATCGAGGAAAACTGGAAACCCAAAATAGATAATGTCATTAAGATTATCAAACGCTGGGGAAACAGAAACCCATCCCTTTATGGTAAAGTTATTCTTGCGAAAACATTCCTGTTGTCCCAATTCTCTCATATTCTACAAGTTGCGTCAATACCCCCAAAAGTGCTCCACTCCATCAATTCTATTATCTATAAATGTCTCTGGAAGAAGAAATTCAACAACAAAAAAGCTTTGAAAAAATAAAAAGAGGAGTATTAAGTTTAAGCAAAGAAGAAGAGGGCTTAAATATGATTAATATTGAACACCAACAGCACATGTTCCTGGTCAAATGGGCAGCTCGACTTCTAAAGCAAGCCAACGCGCACTGGAGTATCCTAGCCATCAATAATCTCCTTCCATTTAAGAACTTGCATTGTATTTTTAATTGTAGCCTTGATCCGAAAGAAATTAAATGTTTAGATAAAATCAAATCAACATTCTGGAAAGATGTTATAATCACAATCGCAACTTTTAATAAAGATCGGCATTCAAAACACACAACTTATTTATGGATGGTCTATCGTTACTTTATTTATTTATTTATTTATTTATTTGCATTGTATTTTTAATTGTAACCTTGATCCGAAAGAAATTACATGCTTAGATAAAATCAAATCAACATTCTGGAAAGATGTTATAACCACAATCGCAACTTTTAATAAAGATCGGCCTATAGAAAATGTGAAAACAGAGCCACTCTGGAATAATAGAGGTATAAAATACAAGGGAAAGCCTCTCTATTTTTCCAATTGGTGTAAGGCGGGCTTCTTCGTAGTCCAGGATCTCTGGCGAAACTT